>CAUYUJ010001873.1:0-54004 GCA_963575745.1 Prorocentrum cordatum | reverse complement strand
AACATTCCACGAGACACCCCACGAACAGGCAACCACTCAACCAGACACGCCACGAAACATTCCGCGGGGGTGCGACTGGGTGTGGTCGTGCTGGGGTGTGGTCGTGCTGGGGTGTGGTCGTGCTGGGGAGTGGTCGTGCTGGGGTTTGGTCGTGCTGGGGGGTGGTCGTGCTGGGGGGTGGTCGTGCTGGGGGGGTGGTCGTGCTGGGGGGTGGTCGTGCTGGGGCGTGGTCGTGCTGGGGCGTGGTCGTGCTGGGGCGTGGTCGTGCTGGGGCGTGGTCGTGCTGTGGTGAGGTCGTGCTGGGGTGTGGTCGTGCTGGGGTGTGGTCTTGCTGGGGTAGGGTCGTGCTGGGGTCGGGTCGTGCTGGGGTGTGGTCGTGCTGGGGTATGGTCGTGCTGGGGTGGGGTCGTGCTGGGGTGGGGTCGTGCTGGGGTCTGGTCGTGCTGGGGTGTGGTCGTGCTGGGGTATGGTCGTGCTAGGGTGGGGGCGTGCATTTCTCTCGAGACATCCTGCCAAAATTCCAGGAAATCGTACAAAAACAAACGAATTAGTCGAGACATCATCGAAATTCCTTTGCGCGGGGCGCTTTTCCGCGTCGCGGTCGGCTCTGCAAAACAAGCGTTTCGCTCGAGACATCCTCGGCAAACTCTGCGGAGCAAGCGTTTCGCTCGAGACATCCTCAACACACGAAAAAGTGGCCCGCACCCTGTGATTTATCGATCGGGATTTCAAAAACAAGCGTTTCGCTCGAGACATCCTCAAATTTTAATCCGCCGGCCTCCTTCGACCTCGATATTTATCAGGGAAAAAATCCGCCGGCCTCCTTCAAGTTGGCACCGGGGGACATGTTTACATAGTAAAAGAGAACCCTGGGCCCCCGCCCTTTCCGGGAAAAAATGCGCGGCGCCAGGCGGGGGCTGACGCGGCGCGCGCCCACAGGCGCAGCGCGGCGGCCCCGCCATCTGCACGAGCCCGGGTACTGGACCACGAACGGGCCCACGGGCACGATGAACATACTAGCCAGCGCCACACGCAGCCAGCTGCTCCCCCTTAGGAGCTCTCCCCGAGGGTAGGGGGGACGGGGTACTGACCTCCCGTGGAGCGTACTCACCCTGCTTCCCGTTAGGAGCTCTCAGCGAAACGAGGAGGCGTGCTCACGCTGGCTGCCAGGCTGCGAGTCCCGCACCATGAGCTACTCCAGGAAGGCGCCCCCGCTTCCAGCAGCACCCAAAAGTCATGGGTGCGGGAGCGCCCGACGAAAGGATGCGGGAGCGCCCGACGAAATCATCCAGGAGGTCGAAAGGGTTCTGGGACAGGGCCCCTCGCCGCTCCAGCGCGGCCTCGGCCTCATGCAGCTCGGTCGCAGCGGCCGCCAGGGACCGATGCTCGCGAAGCACCTGGGCACGCGCCCGCTGCTGAGGCTCGAGTGGCGGCCTCGGCCTCGCTGGCGGGATCGGGGTCGGGCGCGGGCAGGCCCGCGGCACCTCCGCCGCCGAGCCGCCGTCTCGTGCGCCATCGCCACATCCTCGAACGACTCCTCTTCCCATCACCTCCTCATCATCCATGTCGTGGCCGACGGGGGCTTCGGGGGCCTGCGCCGCTGCCGCCGCGGCCGCGGCGGTGAGGCGACGGAGCTCCGCGAGCTCGGCCTCGACGTTCACGAATGTGGCCCCCAGCGGCGACACCTCGACAGTCTCGCTGTCAGCGCCGACCTACGGCTTCGCCAGGACCTCGGCCAGGGCGGCCCGAAGGCGCGTGGGGGCCCCACCCCGATGGCCGCGAAGATCGGCAAAAACCGCGAGGAGCCGCTCGATCGCGCGCCCGTCGGCGCGGCGATGTTGCGCCCGCCGGTCTGAGGCCTGGCGGTTCGGGCGGCGGCGCCTCGGACACACCTGCATCACCGCCCGCTGGAGTATGTGAGAGGCGAAACGAAGGGGAGGGACGGGGGGCCAGGGCGGCGCGCCGAAGGCGCCAGTGGCGCTGGCTCGGCGAACGCGTGGTTCGGGCCGAGCTGGCGCTACGAGGAGGAGGAGGAGGGGGAGGACGAGGAGGAGGAGGAGGAGGAGGAGGAGGAGGAGGAGGAGGAGGAGGAGGAGGAGGAGGAGGAGGAGGAGGAGTAGGCGGAAGAGGAGGACGAGGAGGAGGAGGAGGAGGAGGCGGACAAGGAGGAGGATGAGGTGGAGGAGGAGGAGGAGGACGACGAGGAGGAGGCGGAGGGAACGGACGCGAGATGGCAGAGCGGCCTTATATGCCACAGAGCGGATACCCCCCCTCAGGAATGGGTGAACGACGAAGAGAATACCAGGGGGTCTCGCGCGAGACGGCAAAACAACCAAATACGGAAGCTCACGCGACCCACCGGTGTGGCGCGCCACGTTGGAGACGAGGGCGCTTGCGCGCTACTTTTGCGTTGGCAGCTCACGCGCGAACGCCGGTGATAACGGCCCTGTTCTGTGCGTCGCCCACGCGGCGGCATCCGCACCCCATCCCCGCCATCCATGGACTCTCCTGGATCGATGGGATGCGTAGGGAGGGCTCGGATTTCGCCACGCGTTCGACGAATTCCGAACCCGACCCCCGCCGCCAATCGAGTTGCCTGAATCGTTGATCGGCGAAGGTCGAATTCGGATTTCGCGGGGGAAGAAGGTGGAGAGGGAGGGGGCAGCACGCGCGGTGCGCAGCAGCGCATGGCAAGTTCACGCCTCGATAATGTAAACGTTTGCTCCTAACTCACAGAAGGGTTCGCTCAACCTTCAATGGTCGTCGCCTTCTTTCGACCGATGTCGTTCGAAAGTGACCGGAATTCAAGCAACTGGTCGAACTGAACCTCGAACTTACGCGATGACGTCGCAACCACGCCAACGCGCCACAAACCTGCCTGCGCACCACTAATGGGACCGTCGCATCCTGAAACTGCGCGGTCCGACTTGCCATGCGCGGCAAATGCTGCAACGGTCAATTCACCCTGCATCGCGCGAGGATCGTTACGATATCAGTTTCTGGCAAGATAGCTGCGCACATAGCTTAGCAGTCCTCTGCAGGCGGCGTACAGGCGGCATTGCAGTAGCGCTTCCCCACCTGCGCAGCCCTTCGTCTCAGAGGCCCTACCGAGGGCCGTGCTGGCAGCACACTGCGAACTGCACGCCAGCTTTCATAAGGGGCAAAGGTAGGGGGGTAGACATAAGGGGGGCATGCATCTGTGAGAGGGATGAGCGAGCAAGACAGCCACTCTGCATATACCCAGCCCCTGTGGAATGGCGCATGCACAGAGCACTTGGCCGCAGGACACTCCACAGAGACGCGTGCGCCTTGAGGGTTACGCACAGAAAGGTGAAATAAGAGGACAACAAGAGGACAACTGCGGGTATCCCCACCAGCCTGGCCTGAGACATCTTGCACAGCATCGACCTCGAATAACCGACATATCGCCCGTGTATCGTCGATTCACGGTCGATCGAAGCCACACCGGCCGTCTATACATCGTCGATGCCTCGCTCTGATGTCAACGATTCATGTTCGACGCATCGTCGATGCATCAACCATTCGAGATCGATGGGTCCCCCCTCTGCCCATCCCACATTATCGTTTCCCCCGAATTGAATCTAGAAGAAATCAGGGACCAAGTGACCCGAGTCAGTCCAACCCTGCGTCAATCATGCTCTGCAAAATCCTGCATGATCCTACGCGCCCGAGGCGAATCCAGCGGTGACGACGAGGGCCTCCCAGGAGGCCCGAAAAGGGGAAATACCTCTTCCTCCTCTTAAGAAGAACTGGTCGCTTCAGTTGAGCAGGGACCGACCGTCCTGGCATTTCTGTAGGCCTACCACGACATGTTCTAAGAACCCAACAGTGTTCTAATAACAACAAACAATGTTCTTAGAACATAAGCCCGATGTGTTAAACACCAAACAGCCCCGGCCAGAAATGTTCTGAGAACACTTCGTGTGGAAACCACTGAAATATTCTTAGAACATTCTTTGGTGGGCCAATTGGCACGCCAGGGCGCTTCGGAGCGTCGGGCCTCCTGAGCCTCGCAGAAATGAAGGGGCCCTGGGACACACAAATAAATAAACACACAGAACACGATTCCCCATGTGTTCTAATATCTTCTGGGCTTTCGTCTTCCCCCCCGCTGCCCCTATGTTCCCATATTTTCTGGGGGATCGACGATTCATCGTGTCTGTGTGTTTCCCCACCTGAGGGTCTCCTGGGCCTCGCAGAACGACGAGTCGTCGCGCCGTCGCCGGCGCCGTCGGGCCGCGCGTTGGCGGGCGGGGCGACTTCTGCAGTCCTCGCCAGGGCGCGCGCCGCCCCCGCGGGGCCCCCGCGCCCTCTCTGTCTCGCTCGGCCCCGGGGAGAGCGGGTGGGCGGGGCCCCCGCGAGGTAGCCTCCCCCAAACTCGAATGGAGCAGCCTCGGACGGAGGAGCAGGAGGAGGAGGAGGAGGAGGGGGAGGAGGAGAGGGAGGAGGAGGAAGAAGGGGGAGGAGGAGGAGGAGGAGGAGGAGGAGGAGGAGGAGGAGGAGGAGGAGAGAGGAGGAGGAGGAGGAGGAGGAGGAGAGGAGGAGGAGGAGGAGGAGGAGGAGGAGGAGGAGGAGAGGGAGGAGGCCGTTCCCAGGAGGCTGCGCCCTCTTCCTCATTCTCCTCCTCCTCCTTCTCCTCCCCTCCCTTCCCAGCCTCCTTCCCTCCCTCCCTTGGCAGTGGATGCGTCGACCTCACCTATCCTACGCTTCGTGGGGCCCTCGAAAGGACCAGAAGCTCGGGGCCTCACCCTGGGGTATACATATTCCTCGTCCTATATTTTTTACAAGCCCGGGCGGGGGGAAAACCCGCCCCCCCCAAAACATGATGGACCCACGAACCCGGAAAGGGATATAGACATGTGCAGCATGGTCACGTTTTCACGATATCCAACTGGGCGACACCTCACGAAACATCCCACGAGACACCCCGCGAAACATCCAGGAGACACCTCACGAAACAACCCACGAGACACCTCACGAAACATTCCACGAGACACCCCGTGAAACATTCCACGAGACACCCCACGAACAGGCAACCACTCAACCAGACACCCCACGAAACATTCCACGGGGGTGCGACTGGGTGTGGTCGTGCTGGGGTGTGGTCGTGCTGGAGTATGGTCGTGTTGGGGTGTGGTCGTGCTGGGGTGTGGTCGTGCTGGGGTGTGGTCGTGCTGGGGTGTGGTCGTGCTAGGGGGGTGGTCGTGCTGGGGGGTGGTCGTGCTGGGGCGTGGTCGTGCTGGGGCGTGGTCGTGCTGGGGCGTGGTCGTGCTGGGGTGTGGTCGTGCTGTGGTGAGGTCGTGCTGGGGTGTGGTCGTGCTGGGGTGTGGTCTTGCTGGGGTGGGTCGTGCTGGGGTGGGTCGTGCTGGGGTGTGGTCGTGCTGGTGTGTGGGCTGGGGTGTGGTCGTGCTGGGGTAGGGTCGTGCTGGGTGCTGGGTCGTGCTGGGGTGTGGTCGTGCTGGGGTGAGGTCGTGGCTGGGGAGTGGGGGTGCTGGGGTGTGGTCGTGCTGGGGTGGTCCGGTGACTTATCGATCGGGTCGTGCTGGGGTGTGGTCGTGCTGGTGCTGGGGGTGGTCGTGTGGTGCTGCTGGGGTGTGGTCGTGCTGGGGTGTGGTCCGTGCAGGGGGTTGTGTCGTCTTCGTGCTGGGGCGTGGTCGTGCTGGGGGTGGTCGTGCTGGGGTGGTCGTGCTGGGGTGTGGTCGTGCTGGGGGGTGTGGTCGTGCTGGGGTGTGGTCGTGCTGGGGCGTGGTCGTGCTGGGGTGGTCGTGCTGGGGTGGGTCGTGCTGGGGCGTGGTCGTGCTGGGGTGTGGTCGCTGGGGTGTGGTCGTGCTGGTGCGTGGTCGTGCTGGGGTGTGGTCGTGCGTGGTCGTGCTGGGGTGTGGTCGTGCTGGGGCGTGGTCGTGCTGGGGCGTGTCGTGCGTGCTGTGGTGAGGTCGTGCTGGGGTGTGGTCGTGCTGGGGTGTGGTCTTGCTGGGGTGGGGCCGTGCTGGGGTGGGGTCGTGCTGGGGTGGGGTCCTGCTGGGGTGTGGTCGTGCTGGGGTGTGGTCGTGCTGGGGTGGGGTCGTGCTTGGGTGGGTCGTGCGTGCTGGGGTGTGTCGTGCGTTCTGGGGTGTGATCGTGCTGGGGTGTGGTCGTGCTGCTAGGGGGGGTCGTGCTGGGGTGGGGTGTGCTGGGGTGTGGTCGTGAGTCTGCTGGGGTGTGGTCGTGCTGGGGGGTGGTCGTGCTGGGGTGTGGTCGTGCTGGGGGGGTGGTCGTGCTGGGGGGTGGTTGTGCTGGGGCGTGGTCGTGCGTGCTGGGGTGTGGTGAGGTCGGGATTTCAAAAACAAGCGTTTCGCTCGAGACATCCTCAAATTTTAATTCGCCGGCCTCAAAAACAAGCGTTTCGCTCGAGACATCCTCTAATTTTAATTCTCGGGCTCGTTATTTATCAGGGAAAAATTCGCCGGCCTCCTTCGACCTCGTTATTTATCAGGGAAAAAATTCGCCGGCCTCCTTCAAGCAGGCACCGGGGGACTTGTTTACAAACTAAAAGAGAACCCTGGGCTTAAGCCCTTTCCGGGAAAAAAACCAGACTCCCGGGAACTGCGGCTTTGGGACCCTCCAGACGGGCCTCGAAGCGGCCACCAGGCCTCGCACGGCGTTTTGCTAAGCCTTCCCAGCACACCTAGGGCGATCAGGGGGGTCATCGGAGACGTCCCAGAGACCCCCAAGACAGCACAAGAGCGCTCCAAGAGTGCCTGGGAGGCTCCAAAATCGCCCCACAACCATCCGAAAGGGCTTCCAAGCAGTCCAAGAGAACCCCAAAACGGCACAACACGGGTCCAAGATGGCCCTCAGAGAGCCCCATGGTGGCCCAAGATGGCCCAAAGACACCCTCCGAAGAATTCCAAATCGTGATTCAGTCGTTCAGGGAGACCACGGATGGAGGCAAGGTGGCCCGAGGAAGCCCCCGGAGGCCAGAATACGCCCAGGAGGCCTCCAGAAGGCCTTGAGAAAGCCCGAAACAACTATCGTGAAGCCCCTAGAGGCTCTCCAAGGAGGAGCCTCTGCAGAAAAGAGCTGAGGAACATGGGGATAATGCGCAGGGTTTGGCGAAAATAAGGAGAAAAAAAAATTGGGGAAAAATAATGAATAACATTATTATAGCGGCGATGCCGGAAAAAGGCAACCAGGAGTTATCGCTAAATTGTCGGCGTGACCTTCCTGCTTTTTCGCCTGCATACCAAACTTCAAGGACCAAGGTGCATGGCGCGAAGCGCCACTGCAGTCTTATATTTGTGCATATAAACGTATATATATATATATGTATATATATATATATATATATGTGCGGTGGGTGGGGGGTGGCGTCCATCCTCGATATGCGGTGCGTCCGAATAGTCTCAATGGGGCGTATCTCAAGGATTCCCCATTTTTCCGAGCGGCCAGGACGTCGCCGTTTCTGGGCCCCCTCCCTCACTCCCGCCCTCGCTCGCTCGCTCGATTAAGACGAAGCCAGGACGAGGATAAAATCGAGTGAAGATATATTGACAAATTCTCAACTATAGCCGCTCTGGACGATGTCTCGGGCGCAGAGGCCTCCTCAGAGCGTTCCAGAACGTTCTGGAACGGATTCATTCTCGTCCTAGCCCCGCCCGGTATGCGAGGTCCTGCTGTTCTTCAGCACGCAGTTCCCAGAAGCCCCGACCCTTTCCAGGGTCAGCGTTTCGTCCCGAGGCGTTGCTGTTTTGACGGCCCCAGGGCCCGGCAAGGGCCAGAGCATTCGGGCCGGGCGAAAGGGGGGGATAGCAAAGGGGGGGGTTGAGAATCAGCTCACGTAGCTGATTTTCCCGGCGCCTCCCGGCGCCGGGAGGCGCCCACGTATCGAGCCGAAACCAGCTGCATGCAGCAAATTTCGCAACCCCCCCTTTCCCTATCCCCCCCTTTCGTTCGGCCCGAAACATGGAGAACAAAAAAAAACGCTGTCCTGATTCCTCCTCCAACTCCGGCCTCCCTCCCTCGCTCTGCCTCTTCCCTCTGCTTGCCTCAGGATGTTGCACATGTCTGGGTGCCTAATAGGGGCCAAGAATAATGTATCTTTCGCTGGTGGGGCCCAAAGCTCTCTCCCCCCCCCCGCTCCGCCCTTCCCTTCTCCTCCTCTGGAGGCCTCCTAGATGGGGTCCGAGCAGATGGGGTCGGGGGACCGCGCAGCATCGCCGACACATCGACGATGCATCGGCTATGCATCGGCGATGACCCGGCGATGCATCGTCGACGTCGGCGATGCGCCGGCGACGCCGACGTGAAGCAAATCGGGCTCCACGTCGAGCCGCATCGGCGATGTATCGGCGATGCGGCGATGCGGCGCGATCTTCCGACCCCACCTACTCCGACCCCATCTGGGAGGCCCAGATCCTCCGCCATCGGAGATCGGCCCCCAGGCCTCCCCGTCTGTCCGTGGCCACGCCGGCTCGAGCCGTTCTGGCTCAAGCTAACTTTGTCTGGTTCCAGCCAGCGGCTGGCCCGGGATGTCCCGAGGGCTGCACCATGCTGTGTGCATAATTGAGCGCTGCCACGGAGATCTTCTCCGTGATGGTGAGCGCTTTGTTTGTTCGGCGTTTCGACATTGGGCGGAAAAGGGGGGGGAGGGGGCGGGTCTGGCTCCGGACCTCTGCTGAATGCCACCGTTTGCGCCAGTGCGTCTATGAGGGGAGGCTCCACCTGCCTGAAACAGGCGCCCAAAAACAGCCAAGATCTACTCCGTTGGGGAGGGGATGGGGGGTGCGATGGCCCACGCCGATCGGCAAAACGTTGAATAAAAAACGACCACATGGTGAACGCTGGGGCTGGCCGGTTTCGGTATATCTCGGGGCGCTGCTCGTAGTCGATTGTAAGATGTTGATCCCGTCTACCTGAGGCTGTGTTTTACCTGAGGGTATGAAAGCTCGACCGCGATAGCTTAGGTCTCCTTCGTTGGCGTGTCTCTAGTATCGCTGGGCGTATTGTAGCTCTCCTCGTCGTGGGCGTGTTGGTCTCATGCATGTTCGGTTCTGCTGCAAGATATGTCGTGTGCATGTGGGGTACCCCTTCATGGTCTTGCAGCACATCGGTCTGCGACCGCGTTGGCGGCGCGAGGTGTGTTCATGACTCATATTTACAATTTCTACTGATGCCATTTTCTGTACACATCAATAACAGCTTTGAGGTGCCATATGTCTGGTTCTCGCCTCCAGGGAGCATGTTACAGCTTTGGGCTCGTGGACACAGTGTGTTGGATGACGCCTGAATCTACGGTCGGTAATCGGTGCTCTGGGCTGGTACGCACAATCTGTACTCGGTGGCTTCGGGGTTTGGTATGTTGGCATTTTTGCTGAATGCTATGCCGTTTTACTTCGTTTGGGCCTGGTGCTACTGCTGGCATGTTGCGGGCCGGTGGGCGCCTGCTCGTTCGTGCTGCTCGCGGTGGGCCACGTCATGTATTCCCTCATATATGGCGTTGGGTATCGGGTCGGTCGGCATCTTCCTCGCTGGAAGCTCGTCCTGGCCTTCTTCATGGCGGAAGCACCCGCCCTCCCGTCCTGAGTTAAATGGCATGCGCGGTGAAAAGAACATCGGGGATCTTCTGACCCGGGTCAATCCAGACCCGGGTCAGTCAGGCCTTGCAGAATCCTGAAAAATCCAGCAAGATCCTGCACCCAAGCCCGGGTCAACGCGAAGGAACCTGCAAGACCCTGCAGGATCCTGCACCCAAACCCGGGTCAATGCGACCCTGGCCCCGCAGGATCCTGCAAGATCGGGCGCTCTGGCTGACCCCTGCTCGCATTGACCACCGTCTCGAGGCTCCCGACAAAACATACCTCTCCGCATTTTGGCCTGACTTCGAGGGGGATCGAGCCGTGGACCCTGGAAGCATCCCAGGTGCCCACGAAGGGGAAACAGGACTCAAAAAACATGGGCCCACAATCCTCCCTCACGCTCCTCGGCTAAACTACGACACCCAGAAGTGTCGGGCACGAGCCTGGGAACGCGCATACGCGAGCCCAGGAGACGCCGGACACATGAGCAGCACAAGGCAAAGGGCCCCCCCCACCGAATCGAGAGAGAGAGAGAGAGCGCCATCCCCAGAAACCGAGAAGCGGCGGCCCCAGAACCTTGAAGACAAACCTCACCACCATCATCAGCACCATCAGCAGCAACACCAGTTTCATGACCATCATCATCATCATCATCATCATCATCATCATCATCATCACCACCATCACAATCACCATCATCAGCAACATCACCATCGGCATCATGGCCAGCATGGTCATCATCGTTATCAGCGTCATGATCAACAGCAGCATCATCAGAAACATCAGCATCGTCATCATCATTGCCATCCTTTTGCTCTTCAGCCATATCACATGTCACCATCACCATTGTCATCGTCGCCATCGCAATTGTTAACATCATCATCATCAGCACTACCATTAGCATGAGCATCATCATCGTCCTCATCCTCACAACACCACCATCAAACTCGCAATCACAATCATCATCACCTTCACCATCACGATCACCATCACCACCACCATCATCATCAGCATTCTTAGCATTCTCACCATCATCAGCATCATCGTCATGGTCGTGGTTGTTGTTGCTGCGGATGTTGCTGATGCTGTTGCTGTTGCTGATTTTTTTGTAATTGATCTCTCACTCTTCAAGAATATGTTTTGTTGATCCCCCCTCTGATAATCATTATATGTTTCAAATAAAGTGTTCATCCCGGGCCACGCACCCTTTTTTTTACATGGACAATGAAGCGTCACCAAACTGTACCCCTGGCCGTCGGTCTACAACAGCAACGGCTCCCGCCTGAGACTTCCTCACAATGAATCCCCAAATCACGCCCTCGCGCTGGAGTTCCTCACAATGTATACAAGAATCGCGCTCTCACGGGGGACCTCCTCGCAATTTATTCCGACGCCGCGCCCTCGACACTCCGGAATCACGCTCTCGCTGTGGATTTCATCACGATGCATTTGAGAATCGCGCTGTCGCTCGAGACTTCCTCGCGACTTCATGCAGGACGCACGATTCAACAACCCGCCTGCTCGACCTGGCCGCCTGGGCCCGCCTTCCCGACAAACCCGCGTCTACCCGCCCGATCTCCCCGTCTGGCTCTGCCACGCGCTTTCCGCTCCCAGCCTCCATCCTGCTACTCTCTCGTGTGCTGCATCTACCTCCGTCCCCCTTGTCCCTTCCTTCCATCCGTCCTCTCTTCCCCTACCTTACGGCTGCACGTAATACACGCAACAGGTAAGAAACATATACCCCCAAGAGGGTCGGATCGAAGACGACGGGGGCGGGTATCGAAGGTTTGGAATATACGTATGGAGCGGCATGCGAGCAGATACTGGGTTGAACAGTGTTAAACGATTGTTGTTGTGGTGGTTGTCGTCCCCCTCATCAAAAATATTCCTCCTCCCTTACCATGTGGCACTGCACGGACCGGATGATAAAAAAACATGCGGTGCAACTCTTATACTCGCCACGTGACAACGCCTGGGGCTGAAACCGCACAGTTCTACCACACTGGTCACCTGACAGCGCAAGTGGGCAGAAACAACCCGTATTCTGCTCAACCCGTCATGTGGCAACGCGGCCGCCGCATGCTACGGCGCCGGCGAGGACGACGGCATAGACGAGGGCGACGACGGTGACAAAAACAGCGACGGTGACGACAACGGACGACGACGACGACGACCAAAACCCCCCCGAACCTCGATCAACACTCCTCCCTCAACGTCACCTCCCCTGCCTCGAACTCCTCCCCGCCATGTTCTGGGGAATATGTCCGACCAAACACTCCCAGAACATGGCGAAAACGGGCTACACACTCCCCCATCCTTCTCCATGTGCGCCCTTCCAGACCGAAGCCCCCCCCACCATCTTTCCCTTTCCGCCACTGAGTTCTCAACCGCCAAGAAGTCCAAAAAGAATCGTTACACGCTGGTTGGAAGAAGTAGGTTTCATTTGATTTGATTTGACACGTCGCATCGCAAAGGCTAAGACCAGCAAGGTAGAGAGGAAATCGCTAGCAGCCCTACACCCAGAGGGAAGGGCACCAGCAACTAACTCCCCACCTCACCAGTCGAAACCGATCCACCGCCGTCCACAGCACACGTGATGTCCGCAAGAGGCACAAGCTCATCGAACATCACATCCCTATTCTTGGGACGGATGCCTCTTCTAAGCCGAGAGAGGTTGCTACGCGTGTGGTTGGAGGAAGGCCCGCCCTCGCAGGCCTTCGCCAGCCCACCAAGCCTAACTCCGTCGGAAACACTGCCACAGTCCATGCAGCAGAAGAGAATAACCCCGTCGGGGGTTCCCGTCAGGTGGATTTTGTGCCCCTGAGGCTCCTGCACAAGGGCACGCAGCACAGGGTTGAAACCTAGACAGTCCGCAGCTGGCCGCGGAGGGTCCGAACGCACACGAGCAAGACGTCGCGTGCAAGCCCACAGACCTCGAATCCACTTGAATTCATGGCCTCGATCTCTTCGCTGGGGCGCCTGCGCCCCTCCAGCGGAGGGCGCAGTGGACGGACCCACAGGGGCCCCAGCAGAGGCGATGGCAAGAGGTGGGGGAGCACCCCGAGGAGGAGGGGAGGGGCTTGGATCTCCCCGGCCAGCCACGCCCAGCACTTCTGCGGCGGCGCTGACGGTGGCGGCGCGGGCGGCACTGCCTCCAGCAGTGGCGGCACTGGCTGCTCCAGCGCGGGAGGCGCCTACCCTTCCCAGACGGCTGCTGGGCCTGGCTGGCGCAAGACTTGACCAAAGCAACAGGGCTTTGGCCACGTAAATCAGAAAACTCTCGAGGCTGGACGCTTCAAAGCTAAACTCAGACAGCTCGTTCTCCGACGGACGGGACTGGGTCATCGCAGCCGCCTTTGCAGCCGCATCAGCCCAGTGATTACCTTTCGCCTTATACCATTCCTCAGAAAAAAGCTCAAAACAATCAGCGCTCTGATGAACTATCACTTTTGTGATAGCAAGAGCGTCGTTCCTGGGCAGGTGGCTCAGAGCAAAGAGAACAGGTCCAGAATAGTATGCCCTTCTGTCAGACACTACCTCCAGAAGCGTTTCGTTCATGCCCACAAGTCCTTTGTAGTCCGTGCAGAATTCGGACGCCGAGCTCGCATACTTGCAACTGGCCAGAAACCCAACGTGCTCCGAAGCAGGACCCGTCTGTGGCAACTTGGCCCCGACTTTGCCCGAGATGACTGCAAAAGGTTCCCCATCCTCCTGGAGGCATACACATGCCCAACCTGCGCAATGATGGACTTTGTGACCTTCCTTACAGCAGGACCCGTCATGAAAGCACATCTTGTTTCGGAACGCCTCCAAGGGAGTCAGGTTGGGGTCCACACAGGAGAAAGTATAGCTTTCATGCCCGAAGCCATCGGGCGTTCTCAGGATATTCTCAGGAACCAACTGGAAACCAAGCATGAGAAGGCCCTTCTTATCTTCTCGGAAGATCAGCTCAACCACATCTTCCTTCAGGAACTCATCCCTTGCACTGAGAGTAGCAGAGCAGGCAAACAGACAGTGGCGAAGGTCGTCCCGAGGAAAACCACACAGGGGACACGATGCACCTTCCACGTCGTAGCCAGATCTAGCTAGGCGCCACTTGGACCACAAGCACTGTGAACAACGGCCTTCAACATGCACTTCTCGGCATGCGACAAGGCACTGCCAGGGGAAACCAACTGGCAACAGACAGACATGCCCAAGATCTCTCCAGGGTGCCCGAACTTGCGAGCAGCCTTCGCAGCCAACATGTGCATCCACGCAGCTTTCAGATCACAGAGGACTTTGGCGGGAGACGTGCTAATAAGGACTATTCCCTGACCCTTGTGGTCCCCCAAGACAAATGGGGAAACGAACTTCCAGGAGACTCTAATCAAAAAGACGACGGCAGCCCCGAGAGGTCCTTTGACCTGGTTCCAAGCCCTCGGCGGCCTCGCCAGGATGTCCGAGGCGAGCTCCCTCAGCCGTGGCAGCGAGGGTTCGAATCCAGGGCAGGTCGCAGCTTTCCAAACCAGGTTCGTCCAGGTAATGACATGGCCCAATGCAAGCCTGCAGGTGGGGTCCTGAAGGGTTAGGAGCGACAACGTGCGGGACCTGGATGGGCACGTGCTTCCGACTGCATGCAGGAAGAAAAACTGCGATGCTGCAACTTCCCGTGCGTCCAACCCCACCGCCTCGGCCCCGTAATACCCGAAGGATTCGATACCTGTGAGGTACACCCGGCACCTCCCTTCCTTATGGCTGCTAGCCTTCGCTTGCGACGGTTCAACATCGACCTGTACGCAGAAGGACAGCCTTCCAAATTCTCAAGATGAATTCTAAGGCCAGCCTCATTCCTCAGGTGGCAACAGACGTTCTGGGCCCATTTAACCATCCAACGCAGAGGTACTAAGTAGGACTTCCAAGCCAACTTCAGGTTCTTGCAGTGCTGAACAAGAGGGGGCCTTCACAATCCTGGCACTGCGGGCCCTCTGCGAGACAGTCTCCAGGGTGGTGCCCGTCATCCTACTGATGGTGCGCTCCAGCTCCATGGCAACACTCGGGTACACGACGTCAAGAGCGGCCTGCCGAGCTTCAAAACAGGCCATGCTAGGTGTGCCACTTCCCACAGAGACCCCGCGCACTTCTTCCAGCCTGGATACTTGGCCCTCCAACTCATCCCAAGGCAAGTTCTCCAGAGACGGCCCAAAGGGCTTGACATGCGGGATCTTCTGGCACTTACACAAGACAGAGATAGCATGGTTGACATCGGACCAGATGTGCAACGTCACAGGACAGTGAGGAGAGGCAGGGTACGATGAGAGCACATAGGTTGACGTAACGATGCTGACAAGCACATGGGAGAGCACAGAGAAGTCAATTGTGGTCTGAGACTTCTTCTTGATATATGTATGCTTCGACGGAACGACCGATTCCATTCCAGCTCGAATCAGGAACTCTGAAGTCTCTAGCCCCCTTGCCTTCATGTTCCAATCTCCTGCAAACATGACAGGTAACTGAGCCTTCTCCTGAAGAGTTGCGATGTCTTCCAAGAGCTCAAGGTTAGTAGCGTTCAACCCAACACTCGTCTGCATGCACAGGGAGACGAGACAAAACTTGGGGAGCCCAGGGATGGCAATCTTCAGGGCACAGATGCGATGCTGCATCGATAAGCTAACGGGTACAGGACTAGCTCCAAGATCCTGCCCCGCCCTTAATGGGATAGCCACGCCTCCTGAGGCCACTCCAGATTCCAGAACTGCAGCCATAAGGAAATACCCGGGCCAGCCACGAGCAGAACAGCATTCCTTGGCAGACTGCATGGCTCCCACATACTTTAACAAGGTTTCCTGCAGGAGAAGAATCGAAGCCTTAGGGATTTGACAATTACCAGACTCGCGGTCGTAGTTCGCCTTAAAAGTGGCAAACGAATTCGCGCTCAGGGCGGCAATTTACAGGGCCCACCCTTGGCCCGTAGTTTGTCACAACTCAACGTCCTCAGGACCTGCCACCCCCCCTCTGGATGCTGGGGCGGCTGCTGGCCGGGCGGGGCGGCGGCGGTGGTTGGGGGCCCCCCCTTCCCCACCTTTCCTCTGCCCTGAGGTCCTGCTGATGACGACGCCGCAGCGCCTGGAGACTTCAGCCTGGGAGTCTGCCCTCCTGAGCTTTGCTGGGCACCCGCCCCTTTCTTGGCAGCTTTCCCAAACTTATTCTTCACGAGGGTCCACACCTGACCATGAATATCTGGGCACTCTTGACGAAGGGCTTCCATTTGCTCCTGGAGGCTGCTGAGGTCCTCACCAAGGCGCTTCTCGCCTCGAGGTTCCATATCTGCATCCGATACCTCATACGGCTCCTCCTCCTCCTCAACTGCTGGCAGCTGCTGCTTCTCTTCCGAAGGGTCTCTGCAGGTTCTTCTGAGTGATCGCATTCTCCAGTCCTTTCGAGGGCTTCTGAATGGCCCCCTCCAACTTCCTGGCGTGTGCATCAAGACCAAAACGGTCCTTCATCTTATTCAGCATGCCTTCCAAAGCCGAGAAACCTTCCCCCAACTGCTTTTTCCCCTCAGGAGAGAGACAGGCAAATTCTTTGGTCAGAGCTCCCTTCTGACCCTGGACCCAATAGACCACACATTCAGGTTCAGACTCAGGAGGCTCACGCGAGGAGGACTCGGGACGCAGGCAAGCAAACTGGGTGTTGCGACGCTCCAACTGGGCTTTCGACTCACGAATCTGCGCCGCCGCCTCTTCATACTTCCTGACCAAGCACGCTGCCTGAGATTCCAACTCCGCAAGTGCTTCCGCGGCTGAGGTGATGAGGGACTTCTGATGCTGGAACTGGGCCGCGAGACTCTGAGCCTTCTGCGCGCGGGAGCGATTCTGGAACACCTTCTCCTTCACAGCCTTGACTGCTTCATGGGCCGAGACCAACCTAGGATCGCTGTGCTCCACTCCCCAACCCTTATAGAACTTGACAAGATGCTGCGTCATCAAAAGGTCTTGGGAGTTCGGGTCGGTGTTCGGGGGGTGGCGACGAGGGAATCGTTCCTTATGCCAAAGGGGCAGCTTCAGACCGCCACCATATCCTCCTCCTCCTGACGCTCCTCCTCCACCTTCTTGCCCATGCCCCTTGCCATTCCCCTTCCCCTTGCCGCTGGTCCCAGCCGGCGGCACTGTACCTGGCTGCGGGGCGCCGCACGACCCGCAGTACGGCTTGCGGCGGCTGGCCCAGGTCCAACCTGGGCAGCTGGGGTTGGGGCGGCACACATATGCAATGGGCTTCTTATTCCAGTTCCACGTCATGGCGCTCGGAACGGGGGTCGAATGCACGACCAGCACGGCTCAGACAGGCCACGGCAGCGGGGGTTTGCCGTGGCGGTGCGGGAGAACAGACGCCTGCTGTGGGCAGCTCGCCTCGAGCCAGCCCCTCGGCTGCATGCAAGCACGAAGCCGCAGGGCCACGGTTTCGTACTTGAGCCAAAATGGCTTGAGCCAAAATGGCTACGGATTAGGAAGAAGTAAGTAAACACATGAAGTAGGAAGGCGGATCAAGTGGATTGGGTTCAGGGCCCCCAAGAGAATACCAACGCAAAGGGTAATCAGGACGACTCTTGAAGTAGGAAGGCGCTTGAAATAGATTGGGATCTGGGAGTCCAAGCATACCTACTGTCAACGACCGGCGTGTACCCAGGGTGTGAAACTCTCGGAATCCATCGGGTATGTTCGAAATCCTACGGAAGTCATCGATCGTCGACTCCGCCCGTCACATGGCAATGCTTGGGGGGCGAACGAAACAATTCAATTACTAAAGCCACGCGCGCGCGCTTCGCGCGAGCTTGGGTTCTAGCCGCGATACACGGACTCGCATCTTAAGTCGCCATGGAGTAATGCAGGGGCAATTCTGGAGCTCCCTCGGGGATGGTGGAGGGACCTGCGTCAATGAAACTGTGGGATTCCAACGACGCGTCGGGAAGTCCTGGGGCTTCTTCGACGCTTCCTGCGCCTCGCTGTCTTTAGGGCCCTTTTCTTCATCTCCCATGTAGCCGATTCCGGAAACCTCGAACCTAAACGAGTCTTCATCTCTTGGGGTGCGCAATTTTTACTTCCTCTATCTACTTTCCTCCGCCCGTCCGTCGGCTTCTGCCGGTGGAGGCGGCCTCCTTCTACTTCCTCCGATCTTCCGCCGCGGAAGAGATGGCAACTCCTTCTATCCTCGAAAGCACGGCCCTTCCAGGAGCGCCCCATTCAGGTCACCCCCCATTCCCATCCACCCGCCCGACCCCCTCTTCCCCTCCTCCTCGTCCTGGTCCTCCTCCCGTTCCCATCCTCCTCCTCTCGTCCTCCTCCTCCTGATCCTCATCCACCTCCTCTTCCTCCTCCTGCTACTTTTTACGTTGACCAGACATGAGGAACTCAGCTTGTTACATACAATTTTATCGTGTGAACAAACACAGTGCGAGGCCTCAAGGAATAAAATAATCACGCCTGGCTGGCGCAGCGGCAAAAAAAGAGGCGCGAAGAGACGGAACACGACAGTGGGCCTGCAAGGGCACAGAGTATGCGCCAGCCAGGCGATGATGTCCCAGCCAGGCGGTTGAGTCCTCCTCCTCCTCCTGCTTCTCCTCCTCCTCCTCCTCCTCCTCCTCCTCCTCTTCCCCTTCTTCCTCCTCCTCCTACTCCTCTTCGTCTTCCTCCTCCTTCACCTCCTGCTCCTCGCTCGCTCGCTCGTGGCCGTTGTTCCAGTTTGTTGGTGCAGCCAGTGGCCCCCGCCTGTGTGTGCCTTATGGCACCGCAGGAGGGGGCCATTCCGAAAACGGGCCGTTCCGCCCGCTGGTGAGGCCGACGAGGTACGAGGGGGGAGAAGCGGATGGGGGCCCGAAAGAGGAGGTCGAAAGGGGGCCACGAACGGCGGGCGAAACCAGGAGGGGAGGACGAAGAGGTGGATCTGCGCCTCCTCCTCCTCCTCCTCCTCCTCCTCCTCCTCCTCCTCCTTGGAGCAGTCGGACTCCGGCGCAAGCGCCCGACACCGCCGCGCCTGTAGCTGGCGGCGCCGCGCGCGGCCGACCCGCGAGAGCGGAACGCGGCTTGGGAGGCATCGCCGTGCAGCGCTGCGGCAGGCAGGACGAGGCTCGAGGAGGAGGGAAGAGGCTCGAGGAGGAGGAGGTGGAGGAGGAGGCACGACGAGGCTCGAGGAGAGGACGAGGCTCGAGTCGGCTCGAGGGGGAAGAGGAAAAGGGCCGTCTGTGATCCTCCTCTCTCTCTCCCTGCCCCCCCGCGGGGGCGCCGGGGGCTTAGCTACCTCGCCCCGTGGCGGGCCTCTCCCTGTTATTCTGTCGTGGTCTCCTCTTTTCCTCTTCAGATGCCATGGTTTGATCGCCCCCACCCCAGGGGCCGTTGAATACAGCCCGAGCTCGAGGAGGAGGATGAGGAGGAGAGGAGGAGGAGGAGGAAGAAGGATAGAAGGACTGACGATGCAATCCGTTCCGATTGAGGCCCGACCAACGCAAACAGAAAGGAAGAGAAGGAGGAGAACAGACGCTGCAATCTAGGCCGACTCAAGTCCGACGACGCAAATTGAGGATGAGGCGGAGGAGGTGGTGGAGGCGGAGGACGAGGACGAGGAGGAGGAGGAGGAGGAGGCTCACATGGGCGGAGGAGGCGGAGGAGGAGGAGAAGGAGGAGGAGGCTGAGGAGGCGGAGGCGGGCAGAAGGCGGAGGCAGAGGAGGCGGAAGATGCGGAGGCGGAAGATCGCAGAGACGGAGAAGGACGCAGGAGGAGGAGGAGGAGGAGGAGGAGGAGGAGGAGGAGGAGGAGGAGGAGTGAACAGGAGGAGGAGGGGAGGAGGAGGAGGAGGAGGAGGAGGAGGCGGAGCAGGAGGAGGCGGCGGCGACGCTCCTCAGGGGTTCGGTGACGGGTCGAACCAAGGAGAGGTGTGGGGCAGCAGGAGCAGGAGGAGGAGGAGGAAGACGAGGAGGATCGCAGCCCCCGCGCGCCGCCGAGGGTCCTCGCCCGGGTCGTTGCACGGCCCGTGGCCTCCGCGGCGGTCAGCCCCCCCCCCCCGTGGTCGCCTCCTCCTCCTCCTCCTCCTGCTCCTCCTCATCCTCTTCCTCCTTTCTCCTCCTCATCCTTCCTCCTCCTCCTCCTCCTCCTCCTCCTCCTCCTCCTCCTCCAGCTCATCCACTCCACCAGAGGGAGCAGACCGTGTCACGAACGTAACCACGCTGAGGTCCGCTCGGATTCCTCGGATCGCCGCCGGATCCCCTGCCCGGCGCGCGGAGCGCGCATGCGAGGGCGTCGGAGGCGCCGCCAGGGTGACCCAGCGCCGGTCCGAGGAATCCGCGTGGACCTCCGCGCGGGTACGTTCGTGACACGGTCTGCTCCCCTGTACTCCCCCCCTCCCCTCACCTCGGCGTGACCGAGGAGGAGGAGGAGGAGGCGGAGGAAGAGGAGGTGGAGGAGGAGGTGGAGGAGGGGGTGGGGGAGGAGGTGATGGAGGTTGAGGAGGAGGAGGAGGAGGAGGAGGAGGAGGAGGAGGAGGAGGTGGAGGAGGAGGAGGAGGGAGGAGGTGGAGGAGGAGGACGAGGAGGAGGAGGAGGAGGAATGAGGAGGAGGAGGAGGAGGAGGAAGAGCAGGAGGAGGAAGAGCAGGAGGAGGAGGAGGATTGGAAGGAGGAGGAGGAGGAGGAGGAGGACGACGGGTCGCCTAAGCCCTTCGGAGAAACCCTCCACCTCGGCGCGCCTCCCCTCCCCTCGAAGGGGTGCAACGTTCATCGGGCATGCAAAATAGATGCCTCCCAAACGAGGTCCGAGTCGATGGGGTCGGAGGATCGCGCCGAATCGCTGATACATCGCCGGTGCATCGACGATACATTGGCGACGTTGGCGACGCATCGGCGACGCCGGCGCGGAGGAAGTCGGGGCTCCACATGTGCATCCCCGATGCATCGGCGATTCGGCGCGATCCACCGACCCCGTCTGCTCGGACCCCGTCTGGAAGGCCTAGACGAAAAGGTCGGCCGACTTCGCGGAGCGAGCAGCACAAATCGGGCCGCGGACCGGCGCAAACGAGAGAAGTGCGGCGGGAGAAGCCGAGGAGGCGGCGCGCCTCCTCCCCCTCCTCCTCCGCCGCCCCCCCTCCGCTCGCCAGCGCTCGGGCGTCCCTCCCCCGTGCGCGTGTTCGGTGCCTCGCGCCTGCTCCCTGCTGCCGGCTGCGATGCCAGATGCTCCCCGACGGTCACCTCGCCGAGGAAGGGAAAGGCACACGTCCGAGCGATGCCAAGGCTCCACTCTGCGCGCCTCCCTCGCCTCGGCTGGGAGTGGGTGCGGCCCCAGGGATCGGCTGGTGGTGGTGGTGGTCGTCGTCGTCATCGTCGTCGTCGTCGTCGTCGTCGGCGTCGGCGTCGGCGTCGGCGTCGTCGTCGTCGACAGCAGCGGAGGGCCAGGCCGCCGCGCGCCCGCGCGCCCAAGGAGGGGGGCGGGGGAGGGGGAAGCGGGGGGTCGAGAAGCGAACAGGAAGCCTCGGGACAAGGTGAGCGCTGCACCCGAATTTGAGACCCCCGCCCGGCTTCCAACAAACGTTGGGGTTCCCGAACTGGGGAGCAGGAGGAGGAGCAGGGGGGGAAGAGGGAAGAACGGGGGGGACAAAGAGGGGGCGCCTGAGAAGAGGAGGAACTGGGAAGAGAGGGGGGTAAGGACATTTTGATTACAGAGCGACTCGGAGCCGATGCCACCACTCTGAACCTGTGAACCCTTCCGAAGCGAAGCACTGCAGTCGGACCTAGGCCACACTAACATCCCTGAAGCTGGGGACTCACTGACCAGGGTCACTGTAAACTTCGCAGGATTCTTCAAGATCCTACAGGATCCTGCAGGATGCTGCACCAAAGCTCGGGTCAATGCGACCCTGGCCCTGCAGGATCCTGCAAGATCCGGCGCTCTCCGGTTTGCATTGACCCCCGTCGTTTTAACCCCGATCAGAAACACAAGACACTCCGCAGGTCAAAACAGAGTAGTACTCTGAGAGTACCCTCCCCAGGGTGCACAAGAACATCCAACAAACACGAAGAACGCTACCATCCCCAAAAGAGCAGGGGGGCAGGGAGGGAGGGGGGAGGGACAAGCTAGGTGCGCTCAAGTCTCCACCTACACCTCCCTCCCGTCCCGTATCATGGCCTAGATCTCCTCTCTATTCGCACAGTCGGATGTTGTAGCAGGGCGTAGCAGTACGCGTGGGCCATCCTCAGTATCATCATCATCAGCAGCAGCATCAGCATCAGCATCAGCATCAGCATCAGCATCAGCATCAGCATCAGCATCATCACCATCACCATCACCATCACCATCACCATCACCATCACCATCACCATCACCATCATCTGCCTCAGCACCAGCACCAGCACCAGCACCAGCACCAGCACCAGCACCAGCACCAGCACCAGCATCAGCATCAGCATCAGCATCATCATCATCATCATCATCATCATCATCATCATCATCATCATCATCATCATCATCATCATCATCATCATCATCATCCCTCCAACCTCCTCTGCCTCCTCCTCCTCCTCCTCCATCGCTGCTCCCTCCTCGGTCCTCGACCCTCCCTCACTCCCCCTCACCTTCCCCCTCTTGCCCCCCCTCCTGCCCCTCCTCCTCTCCGCTTCACAGGTCAGAACGGACGGGAACGAAGAGGGAGGAGGAGCAAGGAAGAGGGGGGCTCGCGAAGGACCCAATGGTATGCGGCTGCGAGTGCCGCACAACTCCGAATAGCGCACAAGGTGTGGGTTTTGCTCTCATGGGCAGCGCGCCGCAGGAAGGACGAGGCGCGGGGCAATGCGGGCAAAAGGGAGGGGAACGCAACGGGAGGGTCGACCCGTAAACTCAATCACCAGGTCGTGAGGCCTGCCCTGCTATTTGGGAGCACAGGGCACCCACGAAGCAACTGACGGGGGGCGAAGGGACCTGGGAAGCGCGAGTCGCGATGCCAGGGGCGGCGCGCGAGCCTGGCCCGCCCCCCCCCCCCATGGGGACACGCAGCGTGCGAGGGGTGTGCCGAGATGGGCCGGGCGGACGCACGCGAACTCACCACGGGGGGCCCGCGGTGGAGCTGCCCACGGGGCGAAGCGTGCGAGGGGTGCGCCAAGGAGGTGTTGCGTGCCTGGCCGTGGCCGCGAGGCTCACAACCAGGGCGCGGAACGGTGAGGGGCGACGACAGGGGGGGAGACTGGCCAAAGGGGGGGTACAGCGGTCTGCCCTGTGCGATACATATCTCGGAGGCCACATGTGAACCCTGCCCCACCACCCCACGAGTTCTGAGGGGGAAGGGGGGGGGCACTTCGTTCGGGGCCTCCCGAGCGAAGTGAACCCCACTTCCCCCTTTAGAAATCGTAGGGTGGTTGGGTAGGGTCAGCATGTGGCCTTCTAACATCGCCGATCGATCGGCGATACAACTGGACTCGATTGGCCAGGACACGCGAGATAACACAAGGCCCTTCCGAGGGCCACATTGCCATAGGAATGTGGTCGCGAGACACAGGACACGAGGGTACCCTTGATTTGACAAGGTCGACCTGCTAATCAGGGTTGACTGTAGGCCCCCATCGCAAATCACCGCGCTCCTAGGCGGAGTGGGGCTATCGGGCCCTGACCGGCGATCAATGGGCGATCGGGGGTCGATGCGTCCCCCCCTATACCTACCCCCCCCCTATCGTTGCCCCCTGGTTTTCGGGTCATAACTCGACTCCCCGACGGCCGACCGGGACGACCCTGGAAGTCCCGGAACGCTCTCGGCGAGGCGCTGCTGCTGAACACATCCCGAAGCAGGAAAACCTCCAAGAACCGACGAAAACGTCCGAAGACCTCGTCCCCGCCCTACAGTCATACCGTATGGCAAGGATGCGCGATACGGATGCAAGGGCATTGGACGCCCATCTCGAAGCTTTTCGAGCCGGGCGCGGCCAACGCAAGTGGCGAAGGATAGACCGAGGAGGCATGGATGCAAGGATACCCTTGGGAAGGTTGCCCATCCTTACTAGGCGGGTTGACTACAGGGCAGTTTTTAATACATATGACTTTTTAATATTGGATTTTATCAACTTAGGAATAAAATCATGCATGAACTCATCGTTGTTTTTAATGCTAAATCACTGCGTTTTTAATACATGATTCGCACGCGGAGCATGTATCAAAACTGGCACTGTAGGCGGGCTGACTATATCGTTGCCTCTGGAGCAGCTCGACGGGACGGGGTGGGCCACGGGCCTTCCATGTCCTCGTCCTCGTCGTCGCCGCCGCCGCCGGGCTCCTCCTCGTCCTCGCTGGCCGGCGCCTCGGCGCGGAGGCGGAGGAGGACGAGGAGGAGGAGGAGGAGGAGGAAGAGGAGGAGGAGGAGGAGGAGGGAGGAGCGAGGGAGGGAGGTGGACAAGGCAGGGATGGAGCAAGCGAGGGAGGGCAGAGGAGGGGAAGAGGGAGGGGGAAAGTGGGCGCGGAGGGTGGGGGAAGGGGAGGGAGGGAGGGAATAGCAAGGAGAGATGAGTGATGTGCTCTTTGGTGCGCTCGCGACCGCCGTCTGAGCTTGGGGCTATTAGGAAGTCGGGAGGATCGGCGGCGGGCCTGGGGGAGAAGTGAGCAGGGGCGGGCCTCTTCAGAAGGCTCGGACCCCCCCGTGCCTTCTGAGGTTTTCGAAGACCTCCCCGAAGACACAGCATGCTTCTCAGGAGGCGCGAGGGCTTCTGTGAAATCACGCCGCTTTCCGAGAGGGCCTTCTCCTCCTCACTTTCTCTCCCCCTCGCTCGCCGCCGAATTGGCCTTTGGGTCGTGCCTCGGGTCTCCGGCGGGCGTTCGGGACGATCGTGGCACCCCAGAACGCCCGCGGCGAGACGCAGCTGCTGGCAGGTAAATACACACAAACACCAGGACCCCCAACATGTTTCCATTGCTTCTGGGCTTTCGTCTTCCCCCCCACTTAACATACTTACCCATATTTTCCTGGGGATCGGCGATTAATTGGTCTGTTGATTTTTCCACTCCTGAGTCTTAGAGGTGACTCGGGGCAGTCTTGGGCCGCCTGAACGGCTGCCTGACCCGTCTCGGAAGCGATGTTGGGCCGCCGTCGGGGGCATCTTGAGGCTTCTTGGGCCTCGCGGGAGCCGCGTGGTAGCGATCTTGAGGCCTCGGCGGCCAATGGGAGGCGGAGAGGCGAGCAAACACAAATCCTAGACTTTCCCTGGGTGATCCAAGACTTGTGCCTTGCCGGAGGTGCCCTGGAGGTCTCCTGAAGTCCTTTTGGGCTGTCTTGAGCGTCTCGTGAAGCGTCTGGAGGCTGTTTTTTTTGGGGGGGGGGGGCACTCGTGGTGTCTGAGGCGGAGGACCCCCTGGAATTCCCGGCGCTTCCCTGCGATATGTTCCAATGCAGGAGTTTAGTGCCAACCACACTCGACGACAGGCGCGGTGTCGTCTGGATTGCATTCTGAGCCGGGCTTCAAACTGCTGGAACCGAGTGCCTGGCAGACAAGAAGCGTCTGGAGGCTGTCTTGGGCCGTCTGAAACCCTGGAGGCCGTCTCGGGGGCAACTCGGGGCCCTCCGAAGCCCCTTTGGCCCGTTCGGGAGCGCTCGGAGGCGTCCGGGGCCCCCTGCGCCCCCCCCACGCGGCACTGCGGCAACGCCCTGGGCCCCCCCCACAGGCCTACATCTCTCTCTCTCTCTCTCTCTCTCTCGCTCTCTTTCTCTTTTTTGTGTTTTCTCTTTCTCTCTCTATATGTCTGTATGTACGTAGGTAGGTACGTACGTATGTCTGTCTGTCTGTCTGCCTGCCTGCCTGTCTGCGCCTGCCTGCCTGCCTGCCTGCCTGTATGTATGCATGTACGTATGTATGTACGTATGTATGTATATACGTATGTATGTATGTACGTATGTATGTATGTATGTATGTGCGTGCGTGCGTGCGTACGTGCGTGTATGAGTGTGTGTATGCATGTATGTATGTATGTATGTATGTATGTATGTATGTATGTATGTATGTATGTATGAATGTATGTATGTATGTATGTATGTATGTATGTGTGTGTGTATGTATGTATGGATGCGTGTATCTACGTATACGGGTATGTGTATTCATGTATGTGTGTATGTGTGTATGTAAATGTGTGTATGATTATGTGTATGCTTATATGTGTGCATGCATGCATGTGTGTATGACCGTGTGAATGTATGTATGTATGCTTCTAGGTATGTAGATATGTATGTGCGGCGTAGGTACGAACACATGCATGTGCATGTGTGTATGGATGTATGTATGAACGTATGCATGTATGTATGTATGTGTGTATGTATGTATGTGAGTATGTAGGTCGGTAGGGTAGGTTTGTAGGTACGTACGTGAGTAGGTTTATGTGTATATATACGCAAACGTGCATGCATGCATGTGTGTATGTGTGTGCACGTGCCAAATTATGAAGATGTGTATGCGTTTATGCATGAGCGCATGCATGCGAGGATGCATGCATGCATGTATGTATGTATGCTTGTATGTATGGCTGTATGCATGGGTGCATGTACGCATTCATGTATGTAAGGACAGATGCATGAATAGTTGCATGTTTGCATATGTGTATGTATGCAAATATGTATATGTGTATGCATGTATGTGTGTATGTATGCATGCATGTATGTATGTATGCATGTGTGTGCATGTATGCGTGAAACATGCATGCGTGTATGCATGTTTGCATGCATGAATGCCTGCATACATGCATGTATGTATACTCGCATGCTCATGTGTATCTACGTGTGTATGGATGTAACTATGGTTTGACGTATGTATGTATGTAGACAGGCAGATGTGCTGGACAGCGTGGGCTCCAAATCGGGAGCTCGGCCACATGTTGTGTAAGCTATGTGGCGCAATACAATCACATACGTATACACATAACTATATGTATGGCGTGCGCTATGCGATGCTGTCAGCTATGTGGTAAAAGCTATCTGGTGTACGCTAGTCGGTGCAAGCTAATTGGTGCAATCTAAGTGTTGTAGACTAGATGGTGTACGCAGTGTCGTGTAAGCGAAGTGGTGCAAACTGTGTGTGGTGTAAGTCCTGCGGGAAAATTATGCGAGGTAAGCAATGCGATGTAGGATGGATATGTGGTGCAAGCTGTTGTACAAGCTATGTGGTGCAAGCTAGTTGTGGGTTGGCTGTGCGGTGGAATATACGTGTTGAAGTATATGTTGTGTCAGCTGCATGGTGTAACGTATGTGGTATACGTTATGGGATGTAGCTGTGCGGTTCAAGTGTTGATGTGACACATATGTGGTGTAAACTATGTGCTGTTAGCTTTGGGGTATGATCTAGAATCTACCAGGTACGCAGTGTAAACTATGTACGGTGCAAGCTGTGTGGTGCAAGCTGTTTGCTGTAAGATAGGCGGCGTAAGCTGTGCAAGCTGTAGGCTAGGCGGAAAGAAGGTTAAATTATGTAGTGTAGGCTAGGCAATGTAATCTTATGTATGTTGTATCACTGTGCATCGTGTGCGCTGTGCGGTGCAAGCTAAGTGATACGAGCTACGTGGTGCACGCGATGTGGTTCGAGTCATGGGATGCCAGCTATGCTAGCTGTGTGGTGCAAGACCACGAGGTGCTCACGAGGCGCCCATGGGTGGGTATTAAAGTCGGGGATGGACAGACCCCCCTTTAGTAAAACGTCGTTTAGTGAAAACGACCTGAGGCCCAAACCTGGCGGGCGCAAGCCTGGGAAATAACGGCCACGGCGCCATCTCGAGAACCGAAAACGGACAATTCGCTAATCGACGTGTCACTGTTGGGGGTTCTCTCCACCCCCGATATAAGACAAACCTGGCCCACGCAGCCAGCGCACAAGGGCGCCCACAGGGCGTCCCCACAGGCGGGCGCTCGGCGAAGACCCCGAACCGCCCTGCCGGCGCACGCTGCGCCCACGAGGCGCCCGCGTGCGGGCTATACGGCAAGTTCGCGCGGAGAGGGCGCGCGGAAAAGTTTTTGACACCGCTCCGGTCAGTCAACCGTGAACCGATCGGGGCTCGGCGGTGGACAAACCTCCCTGTAGTAAACCTCCCCTTAGTCAAAACGGCCCGGGACCGAAACCGACGGCCCTGGACCCGCAAGAAGGACAGCCGCGACGCCCTCTCGCGGACCGAAAACGGCCCATTCCTGAATCGACGTGTCAGGGTAGGAGGTCTTTCCACCCCCGAGCGGCCCTGATCGTTCAAGGTTGAACTCCGTCGGGTCGCGTAGCGCCTCCGTGTCCCTCGGTGTTTCCGCGTCGTTCCATCATGCAGAGTCCAACCTTGAATGCCTTCGCCAGCGTCGGCAGCGCGCCAGCGCCGCACGAACCTTTCGAGTAGGGGATCGACTGCAGAATTGATTTGCCCCAGAATTGATTTTCCTTGTCGAATCCACGGGCATCTCGTAGAACTTTCGCAGATAGACGAATGGTTGACGTGTATTTTTGTTGAAGAGTCGACGTGAAAATCAACGTTGGGATAAATTAAAGAGCCGAACTCTATACACCGACGCTTTTTCCGGCCCGTCACTGAAGTGCGCACAGGAGTGCGGATCCTGGTGTATAAAAATCCTGGTGTATACATGTTCGATGTTCCCCCCCCCCGGAAAAGGCGAAACAAGTATACACCACACCAGCGCGACGTCGTCCCCGACCCTCAAAAGTTCTGGGATTGAAGTACAGCCCGCCACTGGTAATGTACATGTTCCAGCTTCCGATAAATCGATTCTGTTGTCGATCCCCCGGTCGAGTCTTCAGCAGCCTCGACCCACCCAGCCATCTCACTGGGCGCCCACGAAGCGCCCTGCAGCAGCCCCGCCCACCCAGCACGGCAAGTGCAAGAGGGGGCGCTCGCGAGGCACCACCCACGGCAGGACACCTGGTGAGACCCCGCTTCCCAGGCCACGTGGGCGTCGGTCGGAGGAAGCAGGTCAAAACACGAAGCAGGACGGCGGATCGAGTAGATTGGGTTCAGGCCCTCCCCAATAATGACAGGACACTTCAGAACCGAGCCGATTCTTGAAGTAGGAAGGCGCTAGAAGTAGACGGGGCTCTGGGAATCCAAAAATACCTACTCTTAACGGCCAGCGTGACATCAGAAACTTACACCGGAACCTCATATCGCAAGCACATGTTGGGGCGGACTTGGACAATGTTCGGGGTCGTCTTGCGCCGTCGAGGGCTCCTCTGCAGGCTCTCTTGAGCCACGATGTCTCGGCCCCCCCTGGAGCGACCTGGAGGCGGCCCGAAGGACTTTCTTCCTCTTGGGGCCCACTTGAGGACCTCGTGGTGACCTCTCTGGAGTACTTCTGGGGCCTCTTGGTGTCCTCTCGGACCGTCTGCGAGCTCTCTTGGGCCGCCTTGAGTCCCAGTTGGCCGTCCCGGGGATCTCGTGGAGCCCTCCTGGGCCGTGCTGGGATCCTCGACCCTCCCCGTCGTCGCAAGCCTTGGCCGGAGAGCTCGCCTTCTTGGCGGGCGTCGGCGTCGTGGACTTGCCCTGGGTCGTGGACTCGGCCCGGGTCGTGGTCTCGGCCTTGGTCGTGGAGTCGGCCTGGGTCGTGGACTTGGTCTCCGACTTGCTGGTGGCCGCGGCGTGGCCATCGCCCTTGTCCAAGTCCTGGGCTCGGAGGCCGACGACGCAGCACGTAAAGACGACCGCCGCCAAACGCCTTCCGTGCTCCCCCCCTCCTGGTACTCCCCCTTCCTCCTGCAGCCTGCTTCTCGAGGCCCGCATCCTCCCAGCTCCTCCCCCTCCTGTTTCCCCCATATGTTCCCTCTCTTTCCTCCTCTCCTCCTATCCCTCTCACTCATCTTCCTCCTTTTCCGCATCATCCTCCCCTGTCATCCTCTTCCTTATCTCTCCTCCCTCTCTTCCTCCGTTCTTCTCCTCCGCTTCCTCCTCCTCCTCCGCCTCCCCCCTCGAATCCCACCAGCCCTCCTCGGCTTCCTGGACGGGGGGGGGGGGATAGAGGTTACAGTAGGAGCTCGACCACAAGAAACCTTCCCCACAAGAAACCCGGCCTTGATTCCCTGGGATGTCCATTGACTTTTGGTGTGGAAACGCCACGCTCCCCGTCGCACAACATCGGAACCCAAGAAACCCAGAACACACACCCTCGAGGCACGCAGGGTGCTTCTTGGCATGGGCTTCCGCTTCAAACTGCAGAGGGTCCAAGATGGCCTTAAGCTCTAAGGTGGCTTCGTGCACCTCAAAGCTGCCTTCAGGACGGCGGCGACCGCGTGGCGCAAGGAGGGCGGCTCTCGGCGCCTTCCTCCCCGGCGATGGGCCACGGAGACGGCCGCGGGGGCCAGAAGAAATAATGCAAAGCTCGCCGCTCGACCTCGTCGTCCTCCTCCTCCTCCTCCTCCTCCTCCTGTCTCCTCCTCCTCCTCGGAGGAGGAGGACGACGACGACGACAACGCAAACGAGCGTGCAGCTCTCGGGACACGTCGGCCTGGCCAGCGGCCCCCGAAGTCACTGAGTAATGACTTCTCTGGAGTCCGAAGAGGCCCAACAACGCCCAAACATCATATATTCTCTCTGCATCACTCCTCCTCCTCCGAAGAAGAAGAAGAGGAGGAGGAGGCCGACACCGACGACGCAACCAGATCCACTCAAAGTTGGATCCTGGACCCACGCCACTTTCAGGGTCCGTCCTGGCCAGCTTCTCGAGCCGCTCCCAGCCGTAGCGACGACATTGATGACGCCGACCACGGGAGGGATGCTGCGACAGCGATGGCGACGACGCCGACGCCGACGAGGCCGACGCCGACGAAGCCGATGCCGACGAGGCCGACAAGGCCGATGCCGACGACGCCGCCCACGGCGGTCACGACCATGGTTCGGCGGCGAGCCCGGGGGGAAGGCAGAGGGGGCGGGCCTTCTCAACGGCACAGAAGGCCTCCGGCCTTCCGAGAAACTCTCGAACCGGTCTCCGAAACCCCGCCGCCTCCCTTCTCGCTTCTCCCCTCGGCGTGCTGCCGCGTTTGGCTTTCGGGTCGTAACTCGGGCCTCCCGCGGCCGCTCGGGACGATCCACGGCACTCCGGTGCGCTCTCGGCGAAGGGCAGCCGCTCGAACGCACGCCGAGGGTGGGCAACCGCCGAGAACCGGTGAAAACGCCTGGAGCCGCTGGCCTCGAACCCGAACCCCCAAAGCTTCCCCCCTCGGCGCACCGCCGAGCAGAAGCGGCGGAAACGCCCAGAGCCTGCAGTCTCGAACCCGAAACCCCAGAACTCCCAACCCCGTCGGCGCGCCGCCGAGTGGCCTGCTGGCAGAGGCCGTGAGCGGCGGAGGGCAAGCGTGCGTGCTCACGCCCCGGAGAGAGGCCGCCCGGAACGCTCCCTCTCCGGCCTGGGGGCCGCAGTCCCGGGCCCATCACTGCACCCACCTTGCAGGACGTGCTCCAGCGGATTCGTTGGCGCAGAGTTGCTGCCAGTGCAAAACCCCGAGACGGCGAGCGAAACACGGAGCGAATTTCACGTGGATGTTTTTTGTTTAGTCTTCATTCCGGGCCAAACAAAAATCCGCACGAAATTCACGTCGAAGTCCGGAACGAAATTCTCCAGGACACTCAGGGCCCATCCCATTGTTTTCCGAACGAAATTCGCTCTGCGATGTTGGCGCCATGATGCCGAGACTGGAAGGGGCTCAAGCCTCTGATGGCCGCACCCAGCCGCCTTCGTGTCGCGAGGCCACGGCGCAGCGCAGAGAGGAGGCGGAGTTGTTTCCCCCGTGGGTGGACTGGGGCCTAAGAGAGGAGGCGGTGGAGGAGGAGGCGGAGGAGGAGGAGGAGGAAGAGGAGGCAGAGCGTGGACGTCAAGGGGGGCGATGAGGAAAAGGGGGAAAATCATTCACTGCGTGGAGCTCCCCAAATGTACATCTATTAGCATGGACCTGTCCGCCGTGAGCGTCTAGGCGCAAGAGTTTCCCAAGATTCACGGGCTTAAGATTGACGGTCTGGGAGTGAATCCGCCGACCCCTTGTGGGTCTCTAGGCGTGTGAGATAGTTCCCCCCCCTAACCCCCCCCCTGGGACCCCAAACCGGAGATTCGACCCCCCCCCCCCGGGCCCACGACGAGCGCATCACGGGGCTCTTTTGGGCCCAAAAGGGGATCAAGACGGGCCAAGAAGGCCCCAAGACTCCTCCAAGACGGCTCACGAGAGCTCCGAGGCGCCAAACGAGCGCTCCCAGACGCCCAAGATGCCCCCAAGACGAGCCTAGAGGCCTCCAAGACGGCCCAAGAGGCCTCCAAGAGCAGTCCTCAGAAGGGCCGAAGCGCCGAAAATCGTCAAATTCCTATGGGAAAACGTACATTTTGATCTACTACTTGTCGGCCTTCACGGCGTTGAAGACGGTCCCAGAGCACCCCAAGACCGCCCCGAGAGGCCCCCAAGAGGCGCCCAAGTCGGCCCAAGAGGGCGCCAAGACGGCCCAAGAGGCCCCCAAGACAGCCCAAGAGGGCCCCAAGACGGCCCCAAGAGGTGCCCAAGAGGGGGAGCCCGAACCGACAATCCGAGCCTTCCGCCCCAAGACGGCCCCGGCCCCAGCCCCAAGAGGCCCCCAAGACGCCCACAGGAGGCCCCAAGAGGCCCCCAAGAGGCTCCAAAACGGTTTCAAAACGGCCCCCAAGAGGCTTCGAAACTGCCTCCAAGAGTCCCGCGAGAAGCCCCCCAAGAGATCCCAACGATCACCGCACAAGTCTCACATCAACAACCCAGGCACGGTGGCAGGGTTGCGTTTGCGCACAAAAACGGGTTCGCGCTCTCGAGGCCAAGATTGCTCCAAAACGTCCCACGATGGTTCCAAAACGGCCCAAGATGGCTCCAAGACGGCCCAAGACAGTTCGAAGACGGCCCAAGATGGCCTCAAGATGGCCTAAAAGGCTTTCACTATCGCCCACGAGGTCTCCAAGAAGACCCCCAGGACATCTGAAAGAGGCGCGCATCACGCATTTCATTACATTTCCATTGCGTCGTTGAACACGTTTGCAATTGTTGCCTTTTCCCGACTTTCGCCGGCTCACGTAGCCCAAAGAACCTCCAAGATCGCCCCACGGCGCCCCACGATGGCCTCAAGACGGCCCCAGAGAATCCCAACACGGCCCAGGACGCCTCCCAATTCGGCCTAGGACGACAAAACCTGTCCCCAAATTGGTCCCAAGCTGGTGCAATACGCCTCTAACCCAAAACCCATAACCCAGAGCCTTGTTGCTGTGTCCCCTTCCTCCTTCTCCTCCTCCTCCTCCTCCTCCTCCTCCACCTCGGCCGCCAAGTGGGTTCAAAACTGCTTTCCAGAGGTCCCCGAGAGGCGTGCCGCGAGATCCCTAGACACATACAAAACGCCTCTAACCCATAGCACATATCCCAGAGTTTCGTCTCTGTGTCCCCGTCCTCCTCCCCCTCTCCTCCTCCTCCTCCACCTCCTCCTCGTCCACTCCTCCTCTTCCCCCCCGCCTCATCCCCTTCCCCCCCGATTCTCCCCCCCCCCCATCCTCCGCCTCACCCCCTTCCCTCTCTCCCCCTCCCCCCTGTCCTCCCCCGCACGCGCGCCCCCGATTGGGCATCATTTGCAGGTCTCCCATATCGGCGTGCCCTTTGTTTGCATCGCTTTGCGACGAGGACGACGACGACGACGACGACGACGATCACGACGAGGACAACGTCGACGACGACTGCGACAACAGGTCCTACTAGGACTCTTCAAGACGACCACTTTTCCGAGGATGTCTCAAGCGAGAGCCTCCATCTTGGAGATCCGAAGATTAGGCCAGCGATTTCAACATCCACATTTTGCGAGGATGCCCCCAACGAGCATTACAAGCACCCCATGCTTTATTGAACGTTTCGAAGGCTCGCGCGTCTGCGGATTCCCGACGCTTGCGCCTCCTGGGCCTCCAGTCGTGCCAGAGCCGTCTCCTCATCCGCCCCAAAGGCCGCCATGAGGCCTAAGAACTGATAGCGGCATTGAGGACCTGGCTGATGATGCTGTTTTGGGCATGATTCTGACTATGATGATGTGATGATGTGGGTCATGAGTATGATGACGATGATGGCGACAACGACGACAATGATTATGACGAGGATGATACCGATGATGATGACGATGCTGCTCAGCATGATGATGATGGTGGTGATGATAAGGATGATGATGCTGATGATGATGATGGTGACGGTAATGAAGATGATGATGATGGTGGTAACGATGATGATGAGGACGAAACGCCCAGTGAGGACGCGGGGGAACACCAACCGAACCACCGCTTCGGCCGCACGTAGCGTCCTAGCTCAGCCCCCGTAGGTCACGCGATGGCCTCGGGCTCGTAACGTGCCTGGACCTAGCAATGCGAAACAAACCGCGAACACCTTCTCGGTTCCCAAGCGTGTGAGACTCGTCCCCTCCACAGCCCCGAGGTTCCCCGTGCGGGCTGAGGGATGCCCCAAAAAACAACCCCGCCTCACCAAAGAAGTCAAACCCAGCAAGAAATATACGGGCCCCAATCCAACGCTTCCACCCTTTGGGCATCTCCAGAACGATGCCAAAATTGCATTAGCGTCCTTTCTTTTCCGATGGGCCCCCCAGGGCCTCGAGATGACCCCAAGCGGATTCCACATGGCCCCCAGAGAGGTCATTATGGACCCCTACACGACTCCCCAGCCCGATTCAAGCGAGCCGGCAAGACCGCCAAGATGAGGGGTCGGCGGATGTGGCGTAAGCCTATAGAATCCACGTCCGGAAGTGACGTGTTGCCGGAGGCAGGTCCGCGGATGCTGTAATGCAATGGATCCAATGTGTCCAATGCTTGCATAATTCCTACATGTTGTATCATGTTACATTATTATGTGTCCCCCCCTACCCCCCCCTGGAGTCGCGCCACTTCCATCGACCCTCAGGAGGAGGGCCCCTTCTGGGCCTCAAAATCTAGAAAAACCTATGGAAAACCGATGATTTGGGCACCTTGAGCCTTTTGGGGATCCAAGAGGGCGTGAAGACGGTTCAAGATGGTGTCAAGACGGGACAAGACGGCCCCAAGACGGCCCAAGATGGCCCCAATAGGGCCCACAAAGCCCCCAAGATTGCCCAAGAGGGCCCTCAGAGCGCCCACCAGAACGCCGCCAGAGGCCAAAAACATCGATTTTCCTTAAGTTGTTTCAAAGAATTTCGCGTTCTCGCCTTTCCCGGCTCTCAGAGGCCCATGACGGCCCTAGCAGCCTCCAAAATGGCTCCAAGACAGCCCAAGCAGCACCCCAGGGGGCCCCAAGACGACCCAAAGAGGCCCCCAAGACGATCCAAGAGGCCTCCAAGACGGCCCAAGAGCACCCCAAGATGGCCCAAGACGACCCCAAGAGGGCCCCAAGGCGGCCGCGAGCGGCCCCCAAGAAGTCCCCCGAAGGGGCCAAACGGCTCCAAGCGTCCGCAGACGGCCCAAGACGCCCCCAAGAGGCCCCCCGAAAGACCCGGGAAGCCCCGAAGAAGCCTCCATGACCCCCCCAAAAGATTCCGAAATAGCGCCTCAAAACGGCCCAAGACGCCCCAAAAAAAAACCCAAGAGGAAGGCGGCCGCGAGAGGCTCCCAAGAAGGCCCCCGAAGGGGCCAAACGGCGCAAAAGCGCCCCAAGACGGCCCAAGACGGCCCAAGACGCCCCCAAGAGGCCGCCAAGAGGCCCCCAGGAGACCCCCAAAACGCCACAGGAAGCCTCCAAGAAGCTTCCAAGAACCCCCCAGGAGGCTTCCAAAAAGCCCCACAACGGCTGGACTGTACGTGCTCCGGACGTGCACCCCGCGAAGCGAGAGGAATCTAACTGTGAATAAGTTGGAGTGTGAATCAGTCTCAGTAGTACGAGCGCGTCTCTGCGCATGGGCATGGGGCCTCCTGGGGCCTCCTGGGGTTTGTGGGGCCTCCTGGAGACTCTTGGGGCCTCCTGTGGCCTCTTGGGGCTTCCTGTTTCCTCCTGGGGCGCCCCAAGAGAGGCCTACTATATATATATATATATATATATATATATATATATGTATAGATATGTATGTGTGTATAGGAACATACGTACATAACACACGACGCATTGGAGCCGCAGGAGAAGGGCAATATAGAGGAACACGCGTACAACACCAAGGACTCGTGCCCCAGGGGATGCCACATGTATAGAAACATACGTAAAACACAAAGGAATCGTCCTCCAGGTGACGCCCAATCTATAGGAGCAGACGTACAACACATGGCATTGGAGCCACTCCTGTGGCCTTCTGATGCCTCCTGCTCCTGGGGACTCTTGGGCCCCCTGGTGCCTTCCGAGGCCTCCTGGTGCCTTCTGGCGCTTCCTGTGGCCTCCTGTTGCTTCCTGTGGCATCCTGGAGCATCCTGAACCCTCTTGGGGCCTCCTGGGGCCTCCTGTGGCATCCTGATACCTCCTGGTACGTCCTGTGGCCTCCTGTGTCATCCTGAAGAGGATCCGTGCCCACGAGTCTGGTCAGCAAAATGAGCAAACCGTTGGAGACGTCCTCAAAATATGGCTCCAGATTGGGGGCGAAAATGAGTGCCCCGCTCGGGGCATCCTTCAAATCTGCTCCGAAAGCCGAGGATGTTGAGCACCGAAACAAGCACCCCGCTCGAGACATTCCCGCCATGTTGGCGCGAACGGAGGAATGCAATACCCCTGTCTGCTCCCCCTTGGGGGTGCTGAAATCCGCGCCTCGTTCGAGACAGCCTCCAAATCTGCTCCGAAAGCGGATGATGCTGAGCACCAAAATTAACAAACCGCTCGAGACATCACCCCAATCTGGGCGCGAACGGGCCCGTGCAATGCCCCATGGCGCCCCCCCTTGGGAGTGCTGAAACCAACGCCTCGCATGAGACATCCTCGGGAACTGCTCCGAACGAGAAGGATGCTGACAACCCAAACAGGCAAGCCGCCTGAGACATCCCCCCAATCTGGGCGCGAACGGGCCCGTGCAATACCCCCTGGCGTCCCCCCTTGGGAGTGCTGAAACCAACGCCTCGCCTGAGACATCATCACAACGTGTGTTTGAGTCTGAGCGCGGAAGAGGTGTGGCTGAGTCTGAGTGAGGAAGAGCGAGGCCGAGCATGAGTGAGGCTCAGTGTGAGTGAGTCTGGGTGCGAGTGAGTCTGAGTATGAGTCTGAGTGAGTGTGTGTGTGTGTGAGTGACCGAAGTATGATTAACCTTGAATATGAAAAGCGACTCGAGGTGCGAGTGAATCTGCATATGAGTGACCCCGAGCATGAGACACCTGAGTATCAGTCATCTCAGGGCGAGTGCATCTGAGTATGAGTGAGTCTGAATATGAGTGAGTCTACATGTGAGTGCGTCAGAGAACGAATGCTGGCCTGAGGGTGGGGCGCGTTCCTTCCTTCGTTCCTGTTCCTTCCTCTGTTCCGCGCGGTCTAAGTGATAACACTTAGTCACTGCGTGGAGCTCCCCATATGTGCATATATTTGCATGGACTGGGTGTGAGTGAGTCTGAATATGAGTATGATGAGTACGAGTCTAAGCACAAGTGAGTCTGGGACATCCTCGCAATCTGCCCTCTCCCCCCCACCCCCCCCCCCCTGGGGTGCGAAAACCAGTGAGTCTGAGTATGAGTATAGTGAGTACGAGTCTAAGTCTGAATGGGTCTGAGTACGAGTGAGTGTGACTACGAATGAATATGAGGGTGTATGGGTCTGAGTCTGAGTGTGAGTGGTTCTGAGCGTGAGTAAATCTGAATGTGAGTGGGTCTGAGTACGAGTGAGTCTGACTACAAATGAGTCCGAGGGTGGGTGGGTCTGAACGTGAGTGAGTCTGAGTGTGCGTAAGTGTGGGTGTGAGTGAGTCTGAATATGAGTATGACGAGTGCGAGTCTGAGTATGAGTGAGCCTAAGCACGAGTGAGTTTGAGCATAAGTGAGTCCAAGACATCCGCGCAATCTGGGCCCTCTGGGAGTGCGGAAATCAACGCCTCGCCACAGGCATCCTCAGAATCTGCTTTGACAGCAGACGAGTCTGACCACCACAACACGCACACCGCTTGATACATCCTCGACATCTGGCCCCCTGGTGTGCGACAACCAGCGCCTCGCCTGAGGCGTCCTCATACTCTGCTCCGAAAGCGGAGGATATTGAGGACCAAAACAAGCAAACCGCCTGAGACATCCCCGCCATTTGGGCGCGAACGGAGGCCGTACAATACCCCTGGCGTCCCCCCCTTAGGAGTGCTATAACCAACAAACCGCCTGAGACATCCTGAGAATCTGCTCCGAAAACGGAGGATATTGAGGACCACAACAGGCAAACCGTCTAAGACATCCCCGCCATTTGGGCGCGAACGGAGGCCGTACAATACCCCTGGCGGCCCCTCTCAGGAATGTCAAAACCAACAAACCGCTCGAGACATCCTCATCATCTGCTCATCGTCATCGTCATCGTCATCGTCATCGTCATCGTCATCATCAGCATCATCATCATCAGCATCATCATCAAAATCATCATAGTCACCCATCGTTCACGATCACCATCATACTCACATCATACTCTCATCATACCATGGTCATCATCATGACAATCATCATCATTGTCTAGTGCAGAGAGGGAGGGGAGGGGTGGTCTGGTGCGGTCGGAGAATAACAAGAACCCCATCCTTTGGATATGGGAACAACCCCATTTTAAGATATGGAGACTAACGAAAAAACAGTGGATCCAGAAGTTAAGATCAGTGAGCTTTCGAGTTTACTGATTTTCTGAAAACCGATATCCAGAATCAGTCAAGTAGCGAGTTCACTGACCTCTTGGGGGGGTAGTTTGGGGGCCTCTTGGAAGTCTCTTGGGGGCTTTGGGGCCTCGTGGAGGCCGCTTGGGGGTAGTTTGGGGGACTATTGGAAGCCTCTTGGGGAGTAGTTTGGGGGCTTCTTGGAAGTCTCTTGGGGGATGGTGGCCTCTCAGAAGCCTCTTGGGGGGTCGTTTTGGGGCCTCGTGGAAGCCTCTTGGGGGTAGTTTTGGAGCCTCTCGGGCCCTGTTGGGAGGCTCTTGGGGGCCTGTTGGGGCGCTCCAGAATCAGTGAACTAGCGAATTCACTGACTCTAGAGCTTCCGGGGGATAGTTTTAGCGCCTTTGGGTAGCCTCTTGGGAGGCTGTTGGGAGGCTCCAGAGGGGGAGCAGGGAGACAAAGAGGAGGAGGAGGAAGAGGAGGAGGAGGAGGAGGAGGAGGCAGGGGACAAGGGGAAAAGGGAGAACCAGCGAACCGAGAGAGGAGAACGTGAGGAGGAGGAGGTGGAGAGAGAACTGGTCCTCACCACAAATTACCTGGTCTTCACAACCACGTTTCTGAGCCCATGCCATGCCGCCAGACAGTGTCACGGACACGTTCCTTGCCCCACGTCATGCCGCCTGAGGGAGGAGGAGGTGGAGGAGGAGGAGGGAAGGAGGAGGAGGATGAGGAGGCGGCGGAGGAGGAAGAGGAGGAGAGGAAGAGGAGATGAGAGAAGGAGGATAGGAGAAGGAGGAGGGGAGGAGAAGGAGGAGGGGAGGAGGAGGAGGGCCCAAATCAATGGAATCGTGAGTTCACTGATATTGCCTCTCGGTGGGAGGAGAGGAGGAGAGGAGAAGACGGAGGAGGAGGATGAAAAGAGGAGGAGGAGGAGGAGGTGGAGGGAGGAGAAGAGGAACGCCAAAATCAGTGCAATCGCGAGCTCACTGATCTCGCCTTCCGGTCGGAGGAGGAGGAGGAGGAAGGCCAAAATCACGGAAACCACGAGTTCACTGATTTCGCCTCCCTGTTCGCTGATTACCAGACAGCGAGGAGGAGAGCCGAATGGTGATGCCGACTGCGGCAGCCGCGCGGCGCGCGGGGTGAGCGCCGCTCCTCGGCGATGGCCGCGGCGATGGCCGCGGGGCCGCTCGCCGCGGCGGGCGCGCCGCCCTTGACGGCCTTTTCGGCACGGGGCGGGCGGCGAGGCGACGCCCACGCAAACGCAGACGACGACTCAAACGGTGCTTGCACTCAGGGGCTCGCACTCGCTTCCCCAGGGAAGTGGTTGGGTACATCGAGGACTCGCCGCGTCGCCGCCCGTTGCCGCAACGGGGGGTATGTCGAGGACTCGCCACGTGGCCGCTCTTGGGGTCCACATTCCGAAAGTGCAATCACTGCCTGTGTGGGGCCCACGCTGCCAAAAATCAAACACACACACAGACACACACACACACGCACGCACGCACGCACGCACGCACGCACGCACGCACGCACGCACGCACGCACGCACGCACGCACGCACGCACACACACACACACGCACACACACACACACCACACACACATACACACACATACACACGCGCATACGCACACACACACACGCGCGCACACACACAGACACACGCACACAACACACATGCACACCTACACACATGCACACCTACACATAAAAAACACACACACACATATGTAAAAACTATGTCGTTGGTTCTCGAAGCCTTTCTCGCCTCGGGGTGGTTTCCAACAACTGCGCCTCGCCGAAAGCGCTCCGGAAGTGTCTGGATCGTTCCGAACGGCCGCCTGAGGCCCGAGTTATTGCCAGAACGCCACCAGGGCCAGGCGCCAGTGGCGACGCTGGCGGCGACGACGACGGCGACACCGACGATGGCGGCGGGGCCCAGCCAGCGGCTCAGGCCCGCTCCCTCTGGGCAGCATGGGCGCATCCAGGGTGTGCATGGGCACTCCCAGGGAGAAGGGGGGGGGGAGGCCACGGGTACGCTGGGGTCTACCTGGGTCCACCAAGGGAGTGCTTACGCGCACCCAGAGTGTGTTGGATACACCCATGCTGTGCTTGGGCGCACCAACGGCGGCCGCGGCTGCGGTGGGTGCGGGGAGCTGAGGGTCGGACCAAACATTGGAGATTGAGGACAGGGTAAACAAGGTTGCGGAAGGTGCTTTACCCTCTGTGGACCTCCACATCGCTACGGCTGGATCCGCCCCACAGTTCTGGCCGGATCGCAACCCGAAAGAGCCAGAGTGGTCATTTTGGAAGTCCGACACCCAAACCTTCGACACCTTCCGAAAATCGCAACGCAAGCTTGCCTCCATGTTCGGCGGTTCGGCGCGTGGCGGCCATTCTGGGGCTCCAAGACTGCAGCAAAGACTTGACCTCGGCGCACCCACTACAAGGATCGTGGATCGTGGGGCTCTGGTGGGCTCGACCTGCCGTCTAAGCGGGCGCAGGCGCAGGCCGCGGCGCGCTCATCGCGGCGCACCCCGCATGCAGACGTACGCCGCGGCGCGCCCATGCCGAGATCCACCTACAGCCCCACTGGGCGTGCGCGTGCGCCGCTGCACGCCAATTCCGGCACAGCCCCCTCACAGATTCCGTGCTCCCCCATACGGCGTTCCACCGGGCGTGCCCCCATCTCACACGTTCCGTGACCCCAACAGAACCTCCCCTTCTGGCCTGATTGCGCGTTCGCGCATGCCGCCCGATGCCCAATTCCGCGCACACACAAACACACACACACACACGCACACGCACACGCACACATACGCACACATACGCACACACACGCACACGCACACGCACGCACGCACACGCACGCACACGCACGCACACACACACACACACACGCACACGCACACGCACGCACGCACGCACGCACGCACGCACGCGCGCGCACGCACGCACGCACGCACGCACGCACACACACACACAAACAAACAAACAAACACCCAAACCCACACACACAGATACACAAACACGCAATTTTCAACACAACGCACAAACACACGAACGATCACAAGCACAACTAGGAACACGAACACCAACACTACCTCTAACACCCACCCACGCACCCGCGCACCCACGCGCCCACGCACTCACGCACCCACGCGCCCACGCACCCACGCGCCCACGCTGCCACACAGCCACACAGCCACGCAACCGCACAACAACACAGCCACATTGCCGCACAACCGCACAGCAACACTTACATACAACCGCACAGCCGCACAGCCACACGGCCAAACAGCCACATTGCTACGCTGTCACACAACCACACAACCACGCAGCCACGCACAAAGGCACCCACGCAACCACACCCGCACACCCACACTGCCACACACCCCACACACACCCACACACCCACACACCCGACCACCCACACACCCATACACCCAAACACACACACACACAGACACGCACACACACACAGACGCACGCACGCACGCACGCACGCCCGCCCGCCCGCACGCACGCACGCATGCACACACACACACACATTCATGCACGCACGCATGCCATGCACACACACGCACGCACGCACGCACGCATGCACTCACGCACGCACGCACGCACACGCACACACACACACACACACACACGCACACACCCGTACCCCCCCTCACATCCCCCCACACAGCGCGACACATACCAATACACACCCCAGCGCACACCCCGCATCCCGGCACCCACCCGGTCACGCGCCCCCACGCAGCCCCCGACACCCCTGTCCCCTTCCGCACCCCCCGACACACACACACACACACGCACCCCCCTCTCACACCCCGACACACCCCCACACCCCCAACAACACCCCAACAACACCCCGACAAACCCCGACACACCCCCACACACACACCAACGCACACAGTCCCCCCCCCCGACCCTCCACACCCACACACGCACACACCCACGTGCACATTTGGACGTGTAGTGGCTACCCGACGGCAAGGCGCTAGGCGTGTCAACCCCATCTGTTTGCCCGAGACCCAGACTGCACCTGGGAGCCTGACCTCGACGAGACAGCTTGCGGGACCACTGGGGCCACGGGAAAAATATAACGGTTTGGGGGGCCAATGGGGCGTCCCCGGAAGATCTGATCCTCCGAAGCTAGACCGACGAAACAAATCAAGAGCACAACCTGCTCGTCTCTTCGGGCAAAGGAGACATCGCGAGCCCGCGATGCGTGCGCCGTCTCCACGGCATGGGCGCTAGCCTAAACCAGCACTTGTTTCCCGCCAAGCAGAAGCGGCAGTGGACCTGTGCACGTGCGTGGCATGCGCGGTGCGAAGTCTGCGCATGCATCAAGATGCGGACCCCTGTCTCCTGAGGCCTCGCGCTCGTGCGCATGCTGCTCTCGAAACCGCCCACCCCTGGGGAACTGCAGTGGGGCCCGAGATACTTGGCCTGGCTGAGTTCTCCACGATGAAACGAAAAGCGCACGCGCGGGCGCGCGCGCGCAGCCGACCCGGGGAGGAGGGCGCGCCGAGAAGAAAACCAACAAGTCTTTTGCAGCAGCACCCGCTGCCAGCATCGCCCGCTCCTCTCGGCCCTCCGCCAAGGGCCCCCGCGGCGCGGCAGGCCCGGAGGGGGCCGCGCGAGCTACCGAAGCCTTCGAAGCAGAGCCTCGGCCCCTGGCGCGAACGCGGCCTGGCCGAGATTGCGCGCCAACTCGCGCCAGCCGCGCGGCATGGCACGAAGAAGAATCGCCCGCTCCTTTTCAAGGGCCGGCCTCCGAAATTCATTGTTTGGCGGGGCATTTCCATGCCGGGCCAGCGGACGAAACTTGCCCGCCTGGAGATGCTAGACAGGGCAGGCGCGCCCATGGGGCCGCCGGCAAATGAGCAACTCTCGAGGGCAACACGTGCGATGACACATGAGATGCAGATCGAGGCAGCGCCCCAAACGCTGCCGAAGGAGAAGCATGGGTGTAGTGACCGAAGAAACGAGGAAGGGCGAAGCACAGACGACGGCTGGGGCTGGTCACCCTTCAAAAGGGACAACAGCTGGAACGGGGGAGTCCTGGCCTCGCTGGATGACGATGTCCTGGAGATCGCTGTCGCGCCAGCTGCCGTCGTTTACGAGCCTCTCAGAGACCGCCTCGCCGATCCCCAGGCTGTGGTCGATTGCATTTGCCTCCTCGGCCTGGCGGCCCAAGGTCTGGGTCTGGGTCTGGGCCCGCCATCGGGCCGCGCCTTTGGTCTTCGTCACCCCGCGCCACCAGTCCGCGCATTGGATGGGCGCCCAAGGCTGGCGCAGCCGAAATGGTCGCCGCTGTTGTCGTCGCGTCACCGCGGCTTGTGCCGACGCCCAGGCAACGCGGACCTTCGCGCGCGCGGCCGCGCGCGCCTGCTGGCCCAAACGCGGCGTCGGGGCGCCGCCGCTGCCGCGAGGAGGGCTGCCTCCGCCACTGTCGGCGGCCATGTGGCCCCCACAGCCGCCAGCGGCGCGGCCCCCATGCCTGCCGCCATCTGCTCCAAAAGGTTCCGATTTGAGCGAACGTCCTCGCCCTGCTTCTCGATCCGGCGGCCCCGGGTCTGGGCCGCGCCAGACGCCGCCGCCAAGGCTGCCATCAGCTTCCTGCGCGCCTCGGACTGCTCGAGCTGCTCGTCGAAACCCGTCGATGGGGGCGTGGTGGAGGTGACCAGCCCCTTCGGGCGGGCCGCGGTCTGCTGGGCGCGGGCGTCTGACTGCGCATGCTGCGCCGAGTCGCCCTCGAGAAACTGCGCCGGCGCGATGGCGAGCTCCGCGGCAGGCTGCGACGTCGCCTCGGGCGTCTGCAGCTGCGCCCGCGGCTGCGCCCCCGACGACGCGCGGGGGGCCGACGCGAAGCCCCCCCCCTGTCCGCCGATTTCAAAACGAGGCGCCAAGACGGGAAATCTCTCCCAACGCGCTGACATTCCCCATGCAATTCTGCATCTCATGGGCAGTGGACTCAAGGCTACGATTTCGCGGCCGGGGCCAGGGCTGCCACGGCCGGCGCCGGCCGCCTCCGCCGCCGCCAGCGACGCGAGGGTCTCGAGGGCGAAGGCCGCCGCCGCGGCCGCGCGGCCCTTGGGAGCTCTCCCCGCCGCCGCTCGTCTGGTTCCCAAGCAGAAGGGCGTTGGGAGTCGTGGCGTCTGCACGCAGTTGCGCGATCTGCCAGCGAAGCTCAAACCGTCGACGCACCTAACCCAGAAATAGCGGCGGAACAATCCGGGCGCGGGGGTAGGTGGGAAGAGGTGCACACTTTCAAAGCCACGCATGAGCGCGCGATATGACGCAACTTGCTAGGACAGATAGACTTGAACCGAGATATCGGTCATTGAATACGACTTTCCAACTCGACTTATGCATGCCACGGCTGTTCCAGATTTGCAGACCACTTTGAAGTTCAGCACGATGAAAGTGCAATTGGGGCGCAGCGAGGGCGCACTGAACTTGCGCCGGTCGTGGAAAGAACGCCCGTGGACGCAAACGTGTAATTCTTGTGCATCACCATTACGGCAATCTTCTAGGCGCCCATTTGTAACTCGGCCTCCCAAAACTGATGGGCATCTAGGTGGGCCTCGGCCCGTTTATCATCCTCAACATTGACCTTCGCCGCGCACCAACGCGCGCGGCCCACGCGTAGCCTGCGGCACCCGCGGCAAATCGCGCGCGAAACCAACGAGAGAGAGATCGTCGACACAGCGAGCGGGTGCAAACCGCAGTGAAATCCGACAGGATGCCCTGTCACATGGCCACTCGCTGCCTCGGGGCCCGGCTGTGGGGGCTGGCGCCGCTCGCCGGGCCTCCAATGGGGGTGCCCTGGCACTCTAATGCAACGCCGATGCAAACGCCTTGCAATGTCATCCAACAAACTCCCGCGATAACGCATTTTAGGCAGCGAAACGCAATGACAACGGGACCCCAGAGTCTAGCGCCGCTGGAACGCGTGACTATGACGACAGCGCAAGATCGCGGAAGCCTCCGATAGGGGCATCGGTCACTAGGAAATTCGCCGGGCACTGGACGCGACTTGTGAAGCGCAGTTGCTCGCAACCAGTGCTAGCGCCGGTCGGCAGCATTCGCTTCTGGAAACTATGTATTTTCCCGCCTTGCCTGTCTGTCGGAGCCGTTCGTTGCGCGCAGACGCCGGGTATTTCAATGTAGACACTGACTCGGATGTGGAGGCGGACGAAGATGCCTTTCCCCCGGCCGGGGGCTGCACGATACGGCCAAAGATACCTTGGAACACCAATCGGTTCTTGCCCTCCCGTTCTGTTCGAACGGGGCCGTTGCGCTATGAGCGCCAACGCGCGCGCGAGCGCGCGGGCGGCGGATTCGGCGGCGACATCTCCACATATGGCGATGCCCATTTAGGATTGCAAGGTGCGGGCCCCGGCCAGGAGGGGGGAAGACTGCGCTTGCGCGGTCGCTGGAAGCCGAGAGGCAACGTGGCAGCGCCAGAGGAACTCATCCAGGATTTGCGGAATGCTTCTCGCAGCGCTCTTCAGGGCCCGCCACCTCCTCCTCTTCTCCCCCCTCGCCCTGCACAGTCCCCAGGTGCGCAGTCGGTCACGGTGGCGACGTGGAACGTTGCGGGCCTCGCAGAGACGAGAAGCGCAGAGTTCACTTCTCCGCGCGCGAAGGTGCGGCGTTGGTGTTGCACTCAAAAACCCAAATAAGGACGCGCGGCAAGAACGCAAGACCCTTGGAAGCCGAAGTTGGGATCTTTGGGGCGGCGGACGACGAAAACCTCAAGGGCGCAAGAGCAAGGAAGAGCAAGGACGCAAAGGTACGCTGAGCAACGTCGCGCGTCCTTATCCCGGTTTTTGACTGCATAGCTGCGCAAGGGGCCCGCCGTGCAACGGCAGAAGTTCATCGCGCGAACGGGAGTGCGTTTGCGTTGTCAGGCGAAGATACCCTGGAGAGAACTTTGGCTGGAGTTGGTCTCATGATTGCGCCGAGGTGTCGACGCCAGGCCAAAGCGCATATGCGGATATCAGGCTGTTTGGCATGGATGCGATTAAAAAACTGGTGTGGTGTCCTGCATATCTTACTGGGCGCGCCCCCCGCAACCTCCGGCCGCCCCCCGAGAAGCGCCATGCATGCGCGATGTTGGATTCAGCGCACCGAGGTTGCCAGGCTAACGTGGGAACGATTGTTTTTGGAGGCTTCAGCGCGCGAGTCGGCGTTGCCCAAGCGGGGCAGGGCGCTGTTTGCGGAGATTTTGGATGGGGGCGATGCGCGCAGCGCGAAGTTGAAAAACCGAACCGGCAGCGAATGGTGAAATTCTGCGCTGCTGGGGACCCACAGGTTGCAAGCACGTTCGCGCGACAACCAGTGGAGGAGACAGTTACGTCCAAGGAAGCAGGATCTTTGCCAATGAAGGTTATCACGGGAAACAAATATAAGGCGTTGGATGCGCTGCTCTGCGAAACGTTTGGGAGACGCGGATAGCGACGCTGAGGAGTCATCGGGAAGCCGCGCTCGCCGCAGACAATTCTGGCAATGGCAAGGGTGGAACTGCCAGTTGAACACCAAGCATTGCGACCTGCTGGACCAGGGCCAGACACGGGCGCCATGAAGGACGCTGAAATCGTGAAAGCAGATGTTGGAGCTTTTCTCTTAATCGACATCGTCGCAGAGCCGCCGGCGGATTGCCGGCGCATGTGGGTTCGCGGGGACATCGCGGAACAGCGCGCAACTTGCGCGCTGCGGGGCCGCCGGGCAGACGTGAGAAAAGCCGTGGATTGCAAAGCGCGCCTTGATCTTAAAGACTGTCGCTCGATGGCCCGCGCGGCCAACGGGAAGCAAGAAGAAAGGAAGCCGTTGAAAGAAATACGATAGGCATGCAATCAAGACAAGACGGCATGGATCCATGAACACATTGCGAAAGGCAGTTGGGGCGCTTTGGAAAAACATGCAGGCCTATGCCGCCGCGTCGAGGCAGGCTCAAGAATGCGCGAGGTGATTTGCTGGATAGGACGCGGAAGGCCGACGCGATGGCAAAAAATCTGGAACAAATTCAATGGCAACCGGATTTGCCCGGCTGCCGGGCGTCTCCCGCCGACGATCCACCCCCTGCTTTGGAAAAAGATTTCGCGGCGAGGTTGGCAGGGCAATCGAACGCCCCGAGCGCGGGCAAGCGCCGGGAATGGACGACATACCGGTAGAACACTGGAAAGCGATTTCTTCAGACCCAAACGGGCTCGATTGGACTACCGGGCTATGCGACGTGTTGGAAAGAGGAAACTGTCCCAGGACATTGGGGGCAATCGACTGTTGCGACGATTTTACACAGAAGGGCGCAGTGAACATCTGCGACAACTACACCCCGATCAGCTTGCTGCGCGCGCAAACACGCGGCATCTCATCTTGAAGCGACTGCAGGGCGCCGGAGCCGAAGACATATTATGGGCCTCGCAAAGTGGGCCCAGGAAGGGGGCGCGGGACTTCGGGCGCCAAGCATTCCGCGCGTCGACGCGTTGAATTGGCGCACGCGGACAGAAGCGGAGGCACAGCTTGTTCGGCTTTGTATTGGGCAACAGCATTCGATTCGTCAAATGTCGAGGCTCAGTTGGAGACCAAGCGGGAATGTGGTGTACAAAGGCGCATGTTTAACATGGTCGGGAACGTATATGCTGGTAGAACGTTCGCGGTCGCAAGTGGGAAGCAACGCTCGGCGGAAAGAAAACCATGTTCTGGAAAATCTCAGATTTCCCCCCCTTATCTCCCTCCTTTTTTTCCGCAATGGCAATGGCCATTGGGATCCGAGAGGATGCGCGCTGCATCAACATCACTTACAATCTCTATTGGGCGAGATCGCGAAGGCCTACGCGCTGTGGCTTGGAGCTGCACTGCGGCAAATTCCAGTTTATGCCCATCCGCTGCGACATGGAACCGTCGACCGCGACTGGGGCGCCCATCCCGGCGACGGGCCCGCTGGTATATCGGGGGGCCACGCTCGCAAGTTCAGAGACGCTCGCAGGCCTATTGAGCATACGACTTGGCGCTGCGCGGGGCGAGTTTTGCACGTGGAAGCACATGTCAATGTGCCGAGCTAAGAAAGTGAAAGTGCCCCAAGTGCTCGCAACTCGTGAACTTCTGCCTCGTTGAACGCAGCCTGGATGAACCATGCTGAACGCAGGCGTCTAGACGGCCGCCGGGCGCGGCGACTCGGTCACGTGTTGCACACTCCGTGCTCTTACGTTTCAAGGGTCTCGAATCAATGTGTCATTGCGGTCGGGTCAACAAGCGAATGCTGCCCAACTTTTAAACCATCAACTTTTGCGGTTCGGAAAGTAAATCGATCGGGCGATTCAGACCTGTTGCGCCGCCTAACTTTTCTGCCAGGCAGCGCGCGCCCGGCCGCAGACGCTTGCAAACGACCTGTTGGGGGGCCTAGACATGGGTGGGCGAGAGCCTTCTGGCCACTGTTGCTCCGCATTTTCCCGGCGAAGACAGCGCGGCGCAGCGCGCTGTAGAGCCGAGAGCTGGGCGCAGATTTGCGGTTGAAGTTGCCCGCGCCTCCCCCCCTGGCCCCCCGACGCGCGCGACGCGGTCTGACAGTTCTGTCCTGCGCCCCGCCGCTCCCGCGAAGCGGTGAGACCAGGCTGGCGCCGCGTGCATTTTCTGCCCGCGAGCTCTGGCGCGTGGCATATCTGTCTGTCTGTGTGTCTGTCTGTCTGCCTGCCTGTCGTCGCACTCGGGGCGGGCGTCTCGGCGCGGGCGAACGCCATCTTCGCGCCCAGGCCTTGCGCCGCGAGTTCCAGCAAACGTGCGCCCAGAGTTTGCAGCTCGTCGCATCGCCGGCGCTGATGGCGCGCGGGCGGTCATGGAATGCGCGACGGATGCTGGGCGCGCTCTGAATCGAGATGCGACCCTGGCCACTCGCGAGCCCGAGCCAGCCTGGCCGGGGAACGCGATGCCATCGAAACGCACCCCGAAGCCACTCGAAAAGACGGGCTTCCACTGTCACCCAACACCTCGATGACGCTTGCGCCTGGGCGTGGGGCGCACTTCTTCTCAGGACACATGCGCCGCAAGGTCAGCGCGCGCATCTCGCCCATCCAGCGGGGGCAAGGTTTCGCCGTTGCCCAGAACGCGCAAGCACAGTCACGTCCATTAGGTCGAGCTTGCAAAGCGAAGTCCCAGTCCATCATGGAGGTGGTTAGCGCGCGCCCGCTTTAGCGGGCGGTAGGTGCCGAGTCAGCTGCGGCCCGTAGAAATACTGGGGGCCCAGGGTTCCATCTCTCATAAACTTGTGCTTCTGAACAAACTCATGCAGATCGCCAGACGTCGAACGTAATGGGCCATGCACACATTAACGGGTTCTCACGCGCGTCCGATGTCAAATACAACTCGCAACTAACCCATCAAGCACATCCTCCACCCACTGCTGGGTCTCGACATGGGGAGCAGGATCGGCGGGAAGGTCAAGTCTTCGAGCGCACCTCCCTGGCCCGCGGCGACGGCGGTTCCCATTGCTCTCTCGCGCGCGCCCGAGCCTCGCAGTGGGCAAATTATTCGCAGCAGGTCGTAAACACACGATGCGCGCACTTTCCAAACCCGCAATCTCGGTGGCCGGGGCCGTCGGGGCGGAGAAGACGAGGACCGAATTCAAACTGCAAGCTCTGACCTCGCAGTTTCGGCTGGCGTCCAGAATGATATGTCCACAGTTCGCGTGCTGTTAACCACGAGCGCGTTCTCGAAATCTGCGCGCGCCTCCGGGCGCCGGACCGCGCGGGGGAGAAATGCCGCCGCGACAGAGGCGCAGTGCTCCCGCACCAAGCTTGTCGAGGAAACTGCATGGGGCTCCGACCAGGAAAAACCAACTCCACGGATGCGAGTGATTTGGACCGGGGAGATGGAGACCAGCCCAATGGCATGGTGTACCCGCGCAATGCCAAGGCGAAAAAACGCCTGATACGTGAGAGGGTAGAGAGACCGACGCAATGCACGGGCATTCCACCTTTGTCGACGCGCACAGCCGATAGGACAACCGTGCTCGACAGCGCAAGCGCGGACACGTCTTGTGGGATGCCCGGGCGCTCCTGCTGCCAATTATTGCTGTGCCATGTGCATGGCTGCAATGAATTTGGTAAACGAAGTCCGCTCACGAACAGCCGTGCTGCTTCTGGTCGTATGATTGGGTCCAGAAGTAGACAGACGGATTTCAAATCTGCAGCCAAGCCGCACTAACCACGAATATCAGAAAGAACAATGCCCGTAGTTTCTCATTTGTGGCCGTAGAAGCCCAAAAGGTGGACGCAAGGACATGCATGTCTGAAACTCCCGGTCGCCACAACGCTGCGAACGGCTGCTGGCCCCGATTTCTCGAACGAGCCACGGTCAACAACATCAGCAGCCTGTGAAGCTATGGGATGGCCATCGGCTCAGCCATCGGGAAAAGCGCAGAGGACGCCCCACTTGCATGTGCTCAAACCGCACCAGAATGAACTCCAATTCGCGCCCACGGGATCCGCATGTTCACCATAGCAGCACGGCCTCCCAAGAAACAAAGTAACATGTTCTAGGCTGCGAGCCCGAGCTGGCGGACGCACCGCCAGTCACATAATTCATGAACGATATGATAACCGAACCACTAGGGGGTACCGGAATATCCGCGGAAAAAATCAACTCAAAGAGAAGCCAAACATATGTAGACAAGAAAATGGGTTGAACGTGGTAACGTTCATAATGATCATCATGTGGGTGACGTTCATCACGGCTGCGGTACTCAACGACTGCCTGAGACTGCTTCAGGACCGCCGTGAAAACAATGGGATGTGTCATGGTAACTCGATGGACAAACGCAGAGCGTTGCAACCTCATTTGCCCGAGACCCAGATTGCACCTCGACGCCTGACCTCCTCCAACCTCCTGTGGAGACGGGTTTCGGGACCTCTGGACTCCCCGAGAGACCTGATCCGAAACTAGACCGACGATCCAACATCCGTAGCATAGAGTTTGGTTCACCTCTTCGCACCAAAACAACATCGCAAGCCCACGTCGTGTGCGCCGCCTCCACGGCTTGAGCGCGGGCCTAAACCCGCAATGTGTGCCCTGTCCAGCCAACAACGGCCATGGAAATGTGAGCGTGCGTGGCATGCAAACTTCGAAGTTTGCCAGCGCAGCAAGATTTGGACTCCTACCTGCTGGTTCCCCACGCTTGCGCAGATGCGAAGATCAAGCCAACTCCCTTTAAACAGCTGCAGGGGTGGCCCAGATACATAGCCTCGCTATACTCTCGATGTTGAAGCCAAAGACACGCCCACTCTCATAAGCACACATGCACACGTACACACGCACGCACGCACGCACGCACGCACGCACGCACACACACACAACCACACACACACACAAACATGCACACTCGCACACGCACACACACACACACACACACACACACACACACACACACACACACACACACACACACGCACGCAAGCACGCACGCACGCACGCACGCACGCACGCACGCACGCACGCACGCACGCACGCACGCACGCACGCACGCACACACCGCGCGCGAGCGCGCACGCACGCACGCACGCACGCACGCACGCACGCACGCACGCCACGCACACACAAGGCACACAGGCCTACACACACACACACACGCGCGCGCGCACGCACACACGCACTGGCACATTCGCACCCGTCGCAGACGCACACACACACACAACACGCACACACAACACCCACATACGCACGACACACGCACATACGCACGCATACAACACACACGCACACAAGCACACACGCACACGCCCCACACCACGCACACAAGCACACACACACACACACACACGCACACACGCACACACACGCGTGTTCTCAACCACCCTGTGGTGCTGGATCCCCGTTTTGAACAGACGGCGCCCCGCGTCTCTTCACCCTCCTCTCCTCACATCCCCTCACCTCTCCTCGCTCCTCCTCCCCAATCCTCCTCCCGCCCTTGCCGCTGCCTTTCGCATGCCCACCACTTCAGCGCACCAAGCACAGCGTTACGTGACCCCATAAGGAGCTCCAGCAGATAAGGAGCTCCAGCGAATCAGGAGCTCCAGCGAAGGCCACATTGGCTGTGATCACATGCGCACCGCGCCACCCACGACGGCGCTCCCCAGCCCCATCAAGAGTTCCACCGAAGGCCTCAGCGGTCGCGAACACATGCGCCCAGCGCCACCCAGTACGGCGCTCCGTGGTACCATAAAGAGATCCACCGAAGGCCCTACTCTACTGACTGTGATCACATGCGCCCCGCGCCACCGTGCACGGCGTTTCGTGACACCGCAGGGAGCTCCACCGAAGGCCTCAATGGCTGTGAGTACATGCGCATCGCGCCACCTAGTACGTTGCTTCGGGTCCCCAAGGAAATATCCACCGAAAGCGCCACTGGCTGTGATCACAAGCGCCGCGCGCAACGCAGTACGACGCTCCGTGGCCCCAGGCGGAGTTCCACCAAGGGCCCGAGCGGCTGTTATCACATGCGTCCCGCGCCACCCAGCACGGCGCTCCATGGCCCCATAAGGAGCTCCACCGAAGGCCCTAGCTACTGTGATCACGTGCGCCTCGCGCAACCCACAACGGCGTTCGTTGTCCCATGGGAAGTTCCATCGAAAACAGGATGTGATCACATGCGTCCCGCGCCACCCAGTACGGCGCTCCGTGGCCCGATAGTGGGCTCCACCGAAAGCCCCAAAGGTTGTGATAACGTGCGCCCCGCGCCAGCCAGCACGGCACTTCGCGGCCCCATAGGGAGCTCCACCGAAGGCCCCGAAGGTTGTGATCGCATGCGTCCCCCGCGCCACCCAATGCGGCGTTTCGTGGCCCCACATTGGAGCTCCATCGAAGGCCCCAGTGGCTGTAGTCACATGCGTTCCGCGCTACCCAGTACGGCGCTCCGTGGCCGGATAGTGGGCTCCCCCGAAAGCCTCAACGGCTGTGACTGCGGTCCGTGGCCCCGTAGGGAGCTCCACCGGATGCTCCACTTGCTATTACCACATGCGTCCCGCGCCACCGAGCACGGCGTTTCGTGGCCCCAAGGACCTTCACCGAAGGCCCCAGTGGTTGTGATCACATGCGTCCAGCGCCAGCCAGCACGGCGCGTCGCGGCCTCGTAGGAAGCTCCACAGAAGGCCCCAGCGGTTGTGATCACATGCGTCCCGCGCCACCCAGTGCGGCGCTTCGTGACCCCATACAGAGCTCTACCGAAGGCCTCTCTGGTTGTGAACGCATGGGCTCAGCGCCACGCACTACTGTGTTTCGTGGCCCCACAGGGAGCTCCACCGAAGGCCCCACTGGCTGTGATCACATGCGCCCCGCGCCACCGATTACGGTACTTCGTGGCCCCATAGGGAAGCCCACCGAAGGCTCAAATGGCGTAATCACAAGCGCCCCGCGCCACGCAATACGGCGATTCGTGGCCCCATAGGGCACTCCACCGAAGGCTCAAGTGGCTGTAATCACATGCGCCCCGCGCCACCGAGTACGACGCTTCGAGGCCCAATAAGGAGCTCCACCGAATGCCCCAGCGGCTGTGATCACATGCGTCCTGCGTCCCCCCGCCCATTTCGGCACCCCCCCGCATGCTTTTCGTGGCCCCATACGGAGTTCCACCGAAAGGCCCAGTGGCGACATTCGCATGCGTCCCCGACGTTCGCATTGCGTCCTTGCTGAATTCCGGCACAGCACTGACAC
>CAUYUJ010001872.1:47500-96079 GCA_963575745.1 Prorocentrum cordatum | reverse complement strand
CCGAAAATCCCCCCCCCTCCCTGCTGGACCCCCCCCCCCTCCCCAGGCAAAACCCCCCCCCCGCCCTAACCCCCTCCCCCTCTCCCTCCCCCTCGAAAGGGAAAGCCGGGGGGGTCAATACCGGTTCGAACCCCTCCCCTCCCCCGGATACGGAAAACGGGGGGGTCACTACCGGTTCGAACCCCCCCCTCCCCCCCCACACGCCCCCCTCGAAAACCGGAGGGGGGTCACTACCGGTTCGGACCCCTCCCCACACACCCCCACTCACCGCCAGCAAACGACTCCCAGTCCCTACCACCGTCCGCATCACATCCCCCACTGTTGTTCCCAGCACCACTGTCCTCACCACCACTGTCCCCACTGGTTCCACCACCCGTCCCTATTGTCCCCACCAATGCCCCCACCACTGTCGCACTGACCCCACTGTTCCCACAACTGTTCCCACCACGGTTCCACTCTCCCCACTGTCTCCACGGACCCAACCACTGCCTATCCCCACTGTCCCACTGTCCCACTGACTCCTCCGCTGTCCCACTGAGCTGTCCCACTGTTCCCACCACTGTCCCCACTGTCCCCACCACTGTCCCCACTGTACCTCTGTCCCATTGTCCCACCGCCGTCCTCGCCACCGCCTTTACCAGTGTCTCCACCACCATTGTACCCTCCACTGTCCCAGTGTTTCCACCTCATTCCCACTGTCCCCACACCACTGCCCCCACCACCACCGTTCCCACCACTGTCCACTGCCCCCCTGTTCCCACCATTGTCCCCACCACTGTCCCCGCCACTACCGTCCCCACCACTGTCCCACTGTCCCACTGTCCCCACCCACGCTTCCATGTCCATCACCCACCGTCCCAACCAACACCTGTCCCCACCCACGGTCCGCCACCCCCCACTCGGTTTTCGAGGGGGGGGGGGGGGGGGTCGAACCGGTAGTGACCCCCCTCCGGTTTTCGAGGGGGGGGGGGTTCGAACCGGTAGTGACCCCCCCCGGTTTTCATGATGAACTGGGGGGGGGGAGGGGTTCGAACCGGTAGTGACCTCCCCCGGTTTTCTGGAGGGGGGGGGGGAGGGGTTCGAACCAGTAGTGACCCCCCCCCGGTTTTCCGCCAGCAGCGGTAGAACACGCTCTTTCCAGGGTGAGGTTTCTTGTGGGAGGTTTCTTGTGGACTGACCTCCACTGTACGGTAGGTTCGTGCGGCGTTGGCGCGCCAGCGACGCCAGCTAAGGTGTTCAAGGTTGAATTCTGCGGTGCGGAAGCACCGATGGGCACGGTGACGCCACTGGACCGGACGGAATTCAACCTTGAACGATCGGGGCCCGGATCTTTTCGCCCGGCGCGGTGTCACAAACCTTTGGCGCGCGCGGCAGCCGCACGAGCCTACAGTGCCGTTTTTAATACATGCTCCGCGTGCGGATCCTGTAATAAGAATGCATGGATTTAGTATTAAAAACAACGACGAGTTCATGTATACATTTAGTCATACATTAATTATGCATCAAAAATCCCATATTGAAAAAAACATGTATTCAAAACTGCCCTGTACCGTATGCGTCTCGCCCGCTCGGCCTACTTCGGGTCCAGGGCGTCGGAGGCCTCGTCCTCGCAGCCGCGTGCCCGACCGAGGGAGGTGCCGGCTCGGCCAGAGCTGCGCGCGGCAGCGGGCTTGCGCTGCACGGCGTTGGGTCGAGTTGAGTGGCGTTGCGCTATGCTGCAATGCATTGCGTTGCACTGCATTGCACTGCGCTGCGTTGTTCTGCAGTGCTTTGCATGGCACTGCTCTACACTGTTTTGCAGCGCTTTGCAGTGCGTTGCGTGGCGTTGGATTGCTTTGCGTTGCGTTGCACGCTTCTGCAGTGCGTTGCATTGCGTTGCTTTGCTTTGCATCATTGCTCTGCATTGCTCCTCATTGCTCTGCAGTGTTTTGCACCACCTAGAGTGCACCACATGGGTTGCACCGCCTGGGTTGCGCCACATTGGTTACAAAATTTTAGACTGCACCGCGTAGATGGCAAGCCATCACTGTTCGGGGTCCACGCCGGCTAACATGTTTGTGTCTCAAGGTTCCCCAGGAGCCGCACTTGCCACGCAGCGAAGGCATTGCTCCAGAGATGTCAGTCTAGGGCCCAGCGTCCCGTAGCAAGTTCCGCCGCTGTGCTGGTGCAGCACGCAGCGCTCCTGGTGGTGACTTCTCGAGCACCGCCCAGAGGACCGCAGCATGCGACGCCTCTCGTCTCGATTTCCTGAAGGGGATCTCATGCAGGCTACCTGGGCCGTATCTGGGGTGTCTTTGGGTCGTTAGTTTGGAGCCTTGGGGCCATATTGGAGCATTTTTGGCTCGTCTTGAAGCTCCAACTGGCCGTCTTTCTCTTGGGCTGTCCCCGGCCTCTCTTGGGCGATGTTGGGGCTGTCGTAGGCCGACCCAGAGATCCGTGGAGGCCCTCACTGGTTTTTTGGTGCTCCAGTTTGGCTCTTCTGAGACCTTTCTGAAACCTGTTTGGTTTTCCTTTTGGGCTTCAGTGGAGACCTATACCAAGAAACACACTGCTCGCCTCCAAGGTGCCTTGGGTTTCTTGGGTTTCGATGGTCTTTCTAAGGAAAGCGTGACGTTCCCACGCCAGAAATCCATGGACGTCCTGGGGTCTCAGGGTGGGGTTTCTGGTGGGAGGCTTCTGGTGGACTGGCCTGCACCGTACTTTTTGGGGAGCTTTTCCCTCCGCGCCTTCCCCTCCCCCCCTTCCTCCCCCCTTCCCCCCTCCCTGCCTCCTCCAAGTGTGCTGAAGCGACATTTTTCTGCGGCGCGTCCCATGCATGGTTCTTTCTTACGAAGCGTAGCCAACCGCGCTCTCTTCTGCCTGCGCGTCCTGCCGGATGCTTGGCTTCCTTTGTCCTTGTTTGGTGCTCCTCTTTGGGGCTCCCTCTTTGGCTCTTCTGCTCCTGCTGGCGGTCCCTCCCTGGCTCCTCACGAGCCGGCTGCGGGCATCGGCGGCGAGCCTTGGGGGGGGAAGTAGAGGAGGAGGAGGAGGAGGAAGAGGAGGAAGCGGAGGAGGAGGAGGAGAAGGGGGAGGGGTAGGGGTAGGAGGAGGAGGAGGAGGAGGAGGAGGAGGAGAAGGAGGAGAAGGAGGAGGAGGAGAGAGAGGAGGAGAGAGGAGGAGGCAGGAGGAGGGAGGGAGTGAGGAGGAGGAGGAGGAGGAGGAGGAGGAGCAGGAGGAGCAGGAGGAGGAGGAGGAGGAGGAGGAGGCGGCCTCAGAAGTCCCGCACAGACGCGCACAAGCATGCCGAGCTCCGCGCCGTCACAGACTCCAAGGACCTCTCCCCCCTCCATCGTCGATTAACTTTTGATGTATCTCGCACTGTATGTTCAGGCACACCGCATTCCTGAGGCCATGGCCTCGCCCACCTGGTCTTAGCTAGGCCGGACGGCGTCCGCTGCGATGGTCGTATCAAATCGTATCGAACATACCCCGGCCTTCTGAGAAGTTTTCCGAGCCTTCCCCGAAGACGCGGAACCTTTCCCAGGAGGCGCGAGGGCTTCTGAGAAGTCCCGCCGCCTTCTGATCAGGCCCTCTCCTTCTCGTGCCCCCCCATCGCTCGCCGCCAGGGGTAAGCGTGAGGGGTCGGGCGCAGGGCGGGTCGCGGGCGGCTCGCGGTTGGGTCGCGGGCGGCTCGCGGGCGGCTCGCGGGCGGGTCGCAGTTGGCTCGCGGGTGGCTCGCGGGTGGCTGGCGGGTGGCTCGCAGTTGGGTTGTCGGTGGGTCGCCGGTGGCTCGCGGGTGGGTCGCGGTTAGGCTGCGGTTGGGTCGCGGGTGGCTGGCGGGTGGCTCGGGGGTGGCTCGCGGGTGGGTAGCGAGAGCGGGTCGCGGACGGGTCGCGGGCCGGGTCGCGAGTGGGACGACGACAGCAACAACGCAGCAGCAATCCGCACCTCGAGACCCCAGTTCAGCCACGCGCCCAGGGACAGTAAATGACCGCTCGGCCCCGTCGCTCTGATTTGCCTTATGATGATTGTGGCGTTCCCTTCTTTGTAGTGTGTTGGAAGCTCCTCTGGGCCCATCTGGCGCCTTTTGGGGTCATCTTGGTGGCTGTGGGGTGCCTCTTGAGGAGATGTTGGGTCGTCTGGGAGGCATAGGCGGCCTCTCCTGTCCGTCCAGTTCGCCTTGGAGACAGCTTTGAAGCGCCCATTGGGCGTCGGAGCGCGCAGGGGAGCCTCGGGAGAGTGGGGGGTCGGGGGTTGTGCACGCGCCAGTGTGCAGCGAGAGGGTGGGGGTCCTTAGAAGACTTCTACTGTGGCCCTACAGCCCTCCCCGAATTCAAGCGCAGGTTTTTCCCGCGACGTGGCGACGCCCCAAGACCCAAACTGTCGATATTCGCGCCGGAACTGGCTACTGTAAACACAGCACTCTCACCCCGCGGGCCGCGTTTCGCGCGTCGATCAGTATTCAAGATTTGCGCTTGACTTCGGGGTAGGATGTCGAAGACTTGTACTGTAGCCCTGCGAGACAGCCCGTTGTACTGTATCACGCCGCGGCGTGCCAGGAGGCAGGGTGACGGACGGCATGAGTTCTCCCTGTTTTGCCGCAACTATTTTCCTAGGGTTAAGTCGGGCCTGTCCCTCTACAGGAGGAATGCTCAAACATATGTTTGAAGATAGTCTGGGGACGATGTAACCTATTTTGTGTTTATTTTTTGATGTTTTTTGGTGATGTTCTCTTTGTCGCCCAAAATCTCCCTTTAGGAGGACATGCCCGACCTAAACCTGCAGTCGGTGCCCTGAAGAAGGAACCCTTTTCGTTGGGGAGGGGCTCCATGTTCCTTGATTGCTTCACAGTTTGCCCTGGGTTTTCCTTTCTGGCTTCCGAAGGGAAGTCGAAAAGTTCAACTTCTGGAGAAGAGGGGCCTCGTTCCTTATTTGGGGTTCCTTTGGTCAGCGCCCCGACTGTAGGGCCCACTTGGATCCGATCGGTCTCATCGAACAGCGGCCTCGAGGCCCGGCCGGCCCGATCCGACGCCGACGTGCCGCCGAGCCGAGGCCGCCCGAGGCCTGCACGGCGCTGCCGCGCACCTTGGCGCCAGCCAGTCCGCCTCAATGCCGACGCCGAGCCGGCGCGGCTGACCTGACGCACCTCAGGCCCCCAGAGACCAGGACACATCAGAGCCCCGAAGCATCAGGGGTAACTCGGGTCAGGGCCAACTCGGGTTCGCTTTTCGGGATTCCGAACCCGAGTTGCCCCGGGCCCGAGCTACCCCGGATGATTCGGGCGTCCAGAGCCCCAAATCATCAGGGGTAACTCGGGTCAGGGCTAACTCGGGTTCGCTTTTCGGGAATCCAAACCCGCGTTACCCCAGACCCGAGTTACCCCGGATAACTCGGGCGCCCAAACGCCCAAACACAGATAAATCAGGACACGGAAAGCCAAGGAAACGACATCCTTTCCTGCAAAGTCACGCTTTTCAGCACCCGTGCATATTTTGTCTGCTGCGCTGCAGGATTCGGGTGTGTGTCCGGGTTAAGGGGGGTCTTGCAGGCTTTTGGGGCCTGTGTCTGGGTTTGTTCTGGAAATGCTGCAGTGCAGTATTTTGTTCGTGCCGCCGTTTGGAAAAATTTGTTTCGAGGGCTATTGGGTGTGCGGGTCTAGCGGGTCCGGGTCTACGGGGCCCTGAGCACCTGGCTGGTCCTGCCATCGCGGGCAAGAATAGAGGGCACAGGCATAGGGGGGGACGCATCGACCCCCAGTCGCCCGTTGATCGCCGATCGGGGCCCGATGGCCCCAGCCTGCCCAGGAAATGGCGGATTCACTACCTGGGACCTATCGCCGATCTGTCGGCGATGCATCGCCGATTCCGGGTCGATGCGTCCCCCCCCCCCCGATGCCAGTCCCCCCCTGGTCGTGGCCCCTTCGTGCCATCCTCCTCCGTGGCCCTGGAGGGTGGGAAACAAAAACGCACCTCCGCCGGGACCCCCTCCCCTCTCGTCCTCCTCCTCCTCCTCCTCCTCCTCCTCTTCCTCCTCCTCCTCCTCCTCCTCCTCCTCCTCCTCCTCCTCCCTCCTCCTCTCCTCCTCCTCCTCCTCCTCCTCCTCCCCCTCCTGCCTCCTCCTCCTCCTCCCTCCTCCTCCCTCCTCCTCCCCCTCCCCCTCCCCGCATCGTCGCCTGGGCCACGGAGCTCCGAGGCCCGAGCGAGCGCGAGGGCGTGCGGGCCGGAGCGAGGCAGCAGCTGGTGCCCCGTCCGCTCCTGCCCTCTTCCACCACCCCCCTTCTGGGGAGGGGGGGGCGTTGGGGGCTTGCTGGCTTCCAGTGGTACTTGGTGTACCCTTGGTATTTCGAGTCTCCTCCTCCTCCTCCTCTCCCCCTCTCCCCTCTCCTCCCTCCTCCTCCTCCTCCTCCTCCTTCTCCTCCTCCTCCTCCTTCCTTCCTTCCTTCCTTCCTTCCTTCCTTCCTTCCTTCCTTCCTTCCTTCCTTCTCATTTACTTACTGACCTCCGTACCCCCCCTCTGGGGAGGGGGGCCCGTCGGGGGTTTGGACAGAACCCCCAACAGTGACGCGTCGATTAGTGGATTGTCCGTTTTCGGTTCTCGAGAGGGCGCCGTGGCCGTCATTTTCCAGGCTTGCGCCCGCCAGGTTTGGGCCTCAGGTCGTTTTCACTAAACCACGTTTTGCTAAAGGGAGGTCTGTCCATCCCCGAGCCCGTTGGGGTTTGGGGGGGTGCTCTGTCGGCGAAGGAGCCCCCCCCCCTCCAAAAGCCACAGGGGGTATGAAACGGAAGTGTTGGTATTTTTGCTGGGGCCCCTGGTCATCGACCTGGCGGGGCGCCCCAGTCTTTCGCTTACCCATGGGTCGGAAGGGGGCAAGCGTATCCATGACGCGCCGCCGCTGGGAGCCCGTCCGCGTGTTTCTCCTTCGCGGTTGGCCGGAAGCACCGCCTCCCTTTTCACGGGAGCTCGCCGAGTGGATGGTACCCACGGCGGCGTGTCATCGACAGAGTTCTTGCTCCCACCGTTTGAGGACAGCACAACCCACCACCACCCCCAGCGAGGACCCCCACCTCCGACCACCTGGTGATGCTTGGGGTCCTAGCTGAGGTGAGGGTGGCCGTGTGGCCCTCAAGAACGCCCCCCTCCCGAAAAGAAACACCCCCAGGCAGGACCCAGTGGATCACCAGGTCGGGAATGGAGGCCCTGGGTGCGGGTGGGGTGGGGTGGGGTTGTGGCTGTCTTGCGCTGCTGCGAGTACAGCGGCGAAGCGCTGAACATTTGTACCGCGGGATTCTGCACGAAGCAGTCCATGAGAACTGTGATGAGATGTCCAGGCGCCGTGGGGGGTGGAGACAAAAAACACAATATGGAGAGGGGCGGCGGCGGAGGCTGCAGCTCCTGAAGTCGCCGCCCGACGGCGACCCAGGCGCCCCGGGACGGCTGGGGCCCCCGCCTTCCCCCGGGGTGCCCCTCGCTCTCCCGCGGCCGCTCTGCACCGAAGAGCTGGGGGTCCTCGTTCCGGGGAGAAAAAATCAGAGGCCAGCAACATATGTACACGTACACCTTGGGCGATGCTTAAGAAAACTCAAGTTTTCGGCCAGAGTCTCGATTATTCTTAACGTTTCAATGTACATCCTAAGATTTCAATAGAAATTTCGGTTTTTTAATCAAGTTCTGAGACTACGAATTTCTTAACCCATGATTATTTAAGCATTTCGCAGGGTGTACACGTACGCGGTTAGTTTCCCCTGGAGCGCGTGTCAACGCGGACGTTCGTGCAGGCAAGACCGCGGAGGGCGTACATGTACATGTGTCGCTGCTCGCCCCAAAAACCACACCCGGACCGGAGAATTGGCGTTCCCTGAACGGCCCTGGGCGTTTGCCGAACAGCCCTTGGCCTGTGCGGTTCTTGCTCTGGGCGCGCTGACGCAACGGCTTTGCGTGTCGGGGCGGCTCTTCTGGGGGTGGATTTTATTGGCCTCTGCTCGTGCTCCCGCTCCTGCCTCCCTCCCTCTCGCGGCGGCGGGCGAGGGATGGGGGAGGCGGAAAGGACAGGGGCCCCCAGAATGCCCATTACAGTCGGGGCCCTGAAGAAGGAACCCTTTTCGTTGGGGAGGGGCTCCGCGTTCCTGAAGCATTTCGCAGCTTGCCTCGGGTTTTCCTTATGTTTTCGATCGGAGATCGAAGTTCAACTTCTGGAGAAAAGGGGCCTCGTCCCTTATTTAGGGTTCCTTAGGTCAAGGCCCCGACGGTAATGCCCATCATCGCCGAAAATAGAGAAACGCGCTCCTGCTCCCTCCCTCTCTCGGCGGCGGGCGAGGGCGGGGGGAGGCGGGAAGGACAGGGGCCCTCACAGAGGGCGGCGGGGCCTCTCGGAATCGACTAGACGTAAGAGTGACCTTTCGCCAGAGTGACCTTTGGTGCGGGCCCAATGCCCACCAATGGGGCCCCCCGATCTCCGAACGCGAGGCGGCAGTGGCGTCTTGCGCGCTTGTGTTTGGCCCCCCCCGCGGCCCCCAAAAAGCCGCGCACCAAAGGTCACTCTTACCCAGGGTCACTCTTGCGTGTAGCCGACGGAAGCCCTGCGGCCTTCGGGCCACCGGGTCACATAGGTCGTGGTAGTGAACGAGCGCGCGGTCTTCAAAGAGAGTAGGGAGAAAACGAGGATTTACGAAAGCGAGGAAGGGATGTATCAGTTTGCGCCGCCCACTCAAAACAGGACACACCATATTTTAGGAAATGCAGAAGCCGGTCTACCTAAGTCAAAAACGGATTGTCGAAATCCGGGGCCGTTTTTCTGAATCCCAGATCCGTATCATTACCATGACCTGAGTGGCTCGATCATTCGGAGAAGTTATTATACTCTGTGTCTTCGTGGAAGACTCAGAGAACTTTGGCATCGTTCGGACGTGTGCAGTTTCTCTCGGCGAGGACCCTCGAGGAGCATCCTGGATCATGTGGCAAAGAAGTTGTCGTTTTCTTATTCATTGTTTTGCCGATCGGCGCGGGCCCTCGCACCCCCCCCCTGGAGTAGATCTCGGCCGTTTTAGGCGCTTGTTTCAAGCAGGCGGAGGCTCCCCCACATGACGCACTGGTGCAAACAATCGCACTAAGCAGAGGTTCGGAGCCAGACCCCCCCCCTCCCTCCCCCCTTCCGCCCAATGTCGAAACGCCGAATGAGAAAACGTCCACAAAAAAACACGCACGAGACCGAAACATGCAAAGGGAATGGACGTCCGAGCGGTGGCAAGAAGCTTCCCAGAAGGCTGGGGGACCTCCGAGCCTTCCGAGAAGGCCCGCCCCCTCTCACCTTCCCCACTGGGCGCGCTATCAGTTCTCTTCCTCCTCCCCCTCCTCTTCCTCCTCCACAATGACTCAATATGAATACTACTCTCCTCCTTCCCCTGATGACGGGTTTGGAGTGTTCGCCCCCCCCCCCCGCGTATTGTTTTTTTACACAGGATTCCCCGGAGTTGGGTTTTCGCTGCATTTTTTTTCAAAATGCTGCTCTCGCTGAGGCGCCGGCCTCATTTTCGGGCCCCGCTCGTTCCGAATCGTGCTCCCGCTGCAGCGCTGGCCTCATTTCCGTGCTTCCGCTCGTTCCGAATCGTGCTCCCGCTGCAGCGCTGGCCTCATTTCCGCGCTTCCGCTCGTTCCGAATCGTGCTCCCGCTGCAGCGCTGGCGTCATTTCCCGTGCCATGCCACGGCATGCAATGCAATGCTAGGTTGCGTTCCGCTGCGCGATGCCATGCCTTCAGCTGAAGCTGTGATATGCAGTGCTTAAGTGCCACGTCGTGCTATGCCATGCTACGCTTTGATCTTCAACGCCATGCTATGCAATGTTATGTTCGGGGCCGCTGTGCGATGCCATGCTTTGCGTTGCAAAGCTTTGTGATGCAATTCTTCACTACGCCACGCCACGCCATGCTGTGACATACTACGCTTTGCGGTGCTCTTCTACGCCATGCCATGCCGTGCTCTACAATGCATCGCGTACCCTTTCGGGATCATTGCCCTGCTCGACATCCGACTGTGCGAGTAGAGAGGGGATCTACGCCATGGTAAGGGATGGGAGGGAGGGGTAGGATGTCAGATATGACGCGAGCGCACCTAGCTTGTCCCTCCCCCTCCTCCTCCTTCTCCTCCTCCTCCTCCTCCTCCTCCTCCTCCTCCTCCTCCTCCCCCCCCTCCTTCTCTTCCTCCTCCTCCTCCTCCTCATCATCACCATGATCCCTCCTCTTCCTCCTCATCCTCCTCTTCCCCACCCTCCCTCATCATCATCATCATCATCATCATCATCATCATCATCATCATCATCATCATCATCATCATCATCATCACGTTCCGGATTTCGAGGTGAATTTCGTGTGGATTTCGTTTGGCCAGGAATGGAGACTCAAAAAACCCACGCTAAATCCACTTCGTTTTTCACTCGCCGGTTCGGAGTTTTGCATTCACAGGAATCCACGCAAAAATCCGCTGCAGCACGCCTGCAAGGCTGGTGCAGCGACACTCCTTTCGACCGACGAGTACGTGAGCGACGTCCTTACACTGGGTCGTTGGCTGCGCCGACATTGGCGCGCAAGCTGCCCGCACAAGGTCGCGGGGACAGCCTGACGGCCGGACGGACGGAGTTGGTGTCGGACGGTCCGACTGTCTTGCCCTCCACGGTCGGACGGTCGAACGGTCTTGCCCTCGAAACCACAGTGAGGCCCCCACCCCAACCTCTACGTTCGAAGAAGAGAAATCGTCATAAACATAAACTTTTGGCTCTCCGCGCGGATTTCTTGGATCCGCGCTGGGCCCCCCCTGGCGGCGCCGCCGGCGCCGCCCGTCGCGCGCTCCGCGCACCAGGGAGGGGGTCCTGCGCGGATCCAAGAAATCCGCGCGGAGCGCCACAAGTGTTTTTTTTTTTTTTTTTTTTTTTTTTTTTTTTTTTTTTTTTTTTTTTTTTTTTTTTTTTTTTATATATATTATATATATATATATATATATATATATAAAATATCTTCTTCTCAGACAACAGTGAGATCCCCACCCCAAGCTCTAAGTGTCGATCCTCTCCCTCGAGCCTCGAAGCGTCCACCAGCTCGGTGTGCCCTTCGGGCCTCCGGGCGCGGGCGGCTCGGATCTTCGGCCTCTCTCGCACGAAGACCACGACATGTTGTGCGCGTGTTGCGGGCTGGCGTAGCCAGCCGCGCGGGGGGGGATCATTGGGAAGATGAGCCGCACGTCTGTCCAGCGGTCGGTCGCCCAGGCCCGTTGGTGTGCTCGACGTTGTTCGCTCGTCTTCCTCGGGCATTGCCCCCGACGTGCTCTGAAGCTGTTCGCCCGTCCTGGGCCTCCGGAGCCATCGCGACACCTCGGGAGACCTTCTCAGATCTCTTCCTCCTCCTCCCTCCTCCTCCTCCTCCGTCTCTTGCGTCAGGTTTGTCGTCGCAGTTCGTTCCACTATTTTCGTTCTCACCATGATTCTCGTACGCTGTGCCTACCCTGATTGGCCCATGCAGAGGGCGTCGAAAACGACGACGAGGATGATTGGGAGGAGGAGGAGGAGGAGGAGGAGGAGGAGGAGGAGGAGGAGGACGACAACAGGAGTCAACCATGAAGGCCTTCGCGGATCCTTCGCTCACAGCGCCTCTTGGAAGCCGCCTGGAGCCTTCTAGCAGTCCCGTCGGGTGCATTCTGTGTGCTCTCAACTCTGGGGACCTTCTTGGAGGCATTGGGGGCCCTCATGGGACCATCTCGATCAAAGAAGAGAGGGGTATTTTTTCGGCCCACTCCCTCAGAGCCTGAATCATCGCGTCTTGGGTGCACTCTTGGGACATTATCGGGCGCTCTGGGAGCTGCGTTAGATTTCTTATCCGTCCGGAACGGGCTCTCTTGGGCGATCTTGGGGCCACTTGGAGACCTCAGGTGTCCATCGGACGCGAGAAGGCAATACGAATTGAAAAACATCAGCTGTTCGCGTGATTCTGGCCTCTTCGGTGTCTCCACGGTCGTTCTGTGGCCACTTGGAGCTGTCCTGGGCTTGGTATCGTGGCCCCTTGGAGCATGTTGGAAGCCATCCGGAGCCATACTGAGCCATCTTGGAGCTCATCTTCCGCTCTCTGAGACCCTCTCGGAGCCATATTGCACGCTCTGACCGCTCGCCCCACCACCCCCCGTTCAGGTGCAGGGAGGGGGGAATGGTTAGGTCGGGCCTGTCCCCCTACAGAGGGATTTTGGCGAAAAATTAAACTTATCCTGGCGAAGGACCCAACCACATGCAGATGTGAGTACCGCTATTGTGAATATCTTCTTTGGTGGCGCTCCCTGTGGGGCCACGAAACGTGTGAGGGATGTGCCGACATGGTGGTACCGCATGCGAACGCAGCCACTGGGGCCTTCGCTGGAGCTCCCTACGGGGCCACGTAACGTGTGAGAGGTGTGCCGACATGGGGCTGGAACCGCATGCGGGCGCTGCCACTGGGGCCTTCGGTGGAACTCCCTATGGGGCCGCGAAACGTGTGAGGGATGTGCCGAAATGGGGGGGTGGAACCGCATGCAGGCGCTGCCGCTGGGGCCTTCGGTGGAGCTCCCTATGGGGCCGCGAAACGTGTGAGGGGTGTGCCGAAATCGGGGTGGAACCGCACGCGGGCGCTGCCGCTGGGGCCGTTGGTGGAGCTCCCTATGGGGCCACGAAACGTGTGAGGGGTGCATTGAAATCGGGGTGGAACCGCACGCGGGCGCTGCCGCTGGGGCCTTCGGTGGCGCTCCCTATGGGGCCACGGAACGTGTGAGGGGTGTGCCGACATGGGGCTGGAACCGCATGCGGGCGCTGCAACTAGGGCCTTCGGTGGCGCTCTCTGTGCGGCCGCGAAACGTGTGAGGGGTGTGCCGAAATGGGGGTGGAACCGCACGCTGGCGCTGCCGCTGGGGCCTTCGGTGGAGCTCCCTATGGGGCAACGAAAATGTACGATCCGTCTCGGTCGCCCCCACCCGCCCTCCCAACACGGGAGCAGCACCCGAGCCCGCGTGCCCTTGTCAAACACCAGTGCGAGGTGGCTGCGGTGCGCCCGCGCATGCTCCAGATTTGGAGGCACCGCGTGTTTGGTACTGCCGAAGATGACAAAACCACATAAGCAGAAACTTTTGGCGCTCCGCGCGATTTCTTGGATCCGCGCTGGGCCCCCCCACCCCCGGCGGCGCCTCATGCGCCGCCCCTGGCGCGCTCCGCGCGCCAGGGAGGGGAGGGGGGTCCAGCGCGGATCCAAGAAATTCGTGCGGAGCGCCAAAAGTTTAGGTTCATGTGGTTTTTGTTTTTTCATATTGTCCCTTGTTCCTTCCTCTTGCGCGCCGGACAGTTCGCCCTTCGGTTGCCCCCGATTCGCCTCACGCTGGTGTGGATTGCCCCTGCTCCGCCGCCGGCGAAACAGGAGTTTGGTATCGTACGCTGACAGGGATTGTTGGCGTGCGCGCAGCAAGCAGTATGAGGCACCCTCCCGCCGCCCCCGTCAAACACCGATGCCAATGGTCGCGGGGCGCCCGCGCATGCTCCAGATGTGGACGCAAGGTGTATTTTGCATTGTGTTGTGACGGGGGTGATAGGGCGGGCGTCGGCATGGGTCCTGGCTGGCTGCCCATCGCGTGGATGAGTGGGTGCTTATACTCATAGGGAACAGTCAAGCAGTGGCGAAGCATCCTGGCTCGCTATAGCCTATTGGCTCGTCTAAGGACCTTTTGTGGTCTCCACGAAATGTTCCTAGAACAGTTCTGGCGGAGTCTGTCCTGTCTTAACAGATCGGGTGTTTATGCTCTGAGCACCTCGTTTTTGTTATTAGAGGAGGTTGGCTTCTAAGAACACCTCTTGGTCTGACTAGGAATGCCGAAGGACGGTCGGCCCCTGCCGAAAAAACAGTGAGCAGGTCCCCCCCCCGCCGAAGGACGGCCGTCTCGCCCACGCTCCCACCCGCCCTCCCGCCACGCAAGTGCGCACCACACTTGAGTCTCGGCAGGGGCAGAGGGGCGCCAGCGACCATGGTCGGGAACCAGTGCCGGCGCCGGCAGAGGTGCGCCGCGCATGGTCAGAGCACCCCGATCATCCTTTTCGGACACCAGGGATCGCGGGATCGCGGGGATCCTGGCCGCTGCCGGAAGGTATGGTCTGCATCGCTTTTTGTGATCCGGGGTGATGGGCCTGCGCACAGCAGGCGATACGCCGGCACCCCCTTCGCCCCTGTCAGAAAGCAATGCAACGTGATCAATGGTGCCCGCGCATGATCCAGATTTTGCCGCAACGAGCATGCTACATTGTTATTAACATGGATGGCTCGGGGGTGTTGGCGTTGCACACAGCAAGCCATATGTCGACCCACCGCCGTCCCTGCCAAAAGCCATGCGAAGTCATCGTGGGGCGTCCGCGCATGATTGAGATTTTGGTGCGTTGTGCATTGTGTATTGTTTGTTGCCAGATATGGTGGGGGCGTTTGCAGTGCACAGGAGGCAATATGCTGATCGTCCCCGCCGTCCCTGTCAAAATCCAATGCACAGTGACCGCGGGGCGCACGCTCATGCTCCGGATTTGGAGGCAAAGAGTGTGAGTTGTATTGTTCTTGTGTCAGGGGTGGTGGGGAGGTGGGCTCCAATCGTTCGGCTTGGAGGGGGTGTTTACTGTATCGAATTGCCTTGGGCCCATCCCGCCACCGTGGGATCTCGTCGAGATCTCGTCGTTGGGATCTCGTCGAGGTCTCTCGGAAGGGGCTGTTAGGGGGCCTCCTCTGGGCCTCTTTGGTGGCCTGTCCTCGTGGCGGCCTCTTGGAGGGGCGTCCCTGGGGGCCTCTTGGGGCCTCCGGGGCGCCTCTTGGGGCGGAAGGCTCGGGGTCGTGTCGTGTTCCCCCTCTTGGGCCCCTCCTTCTACTCCTCTTGCTCCTCCTCCTCCTCCACCTCCTTCTCCTCCTCCTCCTGCTTCTCCTCCTCCTCTTCCTCCTCCACCTCCTCCGCCTCCTCCTCCTCCTCCTCCTCCTCTTGGGGCCCTCTTGGGCCGTCCTGGGCACCTCTTGGGCCGTCTTGGGGCCCTCTTTTGGACCGTTTGGGGTGACCTTTGTTGGGGGCCTTTTTAGGGGGGGGGCCGTCGGGGAGCAGTCTTTGGGGACTGTTGGGCCGTCTTGGAGCGTCGGGACGCCGGAAGAGCGAGAACGCGAAAATCAACAGCCCGAGGGAGCGCCGTGAGTGTTGTTGCCTCCTCGGACCCGCTCGGAGAGCGCTTCTTGGGGCACTCGAGGGGCGTCTTGGAAGCTCCTCGTTGCCATCCTCCTCCTCCTCCTCCTCCTGCTCCTCCTCCTGCTCCTCCTCCTCCTCCTCCTCCTCCTCCTCCTCATCCCGGGCAAGGGAGGGCGCGGGGGCGAGGAGGGGAGCAGGGAGGGAGGCGAGGAGGGGAGCGGGGAGGGGGGCGAGGAGGGGGGGGGAGGAGGAGGAGGAGGAGGAGGAGGAGGAGGAGGAGGAGGAGGAGGGAGGAGGGAGGAGGGAGGAGGAGGAGGAGGAGGAGGGGAGGAGGAGCAGGAGGAGGAGAGCAGGAGGAGGAGGAGGAGGGGCGTCTTGGAGGCCGCCTTGGGGGCCGTGGAGCGGTCCTCCGGCGGCTCACAGGGCCCTCCTGGACCGCCCGCGGGGCCTCCTGCGCCCCACCTGGACCGCATTTTGGAGCCCTCCTGCCAGGAGGGGAGAGGACACACAGACACAAGGAATTGTCGATTCCCAGGAGAATCTGGGAACACATGGGAAGTGGGGGAGAAGACGAAAGCCCAGAACATGTGGAGAAAAAAATGGAAATCCTGGGATTGGTGTTTGTGTGTGTGTGTGTGTGTGTTTTGTTTGTGTGTGTGTGCGTGCGTGTCGGGCCCCTTCATCTTGGCCCCGAAACAATTGGTGCGGGAGGACGCCCCAGGAGCGCCCCAAGCCCCAGAAGATTTACGATTTTGAGGTCCGGGTCCCCAGACTAATCCTCAGGATCGAAGCTTCCCGGATAGCTGTTGAGAGCTAAGAGGGTTTCAGATGAAGAAGCCGGAGCCGCAGGAGGGCAGCCCCGGAGCTCGTTCGGGCTTCCGGCAGGGCACCTCGGCGCGCCTTGCCTGAGTTCGCAGCGGGTCCCGAGAGGCGTTTTTCTAAGCGTTCCCCAATACGTCTGCCTGGGAGCTCCCCAGAAGGTCCTTTGGAAGCTCTCTCCAAGAGCTTCCAGGCTCCTTCGAACGGACTTCGCACGCCCTTCTGGCGCCCCGCTATCCAGGTTTGGGACCCCGCAAGTTGAGGCTTAAAAGGGATTCGGCAAATGACCCGAGGACACGCCCACTCCGTGCCCAGCGGCACGATTGTGGATAACAGGGAGCAGTGATTATTTTTTCCCGAAGGGGATGAAGGAGAAGATCGAAACCACTCACCCCCAGAGGATTGGTGGGATTGCACTGGGATGTTTGCGCCGTTGATAGATCAGTTCGGGTTCAGTTCAGTTCATTTCAGTTCAGTTCTCTCTTTTTTTTTTTCTCTCTCTCTCTCTCTTTTTCTGTCTGTCTGTCTCTCTCTCTCTCTGTCTCTGCTTCTCTCTCTCTCTCTCTTTCCATCTGTCTCTCTCTCTCTCTCTCTCTCTCTCTTTCAATATGTCACACGCCCGTCCAATCCTATTTTTCTAGATGGGAGTGATGCCCGTCCCTTCCAGACGTGCACCGCCTTCTCCCCTCAATGAGGCGCACCATATCAGGATAAGCTCTTCCCTAAGCTACGCGTAGCTACACGCGGATGGATCAGTCGCTGGATCATGTGCACAGTTTAGGGACCTTCAGTATTCAGTAAACGCGGGTCCATTGTTTGTTGTGCAGGAGTGTCATGTGGAATCGCGAAACATGATCCATCGGATGACAGGAGCGCGATGCGATTATCTTTGGGATGGGCAAATCAGGCACCCCAGCCTTAGACTAGGGGAGGAAGCGGTCCGGTGACGACAAGAGTGAAACGACTCGTTTGGTCTGCGGGCAGGCGTACTCCAGCGTGTTAGCAAGATCGTATCTTTGAGTGTCAAGTGGTCGCTCAGGCAGCTCAGATTGGCTCCGTGAAGCGTTGCAGCCATTTGGTGAGGGTTTGAAGAGACTCCGACATCGGCCAACAGGCTGAGAGGCACGAAGGGGAGCTCCAAGGCGCGCCAAAAGAGACCCCAGGCATGCAGAATCGTCGACGTCCCATTGGTTTGGGGCTAGGTCAGCTTGATCATGTTTCTTTATTGCTTGGGGCAGAATGGGCACTATAGCCCCTGCCCCCCCTCCCCCTCCCTATAACGTAACGCCCCTCCCCCCCTCCAGTGCGCTCCGGGCACTGCCCCCTCCTGTGCGCTCCGGGCACTGCCGCCGTGCGCACGGCGGGGTGGAGGCGTTACATGATACCCCCCCCCCCCTGGCCCATCCCTTCCCCTATAATGCTTATTCTGCCCGACAATAGAGAAACGCGCTCCATTGGTTGGGGGCTAGGTCAGCTTGTTCGAAAGGGGGTCAGCATGGCACACAAAAAACGCGCAGGTGGCTCGCGCAAACGGCCAAAGACGCATCACACATCTCGAAAGGTCCCAATGCGGTCCCCTATTGCTTCTAAGATGCCTCCTAGATGTCATGGCGCCAACATCGCAGTGCGCATTTCGTTCGGAAAACGCTAGGGTGGGCCTGGAGTGTCCTGGACAGTTTCGCTCCAGATTTCGAGGTGAATTTCGTGCGGATTTGTTTTAGCCAGGAATGAAGGCCAAAAAGAATCCACGCGAAACTCACTTCGGTTTTCGCTCGCCGCTTCGGGCAACAATCCACGCAGAAATCCGCTGCAGCCCGTCTGCAAGGCCGGTGCAATGATAGATGGCCCTCAAGGGCCTCTAAGAAACCTCTCCGACCCGCCCCTGCACTGGCGCAGAAGGCGCCAAGATTGCCCAACGGATGGGCGAAGTTTACAAGAGGCCCGACGACAGATCCCGACAGTGCGCGACGAAATGAGTACGCGGCAAGCGGCACCAGCGCGCAATGGCTTGCAGCAGCACGCAGCGGCAAGCAGCAGCACGCACCAGCGAGCATCGCTAAACAGCAGCACGCAGGCGAGAATTACAAGCAGCAGCGGCAGGAGCAAGCGGCTCAAGCAGCAGCGCGCGCCGTTGTTCCCAACATGGGATTCCCAGAGTGTTCCAGGAGGGTCAAAAACGGTCGTAGAACCCCCGTAAACGAATCATGAGGCCCCAAGGGCCCCAAACACCTATTGAAGGGTCACAGGAGACGCCCAGGACAGCTCCAATACGTGTTGGCTTTCTTCGATTGCTCGGCCCCAAGTGGCTCTGCTATGTCTTTAGAGAGCCGCGTCACGGCTTATGAAGGGGGCCCAGAACTTCCCGAATTGGCCCGCGAGGGCTTCCATGGGGCTCCGATGCGGCCCAATCGTGTTTCCAGAGGAGTGCATGGCGGTTCAAGAGAGCCCCAAGGCAGCTCTCAGAATTCAGTTGGATTGCCCAAGAGATCCCCCAAAGGGCTTCAATACGTTGAAGTCCCCGCCCACATCTAATTCATTCGGCCCCCTACGAGATCGCGAAGACGGCCCAAGAGGGCCCCTGGAGTCTTCAAACAGCATGAGAAGGACACCTCGAGACAGTTTCGACGACCCCAATAATGCCCGATGCCCCTAGAGGGTAGAACAAGCGCACGGGAGGCCCCCAAGAGAGGCCACAGAGGCGCGATGATATACTCCACCTGCAGCACGCATCAGCAAGTTGAGTCAACAGAGCCACGTATGAGCGATCTACAGCAAGCAGCACCGAATCTTAGCAAAGAGCCAGAAGCGGCAACGAGCAACAACAATGTCAGCGCCTGGCAACAAACAGCAGCGCTCGCTTTCCGTAATACCCAGGCTGTGATTTCTTCAAGGATTATACATAGTTTCGAGGATCGCTGGCCCACGCTTTGGTCCGATGGTTCGGGCTTCCGTGGGCGCGGATTCGTACCTTTTACGGTGTCGTGGCCGTAGGGGGCCCGGGTCCCTAGCATCTCGTGGGAGTCGCGACCGTCTGAGGTCAGGTACGTGTCATATTGCGAAGGGTGGTGATCTGGGAGAGCGGGGATAAATATATTACAACCGATCGTGGCTTTGTGAATGCGGGTCTCTCGATTTCACGGGGACTCTGGTCCCGGGACGGAGATATACATATGCATTCTCGTCTGCCGCAGGGCACCCAGAAAAGTTGAGGGAACATTGCCCGTGCTTTGACCCTGGGGAGTCGCGCGCGCTCAGAACAACAGCGAACATATGTGTGTGCTTGTGTTCGACCGACATGTCTGTGATCACGAGAGCCTGAAGTCTTCCCATCATGCGCAGCCGAAGCGAGTTCATATGTTATTCAAATTCGGTGCCGAGTGTATCTGAATCGCTTAGTTGCTTGGACACCTGGGTAACGCAGCCTGGTGGGCCCCGTGAGGGGCTATCGATCTCACAGCATAGTCCTTTGGGCGTCATCCCCACAGACTAATACTATGCGTGCCTCGCCGCCCCAGGGGCGACGCGCGCACCGAGAAATCTTACAGTATATGCGTCGTGGCGGCCACTTTCTGGCCACACCGCTCGAACAGACGCGATGTACTACAAGAAGGGTATGCTACGTGGTCGGGCCAGGCGCGCGCCTCCGTGGAGGACACAATAGTAGTATCACAGTCTATGGCACGCTCTCGTGCTTCTCGTCCTCGTCATGTGTGCAGTTTTCTGGGCGCCCTGTTTCAGGAGGGGAAACAACACACAGACACAATTAATCGGCGATTCCAAGAAAATATGGGAAAATATGGGAAGTGGGGGGGAAGACCAAAACCCAGGAAATATGTGAAAATATGGGGAATATTTTTATTTGTGTGTATTTATTTGTGTGTCCCAGTTCCCCTTCACTGCTTCATCTCCTCTGCGCAGGGCCTCCGTGTGCTCTCGCGCTGCTGCCAAAACGCCGCCGCACCGTCGGCGGCCGCTCCCTCCCGCGCTCTCGGCCTCGGCTCCAGCGGTCCAGCGGGGACGCGCCTGCTCTCGTACTTCTCATCCTCGTCGTGTGCCGTTCTCTGGGCGCCCTGCTTCATCTCCTCTGCGCAGGGCCTCCGTGTGCTCACGCGCTGCTGCCAAGCGCCGCCGCACCGTCGGCGGCCGCTCCCCCCCCCGCGCTCTCGGCCGCGGCTCCAGCGGCCCCGCGGGGACGCGCCGCGCCGTGCGAGCCCCCCCAAGCCATCAGCGGGCCTATGCAGAAGAGGGGCCTGTCGCCGGAGTGACCTTTTGGTGCGGGCACGCTGGGCGTGTCGTAATGGGGGGGGTCGTAAATGGGGGGGTGGCGAGGGTACCTAAACGGTCCCCTCGCCCCCCCCCACCCACCCTAAACGTTTAGGTACCTAAACGGTACCCTAAACGGCGTAATGGGGTCGTAAATGGGTACCCAAACGGTACCTGAACGAGCCCCCCGCGGCTCCGGAGGGGCCCGAAGGAGGCACAAAGGGGGAGCGTGTCTGACCCCCCCATGAGTGACCCCCCCATGAAGCCACGCCGAAGGCATACTGGGGTCCCCAACTGGTGGAATGAGAGGCGATAGTGGCGACTTGTGCGCTCTGGTCCAGCCTCCCCGCGGCCCCCGAACGTCGCGCGCCAAAGGTCACTCTTGCCTAGGGTCACTCTCACGTGTAGAGGACCCCTGGGCGCCCTTATGGCGAGCCCCCGGGGCAGCGTGGGCGGCTGTGACGCCCCGCCACAGAAGGGACCTGATCTGGACAACCTGCTGTTGTCGAGCCTGGACGAACTGATCTCGAAGAGGACAGCTCGGCAGCGGCATGCCTTTTCGGATGTGCGCGCGGAGCTCTCTTGTCGGAGCTGGACCACCTGGCGGCCCCCCTGGCGCCGCCCCTGGCGCGCTGCGCGCGCAACGCAGGGGGTCCCAGCACCGATCCAAGAAATCCGCGCGGACCTCCGAAAGCGTACGGTGCGTAATGCTGATTGTTCTTCTTCTGTCATCGCCGACATGCCCCCGACGGCCGTCGGCTCCAGAGCAGGGCCAGGCGCCGATGGAGGCTCTCCAGGTGAGCTGCACCTGCCAGCCCCTCACGCTGGCAAGAAGGCGGCCCTGTTCGTCAGGAATCTGCCCAGGGACCCTGATCTCGAGAGGCGGCTGCAGCAGCTTCTCGCCCCCTCGGGCGCCGCGACGTCGATCCAGTTCTTCCTCAAGAGCGACACCGCCACGGCCTTCTGCGAGTTTCGCGACCTGGAGTCGACGGGGCGCGCCGAAGCACGCCTCGAGGGGGCGACGCTGGCTGGGCGCAAGCTGCGTGTCAGCTGGCCCGACAAGCCCCGCGAGGCGGGCGGGCCAGCGGGAGGGTGGCAACCTCCGCCGCTGCCGGCGGCCGCCGGAGCCGCCTCGGCGGCCGCGGCACGGGACGCCCGGGACACGAGGCAACCCGGTCGCACGAGCGAGCCGCCTGCCTGCGCGGGCGCCACGCAGCCCGCGGCGGTGGTGCGCCCACCGGCAGGCTCCCGTGGCGCTGCCTCGGCCAGCCCCGGCGGCGGCGGCGGCGGCGGCGCGGAGGGGGTCTTCGAGCAGCGGCGCGGCTCGCGCCCGTGCGGCGCGGGCGGCGCCGCCGCGGGCGGGCACCGGGGCGGCTGCGGGGCGCCGGAGGCGAAGCGGGCGCGGGCCTCGGAGGGCGGGGGCCGCGCGGGGGCGCGCAGCGGCGGCGCGGAGGCGCGGGCGGCCGAGGGCCCGGGCGGCGGAGGGGCCGCAGCGCAGGAAGCCGCCGGTCGTGGGCCCCCGGAGGGGCAGTCGGGTCGGACGAAAGGGGGGGATTGGGAAAGGGGGGTTACGAAATTTGCTGCATGCAGCTGGTTTCGGCCCCGCCGAGGGGCCCATTTCTCGATACATGGCCGCCTCCGGCGCCGGGAGGCGCCGGGAAAATCAGCTACGTGAGCTGAATATCAAACCACCCCTTTGCTATCCCCCCCTTTCGCCCGACCCGAGGCAGGACGGCGACGGCGCCGGCGGCGTGCCCGCATCGGGTCGGACGGAGGAGCAGCGAGCGCGGTCCACCGACTCGCCAGAGAGGTGCCTCCTCGCAAAAGCGTCGGGCAGAGAGCAGCTGTTTGCCTCACAGTGCGGTGGATCGGAGCTCCCCCGCGTGTCGGGCCCCGGCAATTTGCGAGCAGCTACTCTGCGAGTGGTGGAACGCGCTTGTTGAGGAAGGGGGGGGGGTCTGGTAAAGAGGATGGAGTCAGCGGCCGGCGGCGGGGACGAAACCAGGTGCATGCAGCAGATGTCGCAATTCTTGCTTTCCATCTCGCTCCTTTCGTCCGACCCGACGCCAGCGTTAACATATCCATATATGGCCACAATCGACACGATCATCCGGCTGCCTGCGGCAGACGCCGCCGCCGTACCGTGCCAGCACAGCAAGGCATGCGGGGGGTGGTCGGGAGCCGCTCCGGTTCGGTGCCTTGCCTGGGCTGGCGCGGGTCGTCCATACCTCGTTGTCTTCAGCCTTGCTTCCGCCATTCGCCGCCTCCTCCTCCTCCTCTTTCTCCTCCCTCCGCTTCCTTCCTCGTCCTCCTCCCTCTCCTCGCTCACATGCCAGCAAGCTGAATACACATGACGCGGCCTGGCCCATGTGGCCAGATGCCTTGCCAGCGCTCGGCTCGATCAATTCGTGCAGGGTTGGCCTCGGCATGTGTATCCAGCGCTTGGTCTCTGGGCGTTCCACATGTGAATCCGCCGTACTTGTTTACAATTTCTTAGGCATGTCAGGATGAAGTCAGACTTAGCCTCCTTATTGGCTTCTTGGGTCCCTCAACGTTGGGTCGCCTTGGGGGCACTGGCCCCTAGAATTCCTTTGGTAAGCTCGTTGTGGGGCCACCTTGGGCGCCATGGTTATGCAGAGCGGTCTGGAAGCTATCTGGGTGGATACTTGGGGCCGTCTTTGAGTTTCTTCGGGCCGCTTGGAAGGTTCTCGAGCCGTACTGGGGCTCCCTTGGGGCCCTCTTGGGCCCTATCTTGTGTTTGCATGATGGCATGTCAAGCCGCAAAATATCGGAAGCTGGAAACATCCAGAACGATGTTGCCTTACAATGTGTTGTTGCTTTTGGAGGCCTCGCTAGAGACTTCTTCGGGCGCCTCTTAATGGGGGCCAGCGATTAAAACATGCCCCACCCCACCCCCCCGTCCTGGGGGCCCAAAATGAATGAGTGAGGCAGACTATAGTAGAATTCAGCCGCCGGAAATTGTTTTTTAATCGTCTGACCCTCTGGCGCTTTTGTTGCCGCCTTGCGGAAATTGATTTTCGATCCGTCCTCCTGCGTTCGTTTGATCACCCGCGGCCGCTGGAGGAGGATTGTGGAGAGGGGGACGCGTCGCTAGGGAGTCCCAGCGCAGATCCAGGAAATCCACGGAGGACCGCCGAAATTTTCTGTTCACGCCGTTTTTTCATCCCCGACTCAAGAACCAACCTGAGGACGGCCCAGCTGTCGTCCTCGCGGACGGTGGTTGGAGCTTGAAAATGAGGCCAACGTTGCAGCGGGAGCAGTGTGTCGGAAGAACCGAACAAGTTCGGATTGAGCAACAGATGCGAACACCCCCCCAATTCTCTGCGTAAGCACGCAGCACGCGGGATGATTCGAACCGAGCGGAAGTTCGAACATGAGGCCAGCGTTACAGCGGGACAACATGCTGGACGAGCCGAAGACGTTCCGATTGAACATGCAAATATGAGAAATGGATTCGCGCCAAATCTGTGTGCAATGCGCTGAGGGGTGCAGGTAATCTTCTAGAGTGCATCAGGTGAGAACGGGAAATAGCGCTCATATTGAATAACTGCAGGGGAACAATAATTAGCAGGGGGAAGGTGACAAGGGATAAAAAAGCCAGGGGAAGGAGGAGGAGGAGCAGCAGGAGGAGGAGGAGGCGGAGGAGGAGCAGGAGGAGGGGGGGAGAATACGAAGAGAAGGTGGGGAAGGAGGTCGCTGTCTGAAGGCGGCGCAGAATGTCTGCCTTCTTCGAACACAGGGCCGGTCCCGGCTGGCGGTTTCTGGGGCGTGCCAACAGCCACCAACGGAAGCCGCAGTGGGGGACCACAAGAAACTTCCTCCTCCTCCTCTTCCTCCTCCTCTTCCTCCTCCTCCTCCTCCTCCGCCTCCTCCTCCTACCTTCAGGCGCCGTTTGGGGCTCCCTCCCACGCGCGCGGGGGCGCGCCGCGCGGGGGAGCAGCCATACGGCCCCAGTCGCCAGCGGCCCGCGGCGGCGCGGGCGCTGGTGCATCAGGCGCCTGTGGCGCAGGACGGGTGCCCGCCCAGGACGGCTCGCGGTGCCCGCAGCCCGTCCCCGGCCTGGCACAGGCGCCAGCGGCGGCGCCGTGCATCTGCGAGGGCGGTCCTGCGGGTCGAGCAGGCTCGCTCCATCCTGGCTGGACACCACGGCGAGTGCATGGCGGAGCCCCGCCAGCCCCCCCCCCCCACGGAGCCCCCGTGGAAGCGTGGCGGGCAGGGCTCCACTTGGGCGTGTGTGGCGACCAGGGCCTGCGGCTACACGTCCAACTACGGAACCCGTGAGACGTGCTGGGCATGCGGCCGCGACCGAGCGGGGCGCCCGACGGCTGAGGCAGGGGCTCGCGCCAAGCAGCGGCCGCGGTCCAAGCCCCGCCCTCGTTCTGGTCGGCCTTCTTCGGCTCGCGAGCCTGGCCGCGGGGACGACCCCATGGATGGCGGCGGCAGCACCAGCGCGGCCAGCTCAGCCGAGGCCCAGGCAGTGGCCAAGTGCAGGCGTGCGCTCAAGGCCTTGCGCGGCATCCACGACGACAAGCACCCGCTGGTCGCTGCAGCCCGCCACGAGCTCGCCGCTGCCGAAGCTGCAGAGCGGGCCACCATGCCCCCCGAGGATGTGCTTAGGTCGGCCCTCGACAGGCAAGCCACTCGGGAGGCAGAGAGGGTCAAGGCTCAGGAGGACGTGGACAACCTCACCGCCGACCTGGCGGCCGCTCAGGCCAAGCTCGACGGCATCAAGCAGCAGCTGGTGGAGTCCGAGTCGGAGGTCGCGCAGGCCAGGCTGGCCAATGCCGCTGCGCCCCTCCCAGCGGATGCCGCCACTTCGGTGGCCGCGTTGCAGCGGCTGCTCCAGGGGGCCCACACCTCGATCCTTCAGGGCCAGGACCGCAACGCTGTTGGCGGGGCCATCTTGGACCAGCTGGTCAACCACGTTCGCGCGCTGGGCGGGGCGCTACCAGGAGGAGGCGGAGACCGAGCTGCCGCCTTTCGCGCCGCGGGTGGGCAACCCGCTGGCGCCAGCGCCCCCTCCACACCACCAGCAGCACCACCAGCACCACCGCCTCAGCAGGCCGTCGTCGAAGGGAGCCCAGACGCCCAGTGGGAGTATGCGGGGACTGCATAGGCGTGGCAGGCGCTGCGCGACTCGTCGCACATGTGGCATCGTCACGTTCAACGGCTCCTGCTGGGCCTCTCTCCAGTCCTTCCTCCTAGAGGGCGCCCAGGACGCGCTCGTCGTTGCGGCTCAGGAACTTCGACTGGATCGAGAGGCACTGGACAGAGCGCGTACATGGGCTCATCGACACGGTTGGCAGCCATTCATCAGCCCGTGCCGTCGCTTGGAGAGCGGGCTCCCGAGTGCAGGAGTGGGGCTATTCGTCAGGTCGCACGTGCAGGCCACTCTGCTGAGTGGGTTGGGGAGCACGTCCCCTGGCAGTTTTGAGATCTTGCGCTCGTGGGCCGTGGCGGTTCACATACGTGCGGGCCTCCGAGGCGGCTTCATCGTGGGCTCGGCCTACATGGAGTCAGTTGCTGGTGCCGACTACCTCTCGGCCAATTATCAGAAGCTCATGCGCATCTCGGAGGCTATGCGCTACTACGCGGCTCCCTTCGTCTTCGCAGGGGACTGGAACACCACGCCTCAGGACTTGGAAGCGCTCGGCTTCCTTCAGGTCATGCCGGCGGCGATCGTGGCCCCCAGTCAAGGTACATGTAGGTCGGCGGTCTCGGGCACCTACAGAGTCATCGACTACTGGCTCACCACCCCTGGCTTTGTTCGGGCTTGTGGCAAGCCGCGCGTGCTGGACCGATGGACAGCCCGCCCACACTACCCTGTGCGCTTCGAGCTGGAGGCCAAACCGCGTGCTCAGTGTCAGCTTCATCTGGTGGCTCCGCGAGCTTTCCCACGTCAGGCGCCGCGGTACTCAGGCGCTTCCCCCCTGGTGGGTGCGCCGCCGCCTCAGCCGTACCTCGATGCCGTCCGCCATGACGCGGCACGCGGGATCCCTACTGATGCAGACTGTGCAAGGCAGCGCCTGGACGACCTCTACTCCAACTTCATGAGCTTCGTCGAGTCGGACCTCTCGCACATCTACAACATCCAGGAGCCTGAGGCCCATGCGGGGCGAGGCGCCCCTCCGCGCTACGTGTGGCGACCCATCGGTGGCCCTCCGAGGCAGGGCCAGCCCGCCGCGGGAGCTGAGGCACGCTACTTGCGGAACCTAGAGGTCGCCATCGCGGATCTCATCCTCGTCTTGGAGAAGGGTGTCCGTGACGACAGGCGGTGGCAACGCCTTGTCAGAGTCACGCGTCCAGGTCATCGACAGGACCTTCACACACCTGCTGGACATGTGCTCTTCGACTGGACATGGCCCGTGGTGCACTACGCCGTACAGCTCTCCAAGTCCTGGTGCATCGTCGTCCTTCGCGGCTTCCAGATGGTGGTGGCCGAGACCGTGCACTGCATGGAGCGCGACGCAGGCAACGCGCGCGTCCGCAGCTTCCACAGGTGGGCCCAGGACTCCCTGGTAACTGGCGCGGCGCCGCTCTTCGGCATGACCAAGCTGAAGGGATGGGCCCACAACGAGGTGGACGCGTTCGGCATCCGCACTTCGTTGCCGCAGGCAGTCGCTGACAGCCAGATGCGGTACTGGGGTGAGATCTGGAACGCTACGCCCGTCACCTCGCCAGCGACCAAGGAGCTAGTCTTTGGCGACGCTGCCATCACTACTCACCTACCCGACAGCGAGCAGTTCGACTCACAGGCCGTGGCCCACCTAATGGACGCCACTGACACGCTGTCGAAGGCCATCAGCCAGCTGCCGACGGAGACCTTGCCAGTTCCGACTGTGGCGGAGATCCGCAGGGCATCCATGTCCTTCAGCTGGCGCACAGGCCTGGCAGCAGACATGATGCCACCGCGGGCCTATTCGCTCCTCAGCGACGAGGCCCTCGCTATGATGGTGTACCTCCTTTGGGCGGCAGAGCGTTGGGGCAGGTGGCCCACCCCGACTCTGATGATTCACGTTATGTTGCTGGCCAAGACATCAGGCGGCTTTCGCCCTATCATGCTTCTCTCGTCCCTCTACAGGGTCTACACCAAGATCCGCATAGGCCACGTACGACGATGGGCAGCTGACAACACGAGGCCTTTCTTCGCACTGGGAGCGGGGCGCTCCACCATCGACGTCGGGGCCAGGACCATGGTCTATGCCGAGGCCGCGGACCACACCCAAGGGGACGAGATCATCACGGCCATGGTTGACATCAGCAAGTGCTTCGACAGAGTCGACTGGAACAAGGTGGTCGAGGCGGCCCAGCGATTTGGGTTCCCACGAGGACTCCTACGGGCAGTTCTTTCCATGTATGCAGCCCCGAGGCGCATCAGGTGGGGCTCCACCTACTCGTTCGCTGCTCGCGCCATGCAAGGCGTTCTCCCAGGCTGCTCGGTCGCAATGTTCCTGCTCCAGCTGGTGATGATGCTTCCCTTTGAGGTCTACCAGGCCTCTCTCGCGGACATCCCGCACACCCTCGACATCTACGCCGACGATATTACGCTGCAGATCACGATGCCGCGGGATGAGATCGTGGCCCACTCGGTCGCGGCCATCTCCCGCCTCGTCGTCGTCCTCACCGCCTTGCAGCTGCCAATCGCTCAGGACAAGGCCAAGATCCTCGGCTCGACGGAGACCATCGCCAGGTCGGTCGCATCGCGGTTGGCCCAGCATGGTTTCTGCGCGGTCACTAAGCTGAGTATCCTGGGCCTGGAGTGTCGTGCGGGGGCGCGTCTCAGGTACACTGAGGTCCACAAGCGCATCAGGCAGATGAAGGCCAGGATCCCGCGCTTCCGCCGCCTACGAGGATTGGCCCAGGTGACGAAACGCATCGCTCGTCCGTGCATTGCCCCTGGCATGACCTACGGGCTCCAGGTGGTAGGGGCACCTCCTGCTACGGTACGCACAATGACTGGACTGGTCAGGACGGGATGGAGCAAGACACCAACTGGTTCCTCGACGATGCTAGCTTCATTCCTGGAGGCGGCGCCCCACCTGCAGCCCGAGGTCATGGCCGTCGTCGAGCCCATCTACACGTGGGCACAGCTGGTCTTCGACGCACGAGTACCACGGGCAGTCCTACAACGTGCGTGGCGCTTGCAGTCCTTGCGCCTTCAGTCCACCACCTCGACCTGGTCTATGGTTGCGGGTCCAGCCAGTGCAGTGGTGTTGGCGATTCGACGGCTGGGTTGGAGACCGCTGACATACTGCAGATGGCACACAGGCAACGGGATGACACTGGATCTGGAAGACATGGCCCCCAACTGGATACGCGCTGTGGCAAGGCGCAGTTTCAGGTCTGTGCAATGGGAAGATTGGGCTAAGCGTACGTCTCACTCTCCTGAACATCCTGAGCCTCCTCGAGACCCTCGCGGATACTGGATCGAACCCGTCGCGGCCATGATGAACGTCGCCGAGGACGCCACCACATGGAATCTAAGTCCACAGGCTCGAGGTGCGTTGCGATCTACGGTCATCGGTGCCCAATGGTCACAGCTGCGGCTTCACAAGATGGGATACTCGGACACATCATCCTGTCAGCGCTGTGGACAGACTGGGGACCTGCATCACCGATTCTGGAAGTGCTCCTATCACTCAGAGGCCCGATCGCGTGCGGTGGATGAGGAGCTGGTTGAGATGGCAAAGAGGTCGCATGTGGCGGATCCCTTTTTCACTCGTGCTCTCATGCCCAGGGCGATGCTGCCCGACATCCCGCCGCCTGTGGATTCACAACGGTGGTGGTATTGCATGGGAGGTCAGGCTATGGACATCACGGGCACTGCTTACACGGACGGCTCTGCGCAGTGCCCGCTCTACTGGCCTGAGGCCAACCGTGCTGGTTGGGGACTGGCCATCCTTACGGGGCGCCGTCTCAAGGGCATGGCGTTCGGGCCCTTGCCAGGGCCCATGCAGACGGCCCAACGCGGGGAGCTGTACGCCGCGCTGCAGGTTCTCCGACACGGACGGCTTCCTCTACACATCAAGACGGACTGCCTTGGCTTGGTCGAATCGCTGAAGTACGGAGAAGCTCATTGCTGCCACGTCCGCCGTGACAACGCGGACCTCTGGCGGCTCATCTGGAGGGCGATCAATGATCATGGAGGCATCTCAGACTCGCTCAAGGTCACATGGGTAGCAGCCCATCAGACCCTGGCCGAGGCAGGCGCCGACAGTCTCGACAAGATCGGCAACGACTTCGCGGACGTGGCGGCCAAGAAGGGGACACGGCTGCACGGCGTCCCGTTGGTGGCCTACGAGGAGCACGGGCGCCTCCTCAAGGCGGTCAGGCAGACCGCGGGCTGGATCGGCGCCGCCCAGTCCTCCGCCATCCTGCTGGCGGACCGCGTGGAGGTCCAGGCGCGGCGGCAGCGCTGCACCAGCCGTCGTGGAGACGGACGCGCTCCCCAGGCGGCTGAGGCGGGCAGCCAGCCGCGTGGCGCGGCCCCTGTGCAGAGTGGAAAGTCTCACTCTCCCATCCTGGCCACCGTGGGGTGGCGATGTGCTCACTGCCCTCGGTTCGCGCGAAACGCCAGAGGCCTCAGGAGGCTTCAACGTGAGGTTTGCCCTGTGAGGGCTTTTCGGGCCCCCCCAGCCGACGCCTCCCTCGGGAAGCGGCAGCTGGGAGTCCTGGGGACCTCCGAGGTCTCCAGTTCGAAACGGCGTCGGACGGCGGCCGAGGAAGGCCCCCCGTCGAGCCTGGAGCGGGTCCCCCAGGATGATGGCGACTCGCGGGGACTTCGTAGGCGGCGGTCTCACGACGGCGATGGGGATTGTCTCAGGGGAGTTCGGCCTCGTGGGACCCCTTCCCTCGTTTCGACTGACCCCTCCTCGTCCTTCGGAGCCCCCACTGCAGCTGAGGAGGAAAGCCGTCCTGGGTCCGAGGGAATGGCACGTGGTTTGTGGTCTTGCACCCCATCCCCCCGTGTCCCCTCCCCTCCTCGCCCTCGACCTCTGTCGGGCCTCCCCTCCTCCTCCTCCGCCTCCCCCGCTGCTGCGCCGCCGCCGCCTGGGCCCTCTGGTCGTTTTTCGAGGGTTTCGTTTGCCGAGGGACCTGATGCCCTCGAGAGGCCTCAGGAAGTTGTTCAGGTGGCGGCGCAGGCGGCTAGCTCTCGGGGTGTCAAGCGCGCGTTGAAAGGGGCGCCCCCCTCCCGAGCGGCGGCGACGGTCCCTGTGGCCCCTCTCCCGCGCTCGGGAGAGGTCCCCCCCGAGAGCGCGAGGGGGCACACCCTGTACTTGTCTGGGGATCATGTGGGGTGCAGCCAATGCGGGGCCTTCTCGGCCAGGACGGCGAGGACCCAGCTGTTCTGGGAGTGCGACCCCGAGGCCGCCCTGACGGGCAATCCCCAGCGTAAGTGGCGGAGGGACAATTTTATGAAGGGCATCCACCCGAAGGGGAGGGTGTCCCAGGCCATCGTGCCACCACGCAGGCTGCTGGTCACGGACGATGCGGTCCAGTGGCTTGGCCTACTCTCAATTTCGTGAGCCCCCTTGGGGCTCTCTTGGGACGGGGGCCTCGTTGGCCCCGTCTCGGGTGTCTGGCGTTCGGCCCTGGGCACCTCTCGGATTCGCTTGGCGTGGCCGTGAAGCCTCGGCTGGGCTCTGAGCGCCCTGGGGACCCGAGTGTTTTTGTGATCGATTGCGCCCCTCTCTGCTTTTCCCGCCGCCGCCGCCGCCTCTCTTTTGCCTGCACTCCGCGCGTCGCTTCATGGGGTCGCGACTCCTCCTCCTACCTTCCACGAGAAACCCAACCTTCAGACCCCACGACGTCCATCGATTTTCTGGTGTGGGAGCGCCACGCCTGCCGTGGCCAAGCCGCCGGGGCCCAAGAGGAACCCGGGGCACCCTGGAGAGGCAAGCAGGGCGTTTTTTGGGCAATGGGCCTCCGCTCTGCAGAGAAGCCCTGCCAGACGACTCCCTGAGGGGGCACCCAGGCGCGCCCGAGACGTGCCAGGGGCACGGTGGCGGCTGGCGTCATCAAGCAGTGGCGAGGCGTCCTGGCTTGCCTACAGGCCCACCAAGGAAGGTTCTAACAGGGGAACGAAAAATGACATAAACATTAAAACTCGGAGGTCCGCGCGGATTTCTCGGATCCGCGCTGGGGCCCCTTGGCGTCGCCATTGGCGCCGCCCCTGGCGAGCTCCGCGCGCCAGGGAGCGGGGGCCCAGCGCGGATCCGACAAATCCGCGCTGACCTCAGATTTTGCATGTTTATGTCATTGTTTGTTTCCGTATACTGGCTCACCAAAGAAGGCTCTAAGAGCCTTCCGTGGTTTGCGCGAGAAGTTCTTAGGACGTTTCTGGCCGAGACTGCCCTGTTCCCACACCTCGGGTTTATGTTCTACGAACCATCTTTTTGTTATTCGATTTTTTGAGCTCTGGGAAGATATCGTGGTAGGCCTATATCGGGGTAGCGTAAGACTCGAGTAAGCCGGAACTCGGGTTAGCCGATGTTTTTGTTGACGAGCGCGTCCTGGATTTTGACTGTTCCATTTTCGTGGGATGTCTGCAGCGGGAGCCCGCGCCAGATTTCAGATTGGGGTTCCGTCATGTTTATGATGGCCCCCGTCAGGCCAACCCGAGTCCCCCGTACCCGAGTCTTACGTGTCCCCGACTAGGAGTCCCAGGACGGTCGGTCCCTGCGCGGGCTTTTGTTCGTTGGTGTTCACAGCATCGGGCTTACCTTCTGATAGCCATAACTTTGTTCTTCGAATCTGTTTCTTGAGCTCTGCGAAGATTTTGTGGTGGGCCTCTTAGTCGGCGGCGAGCGAGGGAGGGGAATGAGAAGGAGAAGGCCTCCTCAGAAGGCGGCGGGACCTCTCAGAAGGCCTCCGGCCCTCTGAGAGGTTGCTTCTGTCTTCGGGGAAGGCATGGAAAACTTCTCAGAAGGCCACGGGACTTCCGAGCCTTCTGAGAAGGCACGCCCCTTCTCACTTCCCCCCTTGGCTCGCCGCCTACTTGAGGAATGCCAGCACGGTCGGCCCCTGCTCCGCATCCGCACCTGCCGCAGCGGCCTGGCCAGAGGGGGCGGTCGTCGCGCCGGCCAGCGCGGGCGAGGGCGGCAGCCTGGACGGCCCGTGGACGTGCGGGGGGCCCGGCGGGGGCCAGCCAGGAGGCCACACGCGAACCTTACCCCTCCTCCTCCTCCTCCTCCTCCTCCTCCTCCTCCTCCTCCTCCTCCTCCTCCTCACCCTCCCCCCCCTCCTCCCCCTCCTCCTTCCCTCCTCCTCCTCCCCCCCTCGACACCCTGGGGCAAGGGCAGACTCCCCCTGTGCCCGCACCCTGTAAGGGCCGGCGCGGCTCTGGGCCCGCGCGGGAGGCGGTGCCTCGCCAGTGGTATCGGTTAAGTCGGGCGTGTTCTAAAATTTTAAAATAATTGAATAATAGTTTAAAACGTAGTTTAAAAAAGTCTGGGGACGATGGCTTTGGGATTTTTGTGATAATATTGAGCACTGTTTGACTATTTTTGATAATTTCGTCCAAAATCGGCCTGTAGGGGGACAGGCCCGACTTAACCCTACCCTTCGATGCTCGTTTTGTCGGGGGCGGTGAAAAGAGGGGTGATGACTGTGGGGGTGTGGATCTCATGGCGGGGGCCATGATATCTCCCCAGATTTCATGGCGCCTCTTCTCATTTCAATGCGTTCCCTGCCCCCCCCCCCCCCTGGGCCGCGCACATGCCTCGGGCCATGATTTGCCCCCCCCCCCCCCCTCTCTTTGACGCCCCCCTCTTGGACGTCCCCGATTTGATGGACCTTCCTGGGGCCCACCTAACGGATCTGTTCGACCCCCGTTCGATTCAAGTTCGACTCAAGTTCGATTCGGGTTCAACTCAGGTTCGACTCAAGGTCGACTCGAATCGGCGGACGTTCGACGCAGCTTCGACGCACGAGTGGAGCGAGTGTCTCCAGGAAGGTCCCCAGAATGAGCATCCAGCTACCCCACCACCCCACGAGTTCTAAGGGGGGGGGGGTAGGGTTCGCATGTGGCCTCCGGACGGCCGCCAGAGCTCGTCCGCATCGGGGGCAGCACCGTGCCGTGGCAGCGGAGCCTGGCGAAGGTCAGAGGGAGCGCAAAACACCTACAGCCGGGGCCCTGGAGAAGGAACCCTTTTGGTTGGGGAGGGGCTCCGCGTTCCTTCAGTGTTTCACAGCTTGCCTCAGGCTTTCCTCATGTTTTCGATGGGAAATCGAAGGTTAACTTATGGAAAAAAGGGGCCTCGTTCCTCATTTAGGGTTCCTTCGGTCAACGCCCCGACTGTAGATGTTCGCTGCTGCATGGGGTGCAGCGGCCAGCGTGCCAGGCGAGCCAGACCGCTCACACAAAGTAGATGCATGCCTACGCCGGGCCTCGCGTAAGCCAAGACCCCCGGCAGAGAGCAGGGGCATGAGAGATGCCCAGACGCTCGAGGCGCGGCTCGACGGAGGCCTGGGGAGCGAGCGGGCAGCCGCCTCGGCCTGCTCTCGCCAGCCGCTGTGCGAAGGACTTCGCTGGAGCAGGCCGCACATCGCGGCACGTGGTCGCCTCTGTCTGGCTGCGATGCCCCCCTCCGCTGCGCAAGTCTAAAGTTTCGGAGCCCAGCTGAGAGGTGTGAGGTTTTCGTCGATTGTCGGCGGCTTGGGATGCTTCCCACCGGCTGCGCCTCGCCGAGAGCGTTCCTGGGGTGCCTGGATCGTCCCGAACGGCCGCTGGAGAGCCGACTTATGATCCGAAAACCGAAGCGCACCGAGGAGGAAGAGGCACCGATACCGCTACCCTTCCCTTGTTTGGGCTTTTTGGGGCCTCCTGGGAGGCACTCGTCACTACGGCTGGACCAGGCTCGACATCCTGGTCAGGACGCACCATGGGAGAGGTCCTTAGAGGCGACGGTCAGCGGCCTTCTCAGAAGGCCCACGGCAGCGTCGCTGGCTCGGCAGTCCCTTATTACCCCTTCATGGTTAGCGGCGCCCAAAAGGGGGTTGAGCCAGGGAGCCTTCTAAGGCGGCGGAGGGGCGTCTTAGAAGGCAGCGGCCTTCCTCAGGAGGCTCACAAAAGGCCCGCAGGCTGCTTGAGAAGGCTTCCTGAAAGCCTCCGAGGGGCTTTCTAGGACCGCCTCCCCCCCCTGCCTTCTTGGAAGCTCCGCCGCCGCTTTCGAAGCCCACCCCCCTCGCGCCGCCAGCAAGGGCAAGAAGGGCGGCAACGGCGGAGGCAAGGGCGGCGGCAAGGCCAGCGGAGAGGACGAGAGCACGAACGCATGGGGAGCTGGCGCGACCTCGGCGCAGCCGACATCTTCGGCCTCGACCTTCCTGGACGAGGCGAGATCGCATATCTGGGAGTTTTCCGACGGACCTGAGTCATGGAGGCCCTTCGACGTGACCGATTCGGCGCTGGTGGAGGCGGTGTGGGCCAGCTGGAAGACCGCGCCCAACCCTCAAGATGGTGGCAGCATTCTGCAGGTGTCCATCGGGTCGGCAGAGCACGAGATAGACTTCAACGCAATGACCCAGACGAACATTATCACTGGGCGGGTACGGTCCCTGCGCCGCAGACTTTCTCCCACGCCATGCGCGGGGCCCGACATCAGCGATCCGAACAAGAACGCCGGAGATGGCGAGCTCGAGCGCCTGCGGCGGCGCGTGGTGTTTCTCGAGCAGCGTCTCCAGTCGGCCCACGAGGAAGAGCGCGAGCGGATGGCCCGGATGGTGCGAGAGGTTGAGCAAAAGGCTCGGTCTAGTGCACAGCAGGCCTGTGCATGCGAGATCGGCAGCTGGGAAAAGAAAGCCCAGTCTCTCGAGCTTCGACTTTCAGAAGCCCATCGGAGAACCACTCAGGCTCGGCAGGTGGTATCGTCGAAGGAGGCGGAAATGTGGTCCTACCTGGAAGTCGCCGAGGCATGGAAGCAAGTGGATGCAGGAGCCACTGCCATCAGGCAGCCACGGCCAGATCTTGTGAAGACCGTCCAGGACATGCTCGTACAACGAGTCCCTCCTTGTCACTTTGGGCCATGTGCTCGCATGAAAAATTGCGTCGTCACCGAAGTCGAGGAAATCGTCAATGTCGACAGATGGAACCAATACAGACTCAGGCGCGAGCAGGTATCCAAGGCACTGCAGAACAGGCACGACTGTCCGAGCGTGGGCCAGCTGGCCCCTGGCGTGCTAGACTTCCGAAGGCACATCCCCTACGCTGCCTTGCAGCAGGCGGCGAACGAGGCGCTGCTGCTACATGGTACCAAGACGCAGACTGTTGATTCATTGACTTCTGCCGCCTCCGCCGGCCCCTTGGGAGGGCCTTGCTGCCTAGGTTAGCCGCGCACTTCGGGGACGTGTTCGCCGTCGTGGGGCCATGTGGGTCCGTGCGACCGAGCTGGACGCATACGCCGTGCCCCACAAGAGGCCCGTTTGGGGCCGCCTTGCCAGCCGCTCTGGAGCTCTTGAGTCCCGCAGGGATCGTCTTGGGCCCTTGTGGGTCTCTCGCGCCTGGAGGTCTTTATGGGGGCATTCTGGGGCTGCCTTTGCACCCATACTGGGGCGTCTTGGGTCCCTGTTGGGTCGTGTTGGGCCTATCTGGAGGCTCTCTTAGGCCACCTTGAGGCACCAGCGATGCCCTGTCGACCCGTCCCGGGGTCTCCGCCGTGCGTCCTTCTGAGGCGCGCCCCAACGCGAAACTGCGACTGAGAGCCGCACGGTCGAACGAAGCACAGCAGCTTCATGTGATCGTTTTCAATCTTAAGTCAGGCCTGTCCCTCTACAGGGGGAATATTCAAAAATAGTGAAAAAATGGTCCAGGGACCATTTTTGAACTATGTTTTAGCACTCTGGGTGTATTTTTGGGGTATGTTGAATTTTTCTGCCAAAATGCCCCTGTAGGGGGACAGACCCGACTTGATTCCCTACCTAGGCTCTGCCTAGAAGGGTTCTTATTCTCTGTGCTTAAGAGGCCGGGCAGTGCACCCCGCCCCGGGCGGTTCCCCCAGGATCCGCCCCGCGGTTCCCCCAGTTGCGTCCCCTAGCTTTAGCATTAGCTTTAGCTTTAGCTTAGCTTTAGCTTAGCTTTAGCTTAGCTTTAGCTTAGCTTTAGCTTAGCTTTAGCGTAGCTTTAGCGTAGCTTTAGCTTAGCTTTAGCTTAACTTTAGCGTAGGTTTAGCTTCGGCTTAGCTTTAGCTTAGCTTTAGCTTAGCTTTAGCTTAGCTTTAGCTTAGCTTTAGCTTAGCTTTAGCTTAGCTTTAGCTTAGCGTTAGCTTAGCGTTAGCTCAGCGTTAGCTTAGCTTTAGCTTAGATGTAGCTTAGCTTTAGCTTAGCTTTAGCTTAGCTGTAGCTTAGCTTTAGCTTAGCTTTAGCTTAGCTTTACCGTTACTACTAATGCTGCTTTCCTAGGGGCTCCAACTCCTAGGTAGGGTCGCACTGGGATAATTTTAAACATTGTTTCGCCGATCGGCGCGGGCCCCCCACCCCCCCCCTCCCCCCCTCCCCCATGGAGTCGATCTTGGCTGCTTAGGGCGCCCGTTTCGATCAGGTGGGGTCTCTCCTCATAGGACCCAGTGCTGCAAGCAGTCGTACTAAGCAGAGGTCCGGAGCCAGACCCCCCCCCTCCCCCTCCCTTCCGCCCAATGTCGAAACGCCGAATAAAAAAGCTCACCATGTTCGGGAGGCCGCTTTGTTGTGGAAGCGGGGGCCCTCTTTCGGAGCTCCCTGGTCCCTCTGGACGTGTGCTCGAGGCCTCCTTGAGCCACGCGCGGCCGCCCTGCGCGGTCTGAACCCATTCTACCTGTCAGAGGATCGGCGGCGGGCGAGGGGGGGAAGTGCGCAGGGGAGGGCCTTCTCAGGAGGTTGCGGGACTTCTCAGAAGCCCTGGCGCCTTCTGAGAATTTTTCTGCGTCTTCGGGGAGGGTTTAGAAAGCGTTTCAGACGGCGGGGGGACTTCTGAGCCTTCTGAGAAGGCCCGCCCCTTCTCACTTGTCGGGGGTGGACAGAACCCCCAACAGTGACACGTCGATTAGTGAATTGTCCGTTTTCGGTTCTCGAGATGGCGCCGTGGCCGTTATTTTCCAGGCCTGCGCCCGCCAGGTTTGGGCCTCAGGTCGTTTTCACTAAACCACGCTTTACTAAAGAGGGGGTCTGTCCATCCCCGAACTTGCCCCCCCGCGCTCGCCGCCAGCATTGGGCCACGGCATCTCAGCCCCGCCAGCCCTCTGCCCCAGTTGGGGGGCAGGCCCCGCCGAAGCGCGGAGGAGCGGGCACCTATCCCAACCTCTACGGGTGGGCAAGTCTTCCAGCGGAGGAGGAGGAGGAGGAGGAGGAGGAGGAGGAGGAGGAGGAGGAGGAGGAGGCAGAGGAGGAGGAGGAGGAGGAGGAGGAGGAGGAGGAGAAAGGAGGAGGAGGAGGAGGAGGAGGAGGTCCGTAGCCATTTGGCTCAAGGCCATTGCCCAGGGCCTTCGCCTTCCCTGGGGTTGGGGCTCGAGGTGGTCGAGGGACCCGCACGACCCTCCTCGAGTAGTTCTGTCAAGTGTGAGGGTTTTTTTTCTGCCTACGCAGTATCAGTTTTGTGCCATCCTTATTTCGGCGCCCTGCCTCCACGGCCTTCATGGCGTGGGGCGGTGATGAGGCAGCGGGTCAGCACCAGAGGCGTGTGCCATGGAAGGATGATGGACAGCGAAAAAACAGGTCCGGTGGTTCCACGCGCAAGAGGCAATGCCACCACTGCAAATGCAAGAATAATCCTGTAAATGGCGCTGCATTCACTGCGTCGTTGCCTAGGATGCCCAGAGGACGCTGGAGGAGCCCGAGCTGCAGGCGTTCGAGGACGTTCCTCCCATGGCAGTGGGTCTGCGGCCGCCACCAGGCCTCGGCAAGGGGGACAAGAACTTCAGCATCAAGGAGGTCAAGCAGTTCGTGGCCCTCGGCCCTAAGGCGGGAGACCCAAGCCTGGTCTGCAAGTGCCAACGGCCCCTCGAGTTCAAGCGGCGCAAGGCCGTGGCCCCCAAGGGGCTTCCGCTCCAATTGCGGGCCCATCGTGCACATCAGAAGGCCGAGCACTCCGAGAAGGTACTGCACACGACCGTCGAGAAGCTCAAGGAGTTGTGGCTCGGCGTGGAGGGCCAGGAGGCCGTGTTTGCGGCGCTCGCCGAGAGGCTGCAGAAGGCGGGCAGTGACTACCGCGACCGCCTCAGCCAGATGTACACGCAGGCGAACAAGGGGAAGGATGGGGCAGTGCGAGCATGCCAAAGTCTCCCTGGACCAGTTGTTACAAGGCGATTTCCCATGCCTCGACCTGGCAGGGTGCGAGGACATGTTCGGCCTCACCGACATCTACGAGCTCAGCGAGACGGACAAGAAGGAGGTGGCGGCACGCCAGGACCAGTTCCTCAAAAGGCTTGCAGGACATGGTGAAGCAGCTCTTCGGGACGGCCAAGGAGACGGCGGAGCGGCTGCAGCGCCAGCACCGCGAGCACGTGGACAGGCTCACCAAGAAGCCTTGGGCGCCAAGGGAGCAGGGCGGCATGGGGCCGCTGGTGGAGCTGGCAGTCCAGTCGCTGCAGCTGGGGGTGCAAGCAAAGGGGCAGACAAGCGGCGGGTGTAGCAGACCCAGCTGGGCCGTCGGGGGGGTTCGGCCTCTGGCCCCCCCCGGTCGGCCGTTTTTTTTCTGGCCTCGGCCTGGCCCCCGCCCCCGCCGTCGTCAGAAGCCCCGCGCCTGCCTCCCAGCTCTCCTCTTGCCCCCCCGAGCGCCTGGCCTCTCACAGGCCCGGGCAAATTCGCTGGAAGCGCGCAGCCCAGCCGCGGCAGCAAAGCAAGAGAGCTAGGTCTAGCCAGGGAGTTGTTCTGTTTCGAAACATGTAACACGACAGCTTGATCGTCAGCGAGGCAGTACCTCAAGGGGGAGACATGAGCCACATCGTCGTGCTTCAGGAACTGCTGTTCATCCACCAGGGCAACTTGCGACCGAAACCCAGCGTGAGAAGTTTTGGTTGGCACACATGCATCCACCCGTCAGTTGTCACGGAGGCTGGAGGGCTCTCGAACGGCGCAGGGGTGTCGCGCAGGAGCCATATATGGACGGGGACGCCACCCACCTGTGTCAGGAGCCTGCCGCACCCACGCCGCCAGATGCTCAGGTGGATCAACGCCTAGGTGCCTCGCGGCTCCATCCTGGGATCGATCTACTTGCCGGGTCAGGAACCATTGTGGCCAATGGGTAGTCAGATTCTTAGCCGTGTCGGGGGTCAGCTTCGCTCCTGGGGCTTGCCTGTCGTCTTGGGAGGAGAGTGGAATGTTTCGCCGGAGAAGCATCAGGCCATGGGGTGGGCAGGGCGTCTCGGGGGTTATATCGGCAATCCAAGCACTTATACTTGTAAGTCAACGGCGAAGCTTTGGAAAACGATCGACTTTTTTTGTGATGTCTGCAGGTTTGGCCTCGGACGTGCGCTCTTGCTTCGTCGGCAGGAGAACCTCCGCCAAGCCGCGCTGGCCAGTGGTCACGAAGTTCACGGGCGCGCCCCATCGACGCGCCAGTTCAGGCACTCCGTCGGCCGAGAGCGTTCCCATATAACCCATCACACAGCCGCCTGGCGATGATGAGCTCGTCGAGTCAGCGCGTTCGGCGTCGCGCCGGGAGACGCTGAGTGCTTGTCATCGTCGGGTCGTCGAGGCGCTGGAGAGGGAGTTGAGTCTTCACCGCGGGCATTTGGATAACCCGAAATATTCCGGCAGGGCCGAGGGCCCCAGGATCATGGAGGTTCCCGCTCTCGGGACCTCTGGCGGTCGGCATCCCACTGGCAGTCCTGAATGTCGCTGGTGGCGTCGGGTCTCGAAACTCTTCTCGGAGCTCGGAAATATAAGAATTCAGGGTATCCATTGCGGCGAAGGTGAGTCGATGGGGCTGCTGGACGCGGTCGAGATGGGGCCCAGGCAGTTGCGCCGAGACGAGGTCTGGCAGTTAAGGGCGCCGCTTTGAAACATTATGTTTGTCGCCGCGTTCGAGCAGTTCCAGCGTTGGGGCGAAGAGGCAGACGACTTCGCCAGCGCCCTTGAACGCAAGTCCTCCGTGGAGCGGGGGAAGCAGTGGAGGAGTTGGGCGCTCGGGGCTGGAACCGACGGCGCTGGCAGGGCGGGCCGGTGCACGCGGCGCCCGATCGGCCGGGCACCGCCCAAGTCGAGTAACAAGGTCGGGGGATTCGCGGCTTCGCGGGGGCCCCAGGAGCAGGTGGGCGCTCGCGGGCTTTTGGGCGGGCGTCTGGGAGCCTCGTGGAGATGCCGGCAAGTTCCCCGTCCGCGTCGGTGACCTCGCGCGCTGGACCCAGGCCCCAGCGGATGCCTGGGGGGTCGACGTCCAGGACATGTTCTCAGAGCCCAGGCCGGAGGGTGACATTATAACTGCCATCGCGAAGTTTCCGAAATGCACGGCGGTCGGGATCGGTGTCTCGAGGCCTGGGGGCCTGGACAAGGCCTCGGGTGGCATCTGGGCGCTGGGCGATTTGTGGCCCATGATGGAGTTCTTGGGCGCCTGCCCCATCACCCCCCCCACAACCGCCCTCGCGACTTTTTTCAAGCCCGAAGGAGGTCTTCGGCCGATTGCCCTGCTTCCCGCGCCTTCTCGCGCGTTCGCCATGTCGTCGAGGAGGGAGATCACGCGCTGGGAGCGAGATGGCCGTCGCGATTACCTTCGCGGCGCGCGCGGTAAGAGCTGTGACTTGGGGCGCGACCAGACCACGCAGGAAGGAGTCAGTTCGGGGGACTAACGTGTTGCAAGGAGGGGGCGCCTTAGCAATATCCGCATCCGAGGGAAGTGGCTCCGCGGGCTCAACAGCGCCAGGAAGGGCATGTTCAATGTTGCCAGGACTGGGGGCCTCCCGTCGACCACCTACGGGCGCCGAGTGAACGGCGTGTCCACCGCGGCTCTCGGGCAGCTCCGCGCGAGTCTCGGGGTGGGTCTTTTCGGAACCCCGGAAGGGGGGTCAGGGATCTGGAGGTTCTCCTCTCGGTGGAACCGGAGACGGACCCACTGCGTGGCGCGCGTGTTCTACATGTTCTTGCCTGGGGCCGGGCGGCCCGTCAGGGGCGGGTTGCGCCCGGCGTGATGGAGCAGAGCACCTCTAACTTGTTTCGGCAGCCTGTTCGTGGCGAGTCTTCCGCGTGCCAGCAGGCGCCGTCGTTCTCACGGTCTAGAGGCTAGGCTGGAGGATCCAGATCTGGGGTAAGTTTGCCGCGGTTCGAGGAGTAGAAATCGATGTCCATTTCCTTGGGTGCAAGTCCCTGAGGGAGGTTCTACATGAGACTGTTCGGGATATGCTTCTCAGATGTCTCGGAGATGGGCAGAGGGTCCCAGGGCTCCAAGGGGGCCCCCTGCTGGAGCCTGTCATCGAGGTCCTCCACAAGCTGATGGGTTCTGACGGGCTTCAGGCCACTGCTGGGCTCGCTGGGGCCGTTGCTGGAGGGTGCCCGGCTCAGCTCGAGCTCTACGACGAGCGACGCGTGGTCGATCCACTCTGTCAGCTCTGCGGGAAGGCCGCCGGGGCTTCCAGCCGCCGTTTTTTGCGCCTGCTCCGCGCGCGCCTGCTCGCCGAGATCTGGACGTGGACGAGGGGGAGGCGCTCGCCAACGGGCTGCTAACGACGCGGCCATTGGCAGAGAGCCCCGGTTGGGATGGCCCGCCCCGTGCGCGCAGGCGGGGCACAAGTGGGATGTCGTTCCTTCTGGAGGGCGCCCGGGGCCGCGGGTTTGCTTGGGCGGGTCCGGGCTGGGCCCCGCCCAGCCCCAGTTCGCTCGAGCTAGTTGGGCCGTGTCCTGCATGTCCGACGACTCCAGGGGAGGTTGTATCTCTGGGGCTACATATGGGCTGCTGCCGCACGCGGTGCAGTCGACTCGCTGATGCGATGTGCAGTCGGGTCTGCGCCGGGCAGGCCCAGAGTCCATGGGGGCGGTCACATATTGCCAGGCCCTCATCAAGACTTGGAACAAGGGCCCCAGCCAGGACTTCGAGAAGCGTTTTCGGAGCTCTGGCAGGACATCTTCGGGTTTGGAGGTGAGATGAGCCCGGGTCGGATCTCGGCGTTTACGGTCATGTCTCACCTCTCCTTGGCCCAGGCCCATAGGCTAGGACTTCATGAATAGAGATGGTGGGGGGATAAGAGGGCTGGCGAGCTAGCCCGACATGGGGCCCAGGCCCAGCCCCACAATCCTTGGACACGTAGCAAGTACAGCCACATGTGTCCCCTGATGCTGCAGTCGGCGTGGCTGATTGCAGAAGTCATCGGTTATTCGGCCTCCCAGGGCTGCCCCGATGCGTCAAACATTCGACGGCCCTGTCGGGTCAAGCTGACGTTGATCAAGCTGGTCCCTAAGCGCAAGGGGCACGCCATCGAGCGCGCAGGCAAGAGCTCGTACTGATGCCTGCGCTGTGACGAGCGAGGCAAGACTCGTGCTGCGGTTAGTGTTTCCCTTGCGGTGGGCCGCCTAGAAATGCGCGGACCAGCCACCTACCACGCGAGATGTGGCTGATGGGAGGCAGAGTGACCTGGTGTGTTCGGTGCACGGCTTTCGGGAGCTCTCGTGCCCGTCCCTGCCTCCTGCAGGAGTGCCACGGGGGTCTGCGCAATCGTCCCGCAAAAGGGATTTCGAAGCAGTTGAAGCGAGGAATCGACCCCAGCTCGAAGGAGTTCGTGTGAAGGTCGGTTCCCCTGGCATAGCAGCCATTTGGCTGGGCTTCCAAAGAGTCGGGGGCGCTGTCAGAATTCGTCCTTGCCACCCAGGGCGGTTTTTGTTCCGCCGCTTGATCGCAGGCGCGCCCGCGGTAACAGACGGCGCCGGAGCCAGTAGGGGCCAATAGTAGCCATTAGGGGGAGGAGGGCGACGAGGAGGAGGAGGAGGAAGAAGGGGAGGAGGAGGAGGAGGCGGAGGAGGAGACCGAGGAGGACGAGGAGGAGGACGAGGAGGAGGAAGAGGAGGAGGAGGGTAAGGGGGAAATCTGGGACCATACGGGTACCACTGTCGTGGTGTATGTTAATATGCTGGAAGTTGTTTTGTTATTCGGTTTGTGTAATTTCATTTCTTCATGTTTCGTTTCCCTTCAACTGCTTCGTTTTGCATAATTCGGTAATGCTGAAACGCAGCGCAACATGATTCTAACTGTAACAGTGCAAGGCAACTTGCAAACCGCCCACACCAATAGTTTCTGTACATAGAGGCCAGGAAATGTGTTGGACCGTTGGAAGAAAGAAGAAGAAACAATCAAACACCAAAAACATGAACAGCACAACACCATCGCCCCCTCCATTTTTTCTTTCGGGGCCGGGGCAGGAGGGGGGAACAATATTTGTGTTTTCTGTCTTAAAATAGTTCACCCGCCGGAAATATTTTGTGAATCGCACGCGCCAACAATCCTTGTGAACAACCGCACAAAATTATTCGATGTGTAATCCACACCAAAAACTGTGTTTGTAATCCGATTACATATGAATTCCCATTGCACAAACGGCGCAAAACAAAACAAAAAAAAATCAACAACACTAGAAGTACATTCGCACACCGCCTACAAACAAATCTTTAAATGGAAGCATCATTCAATGAACACCATCCCCCGTTTATGTGTTCGATTATTTGTTTTTCTTCTTGGGGGCTGAGCGAGCGCGACACTAACAGGAAATGGAGGGGGCGACGTTGTTTTCGTTGTTTTGTTGGGTCCCCCCCCCCCGTTTTTGTCTTGGGAAGGTCCGACACCTTTTTCTGGCCCCCTTTTCAAAGGTCATCTTTTTGTGTGCGATTTACATAATGTTTCCTTTTGTGTGGATTACACATAAATCCTTTTGCGCGGCTTTTTGATTTTTTGTTGGGGATTCACACGTTGATGCCTCTTGTGCGGATTGCACACGACATCATTGTCGTGTGGTTTTTCTATTGTATTCCTTGTGCCGGCGAGTTACACGTAGACTTTTACTGCGTGGGTTGCAGGTTTTTTTTTTTGTTTGCGCGGATCCACATACGGATTTCTTCCATGGGGAAGTACACGTTGTTTTCTAGTGCGTGAATTCGAAATTCATTTCCTTGTTATGCGACTTTCCAGTAAGGCTTGTGTCCTTAGAATTTTACCGATTGGATTACATTGCGCGAGCTACCCCCACCCTTTGAATTACTTGTATTGCAGGCGGCTTGGCCTTGAATCAGTTTTTTGGTGGTCGATCGCATCCGCCTCTAATCGAATCCCATGAGCAGTGGGTCCAGCCTTGATAGGATTATATTCGAGGTGGCCCCTTTTTTCCGATCGGTTTCAAATAGAAGCGGATCCTCATATAACAGGATTATACCCCAGGTGCTTCCGTCCTTCATGGGGTCCCATTGGAGGTGGATCCACTTATCGTGGTATTATAATTCAATTGCCCGTAACCCCGTCCATAACAGGATCCCAGTAGACGTGGATCCACCTTTAATGGAATCTATTAGAGCTGAGTCTTTCCTTGACCGGATTGCATTACGTATTGTTCCCTCCTTAATAGGATTATGTTAGAGGTGGGCCCACCTCTAATAGGATTCCGTTAGCAATATAGCCACCCCTGATGAGATTGTATATGATGTGGCTGCGCCTGGTTTAGTTGGGTACAAGGTGTTGGCAGAGCTTAGCAATGCGAGCAGGTGTTAGCAACTATTGGCAAGTCTCAACAGGGCAGATCAAGGGGGGGAGCAGAGCCCAGAAGGGTTGGGTCGGGCGTTTCAAGGCTTCGCTGGGCTTGGCAGGTGGTTCGCACAGTTTATAAAGATTTAGCAGAGGGCCAGCAGGGTTCAGCCGCGCTAGGCAGTGCTTGGCAGTTCGTGGCTAGACCTAGCAGAGCTTGGTAGGGGCCAGCAGGCATAGCGCGGCATCGCAGTGGCTAGCAAGGCTTAGCGGGTCAAGGCGTAGAAGCGATTTGCATGATCTGAGCAGGGCTCAGGAATGATTGTATCCGAGGTGGCCTAGGACCCAAATAGAAGTGTATCCACACCTCAGACGATTAGACTCCAGATGCTTCCACTCCAGATGCTTTCATCCTTCATGGAATTGTATTGTAGGTGGATCCACATCTAATCAGGTTGTATCAGAGCTTGCGCCACAGTGCGTGCAAATCAACTACCCGTGGCCCCGTCCATAACAGGATCCCAGTACAGGCGGATCCACCTCTCATGGGATTCCATTACAAACGAGTTTTCTTTTGGGTTCGGATGGTATTACATTTTGCTTTATCCGTAATATGACTTTGAGGTGGACCCATCTCTTCCAGGCTGTCATCAGCAACGGCTTCATCCCTGATGGCATTATATTTGGTGTGGCTCCTCCTGGCTTAGCAGGCATTGCATGGCTCAGCAGGTTATCGAGGTGCTGGTAGAACTTAGCAAGGCTAGCAGGTGTTAACAATAATTGGCAGACCTCAACAAGGCATCTCAGGGGTTAGCAAGGTGTGGTAGGGCGTATCAAGGCCTGGCTGGGCCTGGCAGGTGGCTATAGCAGACCTTGTCAGGGCCTAGCAGAGGGCCGCAACGCTTAGCAGTGACTCGCGGTGTCCGGCTAGGCCTGGCAGAGCTTAGCAGGGGCCAGCAGGGCTTAGCGCGGCATCGCAGTGGCTAGTCACAGGTGACCGCATGGATTTGGGATTATATTAGAGGCTATAACATCTTCAATGGGATTCAAATTGAGGTGGGCCCTCCTTGAATTGTATTATATCCCAGTTGGTTTCATCCTTAACCGGTTGTTCTTGGAAGTGTGCCCACTGTTAATGGGATTCTTGCAGCGGCGGAACCACCTTCAGTGGATGTTGGTTTGTACGCCCGGCACCCTCCTTAACAGGATTCCTTCAGAGGTGGGCCCACCTTTTTTATTCGGATTTGAACAGATGTGAGTCCTTTATTGAGCTTATGTTTTTCGAGGGTTGTTTTATCATCAATAAGATGTTGTTAGAGGTGGCCTCTTCTTTATCAGGATTATACTGGATATGGGCTTCCCTCATCGGATTACGTTAGAGGTGTCTCCGTCCCTGATCTGATTATATCGCAGCTGGCCCCAACCCTGGCAAATGGTTCTATCCCTGATCGAGCTTCATTCGAGGTAGCGTCATGCGTAGTGCGACTGGCCCATCCATATTAGGACGCCGTCAGAGTTTATTCAATCCTTTAAACGATCAGACGCAACATCACCAGTGGGATTATACCAGGGGTGGTTCCATCCCTAGAGGTTGCCCCATCCCCAGTAGGACTCAATCAGAGGTGGATCCATCCCTCGGGTGGCCCTATCCTTGATATGATTCTTTTAGATGTCGTTACACCTCTAAGAGGATTTGATTAGAAGTGTATCAAACGCAGGTTCAAATCATAAAATTGGGATGGGTTTGTCCCCCATAGGACTATCTTAGAGGCGTCCCCATTCTCATCAATATTTATAAAGAGAGAGAGAGAGAGAAAGAGAAAGAGACAGAGAAACAGGAGATAAATAGAGAGAGAGAGAGAGAGAAACAACAAAAACACATTTAACAAACAGAGAGAGAGAGAGAGAGAAAAAAAATGAGAGACAACCCAAAAAGTGAGAAAGGCAGAGATACACAAAAATATACCTGCACATATATATATATATAAATATACTTAGAGAGAGAGAGAGAGAGAGAGAGAGAGAGAGAAAAAACAAAAGAGAGAGAGAGAGAGAGAATTCCCAAGTTGTCCTTTATTTCCCTTCCACAGAGGAGGAAGAGGAGGAGGAGGAGGACGAGGAGGAGGGGGAGGAGGAGGGGGAGGCCCCTCGCTCGCCGCCGAAGCGAGGGCGAGTTGAGACAACGACAGTTGGCCCTCGGGGGGCCGCCTCGTCGCCACGGCCGGGCGCGCAGCCCTGGATGTTTGGTGGTGCGTCTCTGGGCCCCGATGCGGAGGTCCAGGGACCGACCTTGGTTGGACGCCCGAGTTATCCGGGGTAACTCGGGTCCGGGGTAACTCGGGTTTGGGTTCCCGGAAAACGAACCCGAGTTAGCCCTGACCCGAGTTACCCCTGATGATTCGGGGCCCTGGACGCCCGAAATATCCGGGGTAACTCGGGTCCGGGGTAACTCGGGTTCGGAATCCCGAAAAACGAACCCGAGTTAGCCCTGACCCGAGTTACCCCTGATGATTCGGGGCTCTGACTCGGGCTGCGCCCACTGTGCTCCGCAGCTGGGGGTCATCGCCTCCAGTGCAGACAGTCCTTGTCCGGCGCCACCCGCTCCCGGCAGCCCGTGCTGCGCGGCGACGGAGGGGGAGGCAGGGAGCGAGGGGCAAGCAGGCAAAGGCAAGCGCGCAGGCGAGAGGCCAGGGCCGGCGGGACGAAGCAGACTGGCGGGCTGGCAGGGCGAAGCAGCTGGGGGCATGTCCGGGGGCATGTCAGAGCGCAACCGCACGACGGTCGGGGGCGCCCGAGCGCCCGCACCGTTCAAGCACCTGCCCAAGCACTGTGGAAGACGATCCATGGAGAGGATTCTGCCAAATTGTTGCCAGATTTCAAAGCACTTTGTTCAAACATATTGGAGAGGCCTGACGGCCGGTGCCGCCGACCCTGATCGAAAGGGCTAGGAGTGGGGGGAGGAAGCCGAGGAGGAGGAGGAGGAGGAGAAGGAGGAGGAGGAGCAGGAGGAGGAGGAGGAGGAGGAGGAGAGGAGGAGGAGGAGGAGGAGGAGACGATCAATGGAGAGGAGGCATGCTGCCAAATAGTTGCCAGATTTCAAAACACTTTGTTCAAACATATTTAGAGATGCTTAGAACTTGTTCACGACATTTCGAATCATTTTAAGGCAGGTTTCGTTCAATGATCGGACTGTTCGAGTGTCAATTGTCATGACATCCACAATCCGAGCATCACCGCGGTACCCTCCCGTGCCCCCTCCAGGGGTCGGTGTCGACGGCCTCCCTGGGGAGGCGATTGCGGAGGAGCAGAAAGTAGCTGCACGCGACGCTGGTGACCCCACGCGGCGCCAGTGACCCCCAGGGGTCGTCGGGTTACATTGTGCAGCAGGGTTTCGATGACCGCCTCGGTCAGCGTGGGCTCTTTGGCAGTGGGTTGTACTTTACCTGTGACTCCTGCAAGGCGGCAGAATATTGCGATTTCGGCAGGACAGGCTGCTTGATCTTGGCCAGGGTCCTTTTGGGCCACCCCTACATGGCAACTGGACCAATGAAGTCGCACAACCGGTCACCATTGGTTCAAGGACTAGCATTGCCGCACGACAGCACCATGGTGCGGCCAGGTATCCCCAACGGGCGCCCGAATGGCCAGGTTCACTACGAGTTCGTGGTGCCGCGGGAGCAGG
>CAUYUJ010001872.1:42500-45000 GCA_963575745.1 Prorocentrum cordatum | reverse complement strand
AGACTACGACTACGACTGCGACTACGACTACGGCTACTACTACTACTACTACTACTACTACTATTACGGCTACTACTACTACTTATGATACAACTACTATTACTATTACTACTACTACTACTTCTACGGCTAATGATAATATTACTACTAGTACGGGTACTACTACTACTACTACTACTACTACTACTCCCACGACTACTACTACGACCGCTAATACTACTACTACTACTGTTACTACTACTACGACTACGACGACGACGGCGACGACTACTACTACCACTGCTACTACCACTAGTAGTAGTAGTAGTAGTAGTACTACTACTACTTCTACTACTAATACTAATGCTATTACTATTTCTATTACTACAACTACTACTATTACTTTTACAAGTACTACTACAACTAATACTAGTATAAATACTCGTACTAGTACTAGTACAAGTACTAGTACTAGTATCACCAGTACTACTACTGGTACTACTACGACTACAAGTACTACGACTACTACTACTACTACTACTACTACTACTACTACTACTACTACTATTACTAGTATTCCTACTAGTACTACTACTACTACTACTTCTACTACTACTACTAGTACTACTGGTACTATCACTACTACTACTACTACTACTACGACTACTACTACTACTACTACTACTACTACTACTACTATTACTCCACTACTACTACTACTACTACTACTTACTACTACTCCTACTACTACTACTACTACTACTACTACTTGCACTGCCACTACTATTACTACAGTTACTACTACTACTACTACTACTACTACTACTACTACTACGACTTCTACAACTACCACTACTACTACTACTACTGCTACTACTATACTACTACTACTACTACTACTACTACTACTACTACTACTACTACTACTACTACTACTACTACTACTACGACTACTACGACTACTACTGCTACTACTGCTACTACTACTACTACGACTACGACTTCGACTACTACTACTACTACTACTACTACTACTACTACTACTACTACTACTACTACTACTACTACTACTACTATCATACTAAGAGAGGCGCACCGCGTTTTGACTCCGCGCCGCATCGCGCCAACGCTCGACCCGACTCGCATCGCCGTCACCGTTGCCGCCGTCACAGGGATGAGGGTCGACGTCTCCTCCTCCTCCTCATCATCATGCTTCCTGTTTCCTGATGGCATAAGTGCTCCTCCTCCTCCTCCTCCTTCTCCAAGTCCTCCTCCTCCTCCTCCTCCGCCTCCTCCTTTTCCTCCTCCTCCTCCTCCTGCTTCCTGTTTCCTGATGGCATGTGTGCTCCTCCTCCTCCTCCTCCGCCTTCTCCTTCTCCTCCTGCTTCTTGCTGCCTGACGGCATGAGTGCTCCTCCTCCTGCTCCTGCTCCTGCTCCTGCTCCTTCTCAGAAGACAAGAGTACACACCACACCACCCCGACGCCGTCCACGACCATCGAAAAGTACTGAGATTGAGAAAAACAGCCCGCCACTGGAATATGTATGTGCTCTAGCTTCCGACGGAAGCCATCGCCCCCACTGAGCCCAACGCCGTCCGTGGCTCAGCGTCTGGACTGTGGGAGCACGGACGATCGAGCTGGGGTTCGGTCGGGCATGTCCTCCCACAGGCGCATTTGGACGGAAGCAGGAAATACTCAAAGCATAATGAATGATGGTCACCGGAAAGACCGCCTCCAGACTATTGTTTAACCAGTTTGGGGCATTCCTCTTGTAGAGGGACGCGCCCGACTTACAGCTGGGGGGGGGGAACCGCGGGGGCCTCCCACGGCTCGCTCGCGCCGCCCCTTGCCCCGCGGAGGGCTCTGCTGCGGCCTCCCTCCGCCGTGGGCATTGCGCTGGCTCCCGCTCCCCTCCTCCGGCTCCAGCCTCCCGCCTGCTTCTCCCCCTCTCCCTCCTCCTCCTCCTCCTCCCCCTCCTCCTCCTCCTCCTGCTCCCTCTCCTCCTCCTCCTCCCTCTCCTCCTCCTCCTCCTCCTCCTCCTCCTCCTCCTCCTCCTCCTCCTCCTCCACCTCCTCGTCCTCCTCCTCCTCCTCCTCCTTCTCCTCCTCCTCCTCCTCCTCCTCCCCCCCCCCTCCCCTGCAGCAGGGCTGGACCTAAACTCGGTATCGTTTAACCGATCCCCATCCCCATCCCCATCCCCTTCGAGACCCCCACCAAAGTTACCCCCCCCCCAGTTGGGGATACACCCCTCGAAACCCGAAGGGAGCGGCCTACATCCCCACCTAGGGGGGTCAGTCGACCAGTGGGGCCCAGGCCACGCCGCCGGGGATGGGGATCGGCTAAACAATGCTCAGCCAATTATCCTTCAGGGAGCAGCAGACACATCTGAAGGAATCGTGTATACACGCAGTGTCTTGCAGTCGATAGTTCCTTCCAGAGGACCGTGCTCTTGGTCATGGCTTTTGCCGATCGGCGCGGGCCCCCCCGGTGGGTCAGATCTTCGCGGTGTTTGGCGCCTGTC
>CAUYUJ010001872.1:30000-37500 GCA_963575745.1 Prorocentrum cordatum | reverse complement strand
GGGGCGCTGGGAGAATCAGCTGCGGGAGCTGACTCGCGAACCTCCCCTTCAATCAGAGGAGGAAATTTCTACCCCACGCCCGTTTTCCCTTTTTTCGGCCTCCTGGGTGGCCCTCGTCGCCACCGCTGGATTCGCCTCGAAGTTCTGGTCAGAACGCACCCCGGGAGAGGCCCGGGGAGTAGCGGTATCGGTACCTTTCGGTTTCCCCATTCACATCCCCTCCTAACGTGGACTGCCCGCCTATCGTCACCTGGTCCTTGGTGACACCGAGCCCGGCCCGCGCGGAAGGGGCATGACACCTGCATTCTGCCGGCACGCTTTGCCTCAAAGTGCTTCTCCGGCCCGTACGTGGACCATATCTCTGATTGAAAATGTTATTGTCGCCTAGGCGCCGGCGACATCCTGCATTGAGCATTTCGTTTTCGTTTTTCGCGTGGGCCACATCTCTGATTGAAATTCTACAGTCGCCTTTGCGCCGGCGACATCCTTCACTGAGCGTGTTGTTCTCGCTTGTGCGCGGGCCACATGTGTGATTGAAAATGTTGTTGTCGCCTCAGCGCCGCCGACATCCGTCATTGAGCATATCTATCTCGCGTTAGCGCCAGCCGCAGGTCTGAGTGAACATGTACTTTTCGCATAGGTGCCGGCGACATCCTTCATTGAGCATGTCGTTCTCACTTGTGCGTGGGCCACATCTCTGATTCAAAATGATGCAGTCGCCGTCGCGCCGGCGACATCCTTCACTGAGCGTGTTGTTCTCGCTTGTGCGCGGGCCACGTATCTATTTGAAAATATTGCGAATGCTTCTCTCGCCCAGGTGCCTGGCCATATCCGCTATTGCGAAAATTGCTCTCGCCTCAGCGCTGGCCTCATCCATGATTGCGAGTGTTTCTCTCGCCTCAGGGCGGACCACATCCATGGCTGCGAATGTTGCTCTTGCCCCAGCGCCGGCCATATCCACGATTGCGAAAGCTGCTCTCGCCTCAGCGCTGGCCAGATTCTTCATTGGAGCCGAGGAGGGATCAGTGATACAGTTGGCACGTTTGCATGGCATGTTGCCGTGGCGCCCCACGCTGGTGCATCATTTGCTACGCCGCGCGCGCGGCACACGTGTGTTTCCTTGGCCGCTGGTCACGTTAATTTTTCGGGGCTCACGAGACGGGGGTCAATGCAAACGGGGGTTAGCCAGAGCGCCGGATCTTGCAGCGCCAGGGTCGCATTGACCCGGGGTAGGGTGCATGATCCTGCAGGATCCTGCAGGAGCCTGCAGGATCTTTCAGGGTCCTACAAGGCCTGACCTGACCCAGGTTTGGATTGACCCTGGTTGTGTCAGCGTTGGCGCAGTGTCGCTGGGGCCTGGGTCAGGTTAGGGTATGGGTTTGCTGCGTTAGGGGGGGAGGGGTTTGTACCGACACCCCAGCTCGCCCGACCCGATGCGTGCGGGCCCACAGGGACCCCTCGCAGCATCTGCCTGCGCACTCAGGTTTGGCCTCTCTCGCAGGCGGACCCCAACGGGCGGGTCGGGCGGGCGGGCCTGAGCTGGAGGGCCGGGCGGACGGGGCGGGGCGCTGAAGCGGACTTCGCAAGTTGTGGCAAAAGCTTAGACGATAGCCCAATTGACAGGAAGTCTCGAGCGAGAGCGCGGTTCCTGAATAGATTGTACGGGAGTTCCCAGACGCAGCCACCCAAGGTCTCTCTCTCTCTACTGCCCGGGGTCACTCTTCGCGTGCAGCTGGCTCGTGGCCGCCGTCGCCGTCGCCGCCGTCGAACTTCGAGGATCCGAGGCTCGGGACCCGATGTTCTGGAGGGGTCGAGGCTAGAGTTGACCACCAAAGGTTTTTAGTTCTGGTCCCCCCCCTTCTCTCGGCGGTGAACAGGACTGGTCCTGAAACCTCTGCCTCCGCCTCCGCCTCCGCCTCCTCCTCCTCCTCGTCGTTGTTGCGCGGCGGGTGCCGCGGGAAACGAAGAATTAGTGACCCCCTATCGGTGGGACCCCAGTCCTTCAATAAGGCCGTCGAAAATAATTAGTTACCCCCCTATTGGGGTAGGATCTAAAGACCTTTCAGGGTTACAGGATCGGGGGGTCGAGGACTCGGGGTCTGGATTCAAGGCTCTCGAGGAGTCGAGGCTCGAGGGCTCGAGCACTCGACGTCCTGGGGTGCCGGCCGGCACCCGCGCACCTCGCGGGCGTTGTCGTCGTCGCCGCCGTCGTCCTTGTCGGCTCCTCGACGGCGATGACGGAGGCGTCGTCGTCGTCGTCGTCGTCGTCGCGTGGGATGCCCGTGGCGTCTGTGGAGGTCCTCGTCCCAAAGGCTGGGCGCAGCAGCCTGGCCAGTGTAGATCGTCGCCTCTGTCTTCAGTCGGGCACGTCTCTCTACAGGAGGAGTACTCAAAAATAAGCATAAACATAGCTCGGGGGCGAATTTTCGACTGTGTTTGGCTGTTTTTGATCATGTTTTGTTTTTTCATTCCTGCTTCCAAATCCGCCTGCAGGAGTACGTGCCCGACCCTATCTCTTGTCCCTCGTCGTGCCCTCCGATCCCGGCGTCGCAGCGCGAGGCCGTGTCGGCCGTCTCTGTGCCCGGGGGCCCCCGGAACCGGGGCGGTGACCCCGCACCCCGTGGTGCGTCGGTGGGGATATGTCGGGGTCGCCGCACGCTTCTGGGACTCGTCGGGTCGTTCTCCGAGGACGCCGTCGGGCAATTGTAGGGGAACAAGAAGTGGCATAAACATAAAAACTCGGGGGTCCGCGCGGATCTCTCGGGTCGGCGCTGGCGCCCCCCGGCGGCGCCTCTGGCGCCGCCCCTGGCGCGCTCCGCGCGCCAGGGAGGGGGCCCCAGCGCCGATCCGCGAAATCCTCGCGGATCCCCGAGTTTATATGTTTGTGCCACTTTTTGTTCCCCTATACATCCTCACCCCCGTCCTCCTCCTCCTCCTCCTCCTCCTCCTCCCCTCCTCCTCCTCTCCTCCTCCTCCTCCTCCTCCTCCTCCTCCTCCTCCCTCCCCTCCTCCTCCTCCCTCCTCCTCCCTCCCTCCCTCCCTCCCTCCCTCCCTCCCTCCCTCCCTCCCTCCCTCCCTCCCTCCTCCCTCCCTCCCTCCTCCTCCTCCTCCTCTCCTCCTCCTCCTCCTCCTCCTCCTCCTCCTCCTCCTCCGCTTCTGGGGCCTCCGAGGCCCCAGAAGCGTGCGCGGACGGGCCGCGCGGTGAGGCCCCTGGGGGGCTGCTTCGAGGTCGTAGGGGTAGCCCTGGGGGTAGGCCCCTGGGGGTAGGCCCTAGGGGTAGGCCCTAGGGGTAGGCCCTAGGGGTAGCCCTGGGGGTAGGCCCCTAGGGGTAGGCCCTAGGGGTAGGCCCTAGGGGTAGGCCCTAGGGGTAGGCCCCTAGGGTAGGGGGTAGCCCTAGGGGTAGGCCCTAGGGGTAGGCCCTAGGGTAGGCCCTAGGGGTAGCCCTAGGGGTAGGCCCCTAGGGGTAGCCCTAGGGTAGCCCTACAGCTGGGGCCCTGAAGAAGGAACCCTGAGGTTTGCCATGGAACATCGAAGTTGAACTTGTGGGAGAAAGGGGCCCCGTTCCTTATTTAGGGTTCCTCAGGTCAACACCCCGACTGTAGGGGTAGGCCCTAGGGGCAGCCCTAGGGTAGCCCTTCCTTGGGTGATCTATAAGCGCGCGCTCTTGCGAATCCTCGAGAAAACCATCCGCACGGTCCGCCACCGCACCGCCTCGGGGCTCCGAAGGCTGCGCGCGCACCGCGGGGGCCTCCGCGGAGGGGGCCGCGCCCCGGGCCCTCCGGGGGCCGCCCCTACGCGTGCGGCCTCGGGGCGAGGAAGCAAGCGGGCCCCGGGGCCCAGGAAGGGGGCGGAGCCGTCCCGAGGGGGTGGAATACAGCCAAAAACACTAAGAAGGGCAGCGCGGTAAGGACGCGAGACCCTTGGAAGCCGAAGTTGGGATTGCTGGGGCGGCGGACGACGAACACCCCGAGGACGCAAGAGCAAGGAGGAGCAAGGACGCAAGGGCACCCTGAGCAGAGTCTCGCGTCGATATTCGGGTTTTTGACTGTGTCGGGTTGGCCCAAAAGGGGGTCCAGCGAGAAGAGGGTGGTGCAACAGACTTTGTGGGGTTGCGATACGTCTGGGGCGAGCAGCACATTCCGGGGCGCAGATGTACTGCTGGATTTCCTCGTGCACTGCATTAGTTGCAATCCAACGCAATACAATTCTCCAGCGCAGTACATTTGCAGGACAATTGTCCCAAATCTATTGCACCCCCCCCTTGCAGCTGGACCCCCTTTGGGGTCACCCAAATTGAAGTGGGTGGGGGGTGGGGCCTGCATAGGGGGCGGAAGATCCTCGGGCGGGTGGCAGTGGGGGATGACCTCAGTTCGAAGAAGAAGCAATGACGGCACAAACATCAACGGTTGGCGCTCCGCGCGGATTTCTTGGATCCGCGCTGGGCCCCGCGCTCCGCGCGCCAGGGAGGGGGGGGTCGGCGCAGATCCAGGAAATCCGCGCGGAGCGCCAAACGTTTAGGTTTGTGCGGTCTTCTCTTCTCCTAATGGGAAGTGGAAGGATCTCGGGCGGGCGGCAGTGGGGGGTGACCTCCATAGGTGGCCGAACAGTCGCACCCCAGGAGCGCCCGAAAAGGGCCTCGAGGTGCGACGTTGCCAGCCCGACGGGGGGGACCGACATTCAGAAGATCCTTCTTCTGCAGCGATGGCCTCCAGGATGGCCCCCGGCCTCCATGAGGGCCTCCACAGAGCCTCAAGACGGCCCCCCAAAAGGGACCCCCTCAGAGAGCTCGAAGGGTTTCCACACCACTCCTGGCGCCTGCACTCGGCCTCGCCCGGCTCAGAGGCCCCAATGTTAAGTCGGGCCTGTCCCCCTTACAGGAGCATTTTCGACGAAAAATAAATCATACCCCAAAAAGACACCAAAAAGGTCAAAACATAGTCCAAAAATAGTCTCCACATTATGTTTGGACTATGTTTTGATTATTGTTTGAGTATTTTTTATTTTTCGTCGAAAATCCCCCTGTAGGGGACAGGCCCGACTTCACCCTAAAGGGGCATTTTAGGGCCCCCTTCTGGAACCGGCAGGGGCCCCGGCGGGCCCCTCCAGGGCCTTTCCCTTCGCCACCACCCACAACAACCCGTCCGAGACGAGTTGGTAGGGGGCCACATGCGAACCCTACCCCTACCCACCACGACTTCTGAGGGGGAGGGTGGGGTTCACTTCGTCTGGGAGCTCCCGAGCGAAGTGAACCCCACCCTCCCCCTCAGAAGTCGTGGGGGTAGGGGTAGGGTTCGCATGTGGCCCCCTAGTTGGATGCCCACCCCACGCACAGAAATTCAACTCCGGGGGAGTCTGTTTCTGTGCTCTGCACTTTGGCGTTTGGGGGGGCCTCCCGCCGCCAAGTCCGAACTCGGCTCGACGAGTGAAACACCAGCCAGGCGGAACCCTGGGAGGAGCCCAGGAACCGATTTCGAGGGCACGTGGGACGAGTCGGATGCGGAGGAGAAGCACTAGCTTTGTTCTGGCGGTTTTGTTTGCATATGTGCACGGGGACTTCCCAAGGCCTTCAGAGGCTTACGGGGGGCTCCAGAGACCTCTGGGGACCTCCTCCTCCTCCTCCTCCTCCTCCTCCTCCTCCTTTTGTTCACGCGGTTTTGTTTGCATGGGTGCACGGAGACTCCCGAAGGCCTCCGGAGGCTTACGGGGGGCTCTAGAGACCTCTGGGGACCTCCTCCTCGTCCTCCTCCTCTTCCTCCTCATCCTCCTTCTCCTTCTCCTTCGCCTCTTTGTGCTCTTCCTGTTCCCCCTCCTGTTCCTTTATTTTCCTCCCCCTCCTCCTCCCCAGCATCTTGCCAGCAGGAAGAGGGGGAGGGAGCATCAGGACGAGGACTCCCTTGGCAGTCTGGTGCGCTCGCTGTTGAGTGGCGTTGCTCGCCGCTCGTCGCAGCTCCACGCTCGTCGTCTGCTTTAGGCTATCCTATCCTGCTACCCCATGCTGCAGCCCGACAGTTGGGACGAGGCAGTGGCGCTCGAGTAGGAGGAGGGATGACGAGGGGGGAGGGAGGGAGGAGGGGAGGAGGTGGTGGAGGAGGGGGTGACGAGATAGAGGAGGGATGACGAAAAGAGGGAGGGAGGAGGGGCGACGAGGAAGGAGAGGGATTACGATGAAGCGGCAGGATGACGAAGAAGGGAAGGGAGGACGGATGACGAGGAAAGAGAGTGAGGAGGGATAACCAGTAATGAGGGGGAGGAGGAGGAGGAGGAGGAGGAGGAGGAGGAGGAGGAGGAGGAGGAGGAGGGGGATGAGGAGGAGGAGGATGTGGGAGGATGTGGGAGGAGGATTAGATCGGCATCGCTGGCCCTCTGCTCGCGAGTTCGGCCCCCATCTCCCCACCAAGGCAACTTTAGGTCCGAAACGATCTGGGTCCACTTCGGCCGCCTCGATCCGATCCGATGCCGATGTTTCGGCGGCCCGATGCGGTCCGATGCTCGCGCAGGCGCGGCTGTGTACTGTGGCGCGGCCGATCCGATTCGATTCCAACCCTTTGCCGCTGCGGCCCCATCCTCGGCCACGCGCAGAGGAGGTTAGGGGGAGGGGGTAAGGCGTCTTAGAAGCACCCCTGCTTCTTAGAAGGCGCGGGCCTTCTCTATTGATGTAAGGCTGGCGCCCTCGAAGAAGCAGCCTCCTTCTAAGATGCCTTCCCCCCTCCCCCTGCCCCCTCTGCGCGCCGCCAACCTCCGACGCGCGTTCCGAGTTGCTCCGGTGCGGCCCGATCCGATGCCGACTGGTCCTGACCCCCCCGCCACGTTTGACGATTTTTGCCCAATCGACTTGGGGGGATCAGGCCCGATACAGTCGGCCCGGATTAGTAGGTCGACCCTGCCAGCTCAAGGGTACCCTTGTGTCCTGTGCCTCGCGACACGTGCTTCTTACACTCCTATGGCGATGTGGCGCTCGGAAGGGTCTTGTGTCCTCTCGCGTGTCCTGTCCAATAAAGGCCGCCTGTAGATCGGGGTACATGCAAGTAGATCAAGCACAATCCACGTGAGCCCAGGCAAATCCAGAGATCTCCTGGGGGATCTCGGGCAGATCCGCCGACGCTCCAGCGCGAGTCGAGGGGCAGCCGACGTCGCTGAGCCTGTCACGGCCGCGCGCGCGCAGGGCCGCATGAAGTTCGACCGCAAGCTGCGCAACAAGGTCACGTTGCCCTACGACGTGGACCCCACCGACAGCTGCGGCGCGCCCCCCCGCCCTCTCGCTCGCGGCCGCGGGCAGAGCCTTAATCGGGGGTGGATAATCCTCCTACCCTGACACGTCGATTAGCGAATTGGCCGTTTTCGGTTCGCGAGAGGACGTCGCGGCCGTCATTTTTGCGGGTCCAGGTCCGTCGGTTTCGGTCCTGGACCGTTTTCACTAAAGGGAGGTTTACTAAACGGAGGTTTGTCCACCGCCGACTTTTAAGTCGGGCCTGTCCCTTTTTAGGGGGAATGTTCAAAAAT
>CAUYUJ010001872.1:0-25000 GCA_963575745.1 Prorocentrum cordatum | reverse complement strand
ATGTCCATCGATTCGACTTTTTCCCGACTCGGCTGCCGATGTCCACCGATCCGACTCATTTCGATCGCCGAGGCGACTTGTCGATTCGATTCTTGCCTCGCCTGCCCGTGCCAAGGATCCCTCCGTTCCCCCAGTGCCTTAGGCCTCTCAACCTCGGCACCGCTCCCAGGGGGCCAGGGGCCTCTCGATGGCCTTGGCATCGCTCGGGCGTGTCGTGTGCCTCTGCATGTTTCTCGCCCATGGGCCATGGAAGAGCCTTCTTTGGGGCCACCCTGCGAAACACACCCGCACGAGACCGAAACACGCCAGGGGAGGGGTCGCCCGCGCGGGGGCAAGAACTGCTCGGCCCCCCCTCCCCAGCCCGCGCCCGCCGCCCCGGCGCGAGGCTCGCTGTGCCCTGGGTTCGGGGGCGGCAAGCTCGATGTCGGCCGCCTCCCGCGCCAACCGAGGAGGCGGAGGAGGAGAAGGGGGAGGAGGAGGAGGAGGAGGAGGAGGAGGAGGAGGAGGAGGAGGAGGAGAGGAGGAGGAGGAGGAGGAGGAGGAGGAGGAGGAGGAGGAGGAGGAGGAGGAGACGACGGGGGGAGTGAGTGAAAGAGGGGGGGGGGTGAGAGGAGGAGCAGGAGGAGGAGGAGGAAGAGGAGGAGGATAGAGGAGAAGAGGAGGAAGGGGAGGAAGAGGAGGAGGGAGGAGAGAGGAGGAGGAGGAGGAGGTAGAGGAGGAGAGTGTCCTGGAGTGTCCTGGGGCCATTGTCCACGTGGCGAGGAGAAGGAGGAGGAGGAGGAGAGGAAGAGGGAAGGAGGAATAGGAGGGGAAAGAGGAGGAGGAGGAGAGGGGGAGGAGAAGAAAAACAAGAGGAGGAGAGGAGGAGGAGGAGGAGGAGGAGGAGGAGGAAGAGGAGGAGGAGGAGGAGTGTCCCGGAGTGTCCTGGGCGCCACTGTCACGTGGGCGAGGAGGAGAATGAGGAGGAGGGGCGGAGGAGGAGGAGGAGAGGAAGAGGAGAAGGAGGAAGAGGAGGGGAAAGAGAACGGAGGAGGAGGAGGGGAAGGAGGGGGGAGGAGGAGGAGAGGAGGAGGAGGCGGGAGGAAGAAGAGAAAAAGAGGAGGAGGAGGACGAGGAGGGAGGAGGAGGATGAGTGTCCCGGAGTGTCCGCACCCACTGGTCCACGTGGCGACTCAGAAATGAGGAGGAGGAGGAGGAGGAGGAGGAGGAGGAGGGAAGAGGAGAAGGAGGAAGAGGAGTGGGAAAGAGACGGAGGACGGAGGGAGGAGGAGGAGGAGGAGGAGGACGGCGGGAGGAAGAAGAAGAAAAAAGAGGCGGATGAGGGACGATGAAGGAGGAGGAATTGAGTGTGTGTTTGGCTGTCCTGGGCGCCACTGTCCACGTGGCGAGGAGGAGAATGAGGAGGAGGAGGAGGAAGAAGAGCAGAAGGAGGAGGTGGAGTGTCCTGGAGTGTTTCGGGCGCCGCTGTCCACGTGGCGAGGAGGAGAAGGAGGAGGAGGAGGAAGAGGAGAAGGAGGAAGAGGAGAGCAAAGAGGAGGAGGGGGAGGAGGAGGAGGAGGAGGAGGAGGAGGAGGAGGAGGAGGAGGAGGTGGAAGAGCCCTTTGAGAACATGGGGCCCTCCGGGGGAGCAGGAGGAGGAGAAGGGGGAGGAAGAAGAAGAAGAAGAAAAAGAAAAAGAGAAGGAGGCGGAGGAGGAGGAGAAAGAGGAGACGGAGGAGGAGGAGGAGGGGGAGGAGGAGATTATGTTTGATCATGGTTTGAGTATTTTGATGTTTCGCCCACAATCCGCCTATAGGGGGACATGCCCGACCTAAGACTAAGAGAAGGACCGAGGAAACGAAACCATTGGTTAAGGCGCGCAGGTTAGCGACGGGTTCCGTTCCCATGCAAAATCGGCGTTCTCCGTCTCCAAATGAGGCGGATCTTGCTCCGTTTTCCAGGGGGCATTTTCCTTGATCGTTGGAATTGGCGCCCACGCGCCAGATCCACGGGTGCGTCACTTGTGTCAGCGCGTCGCCCACAGGGAGGACGGCGAGGAGGAGGCGAATGATCTGGATGTGGCTGATCAGAGACCGGGCAGTGCCACATCCTCGTTTGTCTCGTTCCGCCCGCGCCACCCTGCCCCGGTCCACCCGGCTTCTCTCCTCCCCCCCGTCGCCTGCGTTCTCCCCTCGCCTTGGCGCGTCTCTCTCTCTCTCTCTCTCTCCCTCCCTTTCTTTTCGTGCCTGTTTCGTCACCTCCATGCACGGCCATCTGGGGGTCTCCAGAAGAGGGACTCGCCTCGGGGGGATCAAAAGACGGTGCCCCCCTCTTCTCCGGCGGACGGCGGCGGAGGGCCGGCGGGAGCCAGCGGAAGTAAACAACGAGGGCAGACGAGTCGGCAGAAGGCGGCGGAAGTTGGCGGAAGCAAAGGTGGCTTGCCCAGGAGATCACACTGAATCCTCCTCCGCTTCCGCCTCCTCCTCCTCCTCCTCCTCCTCCTCCTCCTCCTCCTCCTCCTCCTCCCCTCTTCCTCCTCCTCCTCCTCCTCCTCCTACATCCCAGGTCTTGAGATTCCAGGCCTCAAGAGCCCCGCCATGTGGAGCAGGATCGGCGCAAATTAGTGTGATCCGCGGCTCGTGCCGCGGTCCAGCAGAGACCGTGGGGGCTTCCTGGTCACTTTCTTCCCCCGTAGTCCTGCTCTTGCCCTCGACCCTCCCTCCTTGGCATCGCTCGGACGTGTGCATGTTTCCTTTGGCGAGGACCATCGAGGAGCATCCTTGACCACTTGGCGAAACACCACGCACGAAACCGAAAAAAACACAGGGAATGGAAGTCCGAGCGATGGCCAGCCCCCCCTCCCTCCGGCCTCCATCCCCGCCGCGGCACGCCACCGCGCGCTCGCGCCCGAGGCCACCCGATGTCGCGGGGGCCCAGCAAGCACTGGCGCGAGGCCGCAAGCGGTCCCCTCTCGATCTCCATCATCCCTCCCCGTCCTCCCGCCTCGTCCTCCCTCTTCGTCGTCGTCTCCTCCTCCTCGTTCTCCCTCCTCCTCATCCTCCTCCTCCTCATCCTCCTCCTCCTCCTCCTCCTCCTCCTCCTCGTTCTCCTCCTCTTCCTCCCCTTCCTCCTCCTCCCCTGGCTCCTCCTCCCCCGCCCCCCTCTCGTTCGCCCTCCTCGTCCTCCTCGACCTCGACCTCCTCGCCGTCCTCGGCCCTCCCCCCCTCGCCGGGCCCGCCTCCGACGTGGGCCCGTGGGGGGCACCCTTTGGCCCAGCTGTGGGCAGCCTCCTGTGTCCGGCGCTGTGCAGGGGCTTTGGGGCGCCGCCGCAGGCAGCCTCCGTCGCCGTCCCCTCGCCGTGCTCCGGGGGTGGACAGAACCCCCAACAGTGACACGTCGACTAGTGAATTGTCCGTTTTCAGTGCTCGAGATGGCGCCGTGGCCGTTATTTTCCGGGCTTGCGCCCGCCAGGTTTGGGCCTCAGGTCGTTTTCACTGAACCACGTTTTACCATAGAGGGGTCTGTCCATCCCCGAGTGCTTGCATTGCTTGCTGCTTTTTCGAGCGGTGTTGCGTTGCGCCTCTCCTCGGGCAAGAAGGAGTTGCAGTGAATGTAACCTTTCGGAGCTCCGCGCGAATTCCTTGGATCGGCGCTGGACCCTCCTGGCGGCGCCTCCCGCGCCGCCACCGGCGCGCTCCGCGCGCCTGGGAGGGGGGGTCGAGCCTCGATCCAACCGATTTGCGCGGAGCTCGGCAAGGTGATGCGTGCGCAGCTGTTATCCCCGTGTGCTCGCAGTCGTTAATTCGTCCATCTCTCTTTTCTCGGCATCCCTCCCTTCTCGTCCCGTCGTCCGCGCGTCATTTGCCTTCGTTCTTTCCTGCTCGTCGGCCGCGATGGCTCCAGGGGCCCCGTCCCCGCACAGTGGTGCGCTGCTGCGCCCGTCCGCGTCCTTCCCCCCTCCGCCTTCGTCCTCCGGCCCCTCCTTCGCTCGCCTCGTCATCCCTCCTCCATTGTCCTCTTCGCCCTCTCTCCTTCCCCCTCGCCTCCGCACCCACCTATCACTATCATCATCATCATCATCATCATCATCATCATCATCATCATCATCATCATCATCATCATCATCATCATTTTCCACAACATCATTGTCATCGTCATCGTCATCGTCGTCGTCATCAGCATCATCGTCATCATCATCGTCATTATCATCACCATCAGTATCATCGTCATCACCATCATCAACAGCATCATCACCACCATCTCCATACATGTCATCTTCTTCATCAGCACCATTAAGTCATCATCAGCCTCACCAGACTTATTTCCATCATCCTCATCATGACCACCATCATCATCGTCATCATCATCATCGTCTTCACCATCACCATCGTCATCATCATCATCACCATCAGTATCATCGTCATCACCATCATCAACAGCATCATTACCACCGTCTCCATACATGTTATCTTCCTCATCAACACCATTATGTCATCATCAGCCAGCCTCACCATACTTATTTCCATCATCATCATCATGACCATCATCATCATCATAACCATCATCATCGTCATCATAATGTCCTTATCAACAACATCATCATATCACCATCATCATTATTATTCGAGCCTTGGCCTCGGGATGCGCCGCACCCCTGCCACAACATCAGCAGCAGCAGCATGATGATGATGCTGATGATGATGATGATGCTGCTGATGATGATGATGATGAGGATGATGATGCTGATGATGATGATGATGATGATGATGATGATGATGATGATGATGATGATGATGATGATGATGCTGATGATGATGATGATGATGATGATGATGATGATGATGATGATGAGCATCGTCATCGTCATCATCACTCTATCATCCTCCTACGGGAAGCCGGGAGACGTTGAGCCGTAGTCATCCGCTTCAGCATTCTCCCTTCTTCAGCTTCGGGGGAGCGTAAGACCCGGGTTTGCCAGGACTCGGGTTCGCCATCGTTTTTTGACGACCGCGCCTCGGATTTTGACGAGGAGGAGTTTCGTGGGATGTCTGCAGCGGGAGACCTCGTCAAAATGCAGGATCGGCCTCGTCATTTTTTTGACGAGCTCGTCGGGGATTTCCGAGTCCCCTGTACCCAGGTCTTACGTCCCCCTGACAGCTGACAGTGCAGACCAGGAGTCGAGAAGAGGATGCCCCTGTCACCGTCGGTCGAGGGTGCCGACCCTCGCATTTTGCCCGCGGTGCGGTCGGGGGCTCTTTCGCCGAGCGCGTTCCACTACTCGCAGAGTGCCTACTCGCAAACGTCCGTAAAACACACGCCTGCTTCGATGTAATTTCTCGTGGATCCCCAGCGGCGGATCCAGGGCATCTGCGAGCAGTTACTTTGCGAGCAGTGGAACGCGCTCGTCAACTCTTGCTGGAGGAGGGAGCAGCGAGGTTGGGGAGGCGGCAGGAGGAAGGGAGGAGGGAGGCCCAGGACGGGATGGAGGAGTAGGTCATCTTTTCTCTCTTGCAGCGACCGTCGCTGCTTTGGACGAGGCGGTCCAGGCTCTGGAACGTGGCTGGTCGTTCGGCCTGGCCGTCGCAGTCGTGACCCAGGCTTAAGTCGGGCCTGTCCCTCTTCAGGAGGAATATGAAAAAATAGTAAGAAATAGTCTGGGGACCATTATTTGAGCATGCTTTGAGTATTTTGGGTATTGTTGGGGTATTCTTTACAATTTGTCGCACAAGATCCGCATGTAGGGGGACATGCCCGACTTCAACCCAGGCTCCAGGAGAGGGCAGGCGACGAAGAGTACAGTCGGACCGAGGCACAAGATCGAGGTTGGTTCGGGGAGGGTGCCTCAATGTCCTTCGTGTGTGCTTAGTGTTCTTGTGCAGCCTGGGGAGGGCACCCTGGAAAACGTGTTGTGTTTTTTGGCCCGGCGGAGGGTCTCCAGTTCTTGGGGGATGTTCTTCTGTCCTAGGTCCTGCTGTAGGCGGACGGCGACAAAGGCAACGTAGGCGGCGGCGGAAGGGGGGACAGATGAGGGGAGAAGGAGGGGACGAGGCGGCGGCGACGGAGCGGACGCGCTGGCGAGCAAGAGGAATCTTTTTCTTCTTCGGAGGGGGAGGAGGGAGAAGGGAGGTGGGATGAAGAGGAAGGAGTTGCCATTCGTTCGCCTCCAGGGCCCGCTTTTCGGCCACAGGTGTTGACCAAAGCGGGGATCCAGCTGGACAAGCTGGCCGAACTCCACAGAGAGATGTACAAGGCGGGCGCACTTCCTTCTCCTCCTCAACCTGCTCTTCCCTTTCCAGCACGGGCACTGCGGACACATTCGCTTCTCATCCTGGTTCCTCCTTCCTCCTCCCTTCTCCCTCGTCCTTCCTCCCTTTCCTGACCCTTTCTCCAGCAACTCCTCCACTTCTGAGGACGGGATCTACTACATAATTGATTTACCCCAACATTGGAGTGTTCGCCGGATCTGCAGGAAATGCGCAGATTATTCGCAGATCGATTAAGATTCGACGTATTTGTTGGCAGATACGAACCGGTCAGTGGGTTCAATCAATTTTGGAATCGATCCCTCACTCGAGGTTCATCCGTTTCTACTCCTCTCGTCATCCCTGTCTGCCCTCCTTCCCGCTGAGGCTGCAAGGAAAAATGGTGACGCCGCCGACTAGGGGGCACCAGAGCATGTCTGCGCGCCAAAAAGCAAAGCGGCTCTGTGCACGTCGTATGTTTAAGTCGGGCATGTCCTTCTACAGGAGGAACCTGCAAGGCTAGTGAAGTAACAGTATGGCAATTTTTAACACAAAGAAGACATGTATGTTTTGACTGTGTTTGAGTATGTTTTGCTTTTCTTCCAAAGCCCGCCTGTAGGAGGACATGCCCGACCTGACCGTGTGCTGCAGGGGCGCCCGGGAGCAGCGGAGAGGACGTCGTGGAGCGGGGTGAGCACGGCTGCGTGCGGTCGAGACGCGTGGAAGTCCAGTGCCGTTTTTAATACATGCTCCGCGTGCGGATCATGTATTAAACATGCAGGGGGTTGGTATTAAAAACAAGGATGAGCTCATGCATACATTTAATCATAAGTTCATCATGTATCAGAAATCCCATATTTTGCAATTCCTATGTATTAAAAACTGCCCTGTAGGGGCCACGTTGGGCTCGGGTCGGGGTCCTGATTTTCGGGGGGGTCCTCCGATCTGGGTCGGGGAACTTCTTCGGCGCCGAGGCTCGCCGTGGCCAGTAGAGTCCCTTCGCTCCTCCTTTCGGCGGCGAGCGGGGGGGGGGAAGCGAGAAGGAGAAGGCCTTCTCAGAAGGTGGCGGCGGCGCGCGGGGGGGGAAGTGAGAAGGAGAAGGCCTTCTCAGAGGGTGGCGGGGCTGCTCACGAGCCCTCGCGACCTCTGAGAGGCTCTTTTTTGTACCTCCCGGGAAGGCTCAGAAGACTTCCCAGAAGGCCGGTGGATTTCCTTCCGAGCCTTCTGAGGAGGCCTTCCCCCTCTCACTCCCCCCCCTCGCCCGCCGCCGATGATTCAGCGTTCCTGATGGTGGCGCGATGTGCGCAGGAAGGACGGGGGGGCCCGGCTCCGCGTACGCCGTGCCCGTCGTCCACTGGTGGAGCGGCGGGGGGCAGCATCGGGGGGTTGCTGCGCTCCCCCGAGGGCGCGACTGCCCTCCGCAGTCTCGTGCCCTCGGGACTTGGTGCGGACCGTGATACTTTTGTCAGATCTCCCCCCCCCCGTGTTGCTGCGGCTCCCCCCGCTGCTGCTCCCGCTGCTGCTGCTGCTGCTGCTGCTGCTGCTGCTCGTCGTCGCTGTGTCGCCGTCCTCCCCGTCCTCGACCAGCCTCTTCGTCCCTCCTCCTTTCCGTCCTTGATTTCTACGTCCCCTCAACCCTCCCATCCCTTCCTTATCTTCCTGCCCCTCTTCTCGTCTCCTCCTCCTCCTGCTCCTCCTCCTCCTCCCCCTCTTTTCTCCTCCTCCTCCTCCTCCTCCTCCTCCTCCTCCTCCTCCTCCTCCTCCTCCTCCTCCTCCTCCTCCTCCTCCTCCTCCCACCCGCCAGAGCGGAGGGGGCGGGCGGCAGCAACGGCAGCGGGAAGACGAGGGCGCGGGGAGGAACGGGCAGGTGTGCCTCCACCGAGGGAAGAAGATCCCGATCTCGGCGATGGTGGTGATATTCTGGTTGCCAAGGTGACCCACAAATCACCACCAACACCGAAACCTAGGATCACCCTCCTCCTGTGGAGGCAACCCCTGGTGTTGGTGTTGGTGCCAATTTCCACGCCTCCGAGGCTTGAGATCGTACGTTTCGGGTCGCTGTCTTGCACGGCTTTTCGGCTCCTCCTCCTCCTCCGGAGATGGTCGAGCGGTGCAATCGCGAGCGTAACAGCGAGGCCCTCGGAGTGCAGGCCACGAGGGGGGAGGACCCTCCTTCTAAGCTGCTCTCGGGTGCTCAAGCTCTCGCAGGCGGCGAGGGGGCTTGCTCTATCCTCTGATCTCACCTCCTTCCCCATATTCTTTCTCCTCCTCCTCCTCCTCCTCCTCCTCCTTGTCCTCCTCCTCCTCCTCCTCCTCCTTCTCCGTTTCCTCCACTTCCTCCCCACATCCGCTTGGTCGGGTTGGCGGGCTCAAGAATGATGTTCCTGTTGCCGCGCGGGCCGCATTTTAGGACGGGCGCTTTGATCCCGTCTTTCAAGATCGCTCTCTCGCAGCAGCTTGAAACACTTTTTGGGATCGGCGTCGTTCCTCATCGGTGCCGCCCCGCTCCTTTCCCCTCTTCCGCCTTCCCCCGCTCATCCTGCTTTTCCCGCTCCTCCCACTCCTTCTCTTGCTGCTGCTATACACGATGTGTCATTTCGGCGGGATCCCAGGTCCGCCATGACACCCGCCGGCGGATAGAAACAATCAGCGTACTCCGAGTTTCTTAATATGCGTCGGTGGGGCGTCACTCCCGCCGACGGCCCCACATCGACCCCCGTCGCGGGCAGCCACCGCGCGCCGAAGGCGCTCCGACCCCCGTCGCGGCGCGACGACGAGGCGAGGTTGGCCCCCGTCGGGGGGGTCTGCACGCTTATTGAGAAACCTAGAGTACACGCCAGTCGTTGACAGTAGGTATTTCCGGATGCCCGAGTCCTAATCTACTTTAGGCGCCTTCCTACTTCAAAAGTCGAGCGGCTTTCCTTCTTCCCTGCCTCTTCAGGGGGCGGGCGGACGCCCAGTCTGCTTCCAACGCCTTCCTATTTCATGTTTCTACCCACTTCTTCCGACCGGCGTGTAATTGGAAGGCATGGGTCGGAGGGGCAGCATGTCAGACACGGCGCGAGCGCGCCTCGCTTGCCCTCCTCCCGTCTCCCCCCTCCTGCCCCTCCTCGAGGCTGCTCGGCCCCGGCGCGGCCGGTTCGGAAGGGGGCGCGCTCTCTCTTTCTCTCTCTCTCTCTCTTTCTCTCTCTCTCTCTCTCTCTCACTGCGGCGGCCCGCGGCCCCCGAGGAGGAGGAGGAGGAGGAGAGGAGGAGGGGGAGGAGGAGGGGGGAGGGACAGGGAGAGGGAGGGGGAGGGAGGAGGGAGGAGGGAGGGAGGCGGGAGGGGAGGGAGGGAGGGAGGAGGAGGAGTAGGAGAGGAGGGAGGGAGGAGGAGGAGGAGGAGGGGGAGGAGGGAGGGGAGGGAGGAGGAGGGGAGGAGGGAGGTGAGGAGGAGGAGGATGAGGAGGATGAAGGAGGAGGGGAGGGTTAGGAGGAGGAGGCGAGGAGGAGGAGAGGAGGGAGAAGGGGGGCGGGGGGAAGGAGGGGTGGACGGGGGAATGGAGGCGGATGATGAGGGAAGCCCACGCTCACCTCATCATCACCTCTCTCTCTCTCTCTCTCTCCCGGGGGGCGTCCCCCCGCGGCCGCGGCCCTCCCGCGCGGCGCGGGGGCCGAGGCGTCCGAGGCCGACCCGCGCATGCTGGTCAGGAAGGACAGGCCCATGCCAGGCGCGCGGCTCCGGCGCCGGTCCCTGCGGGACGGGGCGGGGGCTCGCGCGAGGAGCCGAGGAGGATGGGGAGGGCCTCCTCCTCCTCCTCCTCCTCCTCCTCCACCTCCTCCTCCTCCCTCCTCCACCTCCTCCTCCTCCTACTCCTCCTCCTCCTCCTCCTCCTCCTCCTCTTCCCCCTCCTCCCCCTCCTCCTCCTCCTCCTCCTCCTCTTCCTCCTCCTCGTGCGAGGGGGGGGGAGGGGGGACCGCGGGGAAGAAGAGGCGACACCATCACCAGGGGGGCCACCTCCAGAGAGGAGGTCCACGAGGCCTCCCCGAGCTGGGGATGAGGAGCGTCTCGCCCGAGGGGTGGGGTGGGAGGGTGCGCACCACCTGGGTGCCCCCCCCCTGGCTCCTCCCGCTGGCGGTCCCTTGTGGCAGTGGTGCCGCTCTTCCTCGTTCCTAGGGGGGGCGGGGTCGGGAGGAGAGGGAGGGGAGCCGGGGTGGAGAATACTCTAATGACACCTCGGGCACGCGTCCCTGGAGCCCAACGTTGATGGCCGCACCTGCTCCTTGCATAGTACCTATCGATGGGGTCGCACCTCACGCCGCGCTGGTGGGTGCATGTCTTCTCCTTGCCGAGGGCAAAGTAAGGGCGAGCTAAGCTGATGGCCCATGCCCGCACATGGTCCATGGTCGAGGCGCGCCCTTGCCCACACCCTGAGAATGCTGACCGGCAAGGCGATAGGGCGAACGCCTCTTTGAGGGAGCGGCTGCCGCTGGCCGTCTCCCCCAGATGTCACAGCTGTAGAGGAAATGCCCGACTGCCGCCAAGCCTTCACGTGACTGCCTACTGACGCGGGTGAAGTCGATCTGCACCCAGCACAGTCTTACATTGTAAAGTCGCAGCAGCACGTTACCCGCGGTATCAAAGAAGGCGATGTGATGTGGCCATTGCTATGTGATGCTAGCTTGGATCAGACTGCACGCGGATTCAAAACAAACAGTCTCTTCAGCGACTTCAGTTGGGCCTGGCCGGCGTTTGAGCAACAGCAGGTCCGCGCGCGACATTTTGCTCGCTGGGCCAGCAGAACAGGCAGCACAAGTGCTTGCAGCGCTGTCTGGGGGGGCTGGAGAAACGAGGCCTCAGTCAGAGTGCGAATGCGACGCGGACTGGCACGAGCGATGTGGGTGTATATCGCGCGGACGTTCCCGCTGACGCTGTCGTGCAGCGCCGTGTGCTTGCCTGTCACAACATGCCGTGAGTTCCACCAGTACGCTGGCAGGAAATTCAGTGGTTATCAGATTTTCAGGAGGGGAAGAAACACAGACACAATTAATCGTCGATTCCCAGAAAATATGGGAAAATACGGGATGTGGGGGGGAAGACAACAACCCAGAAAATATTGGGAAAAATATAGGGAATAGTTTTATTTGTGTGTATTTATCTGTGTGTCCTTGGCCCCCTTGAAACATGCCGTGACTTTCACAAGTGCGCTGGCAGGAAATTCAGTGGTTATCAGATTTGCCGCGCGGCTTCCCAGTTGGGCCATGCGGGGGGGCGCACCCGCGCGAACTGGCAGACGCCCACCAACAAGAGCACAGCATTACGAACGTGTGTGTGGTCGAAGCTGTCCTCACCCCTACATTCGGGGGAGCGTAAGACTCGAGTGAGTCAGAACTCTGGCTTGCCGACGTTTTTTGACGAGCGCGTCCTGGATTTTGACGGTCCGGTCTTCGCGGGATGCTTACAGCGGGAGTTCGCGTCAAATTTTAGATTGGGTCTCGTCATTTTCATGATGGCCCTGTCAGGCCAACCCGAGTCCCCGTACCCGAGTCTTACGTCTCCCCGATACATCTGTGCGCGGCATGATACATTTGGGAACGGCCAGCGAACATCGCCCACGGTTGACAACCGCTCGGAACAGGATTTTTTCGGAGAGTGGAAGGGTCTGCGGGGCTACTGCAGGAGAGTTGAGGAAAGCGCGTGAACGCCACAAACACGCAGAATAGAATAGCGAAGAAGTGTGTTCGCAGTGTTTGAACGGACCGAAACAGTACATGGGGCTGGTTGACAGTTGCGTTGAAGTCACGTTTTCGCGTTCCAGTGTCGGTGCCTTCAATTTGCATGCTGTGGACCCTTGACAATCCAATACGTCGGGGCAGGCCCAGAACGCTGTGGACTGATACCGTCACTTTGCCAGGGAGCACGGTGGCGGACCAAGACGAAGAGGAAGAGGAGGTGGATCAGGCGGAGGCGACGGAGCTGGAGGAGGAGAAGGGGAACAGGAGTTATTCCAAACATACAAATGATCTCGGCGAAGGACCCGGCAAGATGCAGGTGTGCGTCCCGTCCTTGTGGGTATTGCCTTCAGTGGATTACGGGGCCACGAAGCGTGTGAAGGTGTGCCCAAATAGGGCGGGGCCGCGGGCGTTGCCACGAAGCGTGCCACGAAACTTGTGAGGGGGGTGCCGAAACGGGGGTGACGCCCAAATGCGAACTGCGCCACTGGGACCTTCGCTGGAGCTCACTATGGGGCCACGCGCCTTAGATGGAGCTCCCTATGGGGCCACGAAGGGTGTGAGGTGTGTGCCGAAACGGGGGCGACGCCCACATGCGAACCGTGTCACTGGGGCCTTAGGTGGAGCTCCCTATGGGGCGACGAAACGTGTGAGGAGTGTGCCGGAACGGGGGTGACGCCCACATGCGAATTGCGCCACTGGGACTTTAGGTGTAGCTCCTTTTGGGACCACGAAGCGTGTGAGGGGTTTCCCGAACCGGGGGTGGCGCCCACGTGCGAATTTTGCCACTGGGGCCTCAGGTGGAGCTCCGTAATGGGGCACGAAACGTGTAAGGGATGTGCCGGAACGGTGGTGACGCCCACATGCGAGCTGCGCCACTGGGGCCTTGGGTGGAGCTCCCTATGGGGCCACGAAACGTGTGGGGTGTGTGCCGAAACGGGAGCGTTGAGCGGAGGGCAGGGGCAGGGGTGAGAGGAGGGAGGAGAGATGAGATGAGATGAGCAAGCGGAGCGGCCTGAAGCCAGGAGCGTTCGAGCGCCTAGCCTAGCGCCCGCCGCTGGAGGCCTCAGAGGCCTCCTCGAAATCAAACTCGTGGGCCTCTTCAGGCCCACTCTCCGCGTCCTTGCGCAGGAGTCTGGCCCCCATCGGCGCGGGTGGCCGCCAGGTCAGACTCTCGAAGGCCAAAGGCCATCGGCACCTCGGCTCGGGACGTCCTCCCCCACGAGGTGGCCACGCCACGCAGCCCCCCCGACCCTCCGTCCTGAGCCGAGGCGCGGGGGGCAGGCTCGCCAGAGCCAAAAAGCGGTGCAGGAAGCAGCCGCAGCCCCAGCGGGACGCCAACTGGGGGGTCGAGGCAAAGGTCCTTTAGATCCGTCTTGTGAGAATCAAGGGCAGAACAAAACGCCCCTACCCTGGTTCAAGAGGCGCTGTGCGCTGAAACTCCTGTGCGCTGACAGGATAAACCCTGCGTGATGTGCCGCGTCCTGGCGGCTCTAGGCTTTGGGGGCTCCCAGGAGGTTTACAGACCACGCACTTGTAACCCAGGGTAGGGTCGTTTTTCCATCCCTCAAAAGAAGGGTACTTGCCAGCCTTGGTCAGAGCAAGCTGGCACTTGAGACCCGAACCTGCGATCTCACGGATACACGGCAGGAGAAGAGCCTTCGAAGGGCGTTCAGCGTTGAGAAAGGCACCACAAGCACAACAAACATTGATGTCCTCCTCCTCCTCCTCCTCCTCCTCCTCCTCCCTCCTCCTCCCTCTCCTCCTCCTCCTCCTCCTCCTCCTCCTCCTCCTCCTCCTCCTCCTCCTCCCGATCTGGCGCACACCGAGGCGTGCAGCAGCGGGCGGCCGCTGAGCTCGTACCCCACATCGCGGTACTCGGCGAAGCCGCCCGCTGGGGCTGCCAGGGGGGGGGGCGGCCCAGCACGCTCCGACCCCTGCGCCTGCCGCCCGGCAAGAGTCCACTAGCTCGCCCGGCGGGGCCTCCACCAGCTCACGGCTGGCCAGGCACTACGGGACGTGGAAACGACCACAGCGCTTTGCTTTTGTTGCCGCCTGCAAGCCAGCAGAGACAGAGCAGTGGTTGTGGTCATGTTGGTTGAGCTCGACATGAGGGAAATGACCACAACCACTGCTTCTTTTTCGGCCTGCTGGAAGGCGGCGCAAACAAGAAGCAGTGGCTGTGGTCATTTTCCCGTCCCGCAGCACCGTTCCACTAAATCATCGTGGGCTTGGCAGGCCTCTCCTTCCCCAACCAAGGCGTGCAGCCGCCCTCTCCACCGACCCACCTCCCTGGAGGCCTCGACCAGGCCACGCCAGAGCTGGTACCCGCTCTCCTCCACTCCGTGGAGGGGGCGGCACCCCGCCTTGCGAACTCATCGGCGGCATCGTTGCCACGCTTCTCCCACAGGGTGGTGCGAGCATTCTGCACATTCACCGCGCTGCAATGGGCCCTGGTCTTATGGAAGGTACCCGTTGGGATGAAAGCCGCCCAAAAAGGAGCCCAGCCGTGGGCCCGAGGCTCCTCCGCGCTCGCTCCAGCTCCAGGGCCGCTCCAGAGCGTCGAGGCCGAGCATTTACAGTAACAGTCGATGTACACATCGAGCGGGGGCATGGCTACCTGGCAGAGCATGCTCGCGGCATAGTCCTCGGCCTCCCGAGACGACTGGAGGGGCCCTTGGTCCATCGGGACTGGGCCGTACGCAGTGGCCAGCACTCCGCCACCGCGATCGCACATAACGACGGGCCACCTAGCCCTGGACGTGGTCCTGGACCCAGGGAACAGGGCCGAGCCGTCAAGAAACACAATCCCAGTCATATAGCCCGACTCGGGCCTCTGGTGCCAGAACATGGTCTGAAGGTCCTGCGCCCTCTGGGGCAGCTCGAAAAGTGGGCTAGGGTCAGGGAGGATCCCCCTAGCAAAAAGTTCGGCCGCCTCAAAACTCCAAGCTTTCACCCTACGAGCCCTACACCATACATTCGCCGAAACATGGTCCCGTCGGAGGGCTGTGTGAGCATCGCACTCAGAGCACCTATGCCAACAGGCGCCGTCGGGGTGGCCACACGCCGCGCAGTTGGCCGACAGCGCCAACCTTTTTTTGTGGAGCCGAGCTTGGGACCAACAGGTCCCCGAGATAAGGGCCCTCAAGGAGGAGCGAGGAGAAATGGGGGCAGCGGGAGGAGGATGAGAACGCGGGGGCGCTCTCCCTTCAAAACGAGGACCCAACACCACAGGATGGTTGGGACGAAGAAGGCGAGGAGCGGGGTGGAGTAAGGACGCTGGCCCGCGGTGGAGTTGATTTCGAATGGACACCGCAAGGCGAGGACGACGGATGAACCACCCAGATGTTCCCAGTGCGCAACTTCATCGGAGGCCCACGTGGCCATATATTGAGAATGCACGCCCCTGCTTATGTGGGGGCTGTTGGACTGCTCACACAGTCTAAGCGAAGATGTGGATTCTTCTGCCCACACACACACACACCGCAGGAAGGACGCACCCATCATCAGCATCGTCATCATCATCATCGTCGTCATCATCATCATCCATCATCAGGGGCAGCAGCGTCAGCATCGGCATCAGCATCGGCATCATCACCATCATGCTCAGCATCATCATCACCAGCAGCAGCCGCGACATCACCATAATCATTGTTATCAGCATCGTTACCATCATCTTCATCATCGTCATCGCCATCACCAACAACATCAACAACATCATCCATATCTCCATCACATGCACGAGCCCACACGCTCACATCACCACCACCACCCTCGTCATCATCACCACCATTGTCATCAGCAGGATTATCATCAGCATCATTTTCCTCATCATATTATGCCACCACCATAATCACCAACAGTATCAGCATCAGCATCATCATCATCATCATCATCAACATCATTAACAGCATCATCAGCATCACCATCATCATCATCATCATCATCATCATCAGCAGCAGCAGCAGCAGCAGCAGCAGCAGCGTCAGCATCGGCATTCACATCATCCTTATCATCGTCATCATCATCGTCGTCATCATCATCATCATCATCATCGTCATCCTAGGCATCACCAGCAGCAGGAGCAGCACCCCCACGTAAACTCATACACTTATGCGCTCAAGCAGTGCTCACACAAGCACGCGTTTGGGGACATCGCGAGCGCGGGCCTCGTCGGTGATCGAATTACAAGGCAGTCTCAGGCGTGAGACCCCTCCCTACGGGGTCTGCTATTGGTGCTTCCAGTCCGAGGCGGCCATCGAGATGCATGTAAAAGCGTATGGTGTTGTGATCGTCGGGCCACCAGAACTCCACTCCCACTCCTGATTTCCAGTGTCGGGAGCCAGCTGTAGGCCACTTCGTGCGTTTCGAGTTCCCAGAACTCCGCTCCCAGGCCTGATGTTGCATGCGCTGAGCCCCAGGTACGCCACTTCGGGCTGTTCGTGCTCCCAGAACTTCGCTCCTGGGACTGACTCTGCAGGTCCAGGACCAACTACAGGCCCCTTCGGGCTCTTCGTGTTCTCGGAGTTTTGTTCTCGGGATTGATTTTGAATGTCCAGAGCCGGTTTCAAGCCACTCCGGGTTCGTGTTCCCAGATCTCCATTCTTGGGGTAGATTTCGGGTCGCGGCCTGGCATCCCTGGCATCTTGGCGTCTTGGCATCGGTGGTATCTGACGGCATCTCTGGTGTCCCTGGCATCCTCGTTGCATCTTGGCACAGGCCCCGCAGGTCTAGCAGAGCCCCACGGGCCCCACAGGGCCCGCAAAAATCGCACACTGCCCACAGGTCGCGCAGGTCCAACGGTCCTCACAGATCCCAAATGTCCCAAAGGCCGCACAGGTCGCACAGTTCCTACAGGACGCGCAAGTCCCACAGGCCCCGCAGTGGCCACAGGTAGCACGGGGCCCCACGGCACCCTCAGGTCGCACAAGGCCCGCATGTTCCACAGGCCCGTCCCCAATGTTCCACAGGTTCCACAGGTCTCGCATATCCCACAGGACCGGCCGCGCAGGTCCCACAGGCATTTTGGGGTTTTGCCATGCTGGCCTCCTGGCACCCTGGCATCCTCGTATCCCTGGCATCCTGTGATCTTGCCACGCTGGCATCCTGGCCGTCCTGACATCCCTGGCATCCTGGCATCTCGATTCCCTGGCATCGTGGCGTCCCAGCACCCCGTCATTCTGACATCACCGCCATCGTGAGTCGTCGGTGGTTACGTAGTTAGATTTACGCCAAGAAGATTATCACACAAGCCTCGTCAAACATAAACAGAAACGCAGTTGGAAATCACGACGATCGATCTTCTCGGGCACTTGTTAGAAACTGCGTTCGTCAATGCTGCGGAGGGGTCGTCGGATTTTTGAAGCCCATGCGTCCACGTCAGAGATCTAGCGCCAGCATTGGAGTAGCGCTGACCATACAATCACCGAAAACAGAACCCCTCAGTTTGTTTTCGACGAGGGTTGTAGGGAGCCCTACCGTCAGAGCAATCCACGCCCCCCTGCCGCACTCCAGGCGCAGGCTATGTGTGGTGAGTGCCGCCGAGGTGTGGGTGTGGGCGCCTGCCAGCAGTGCCGCCCGCCTGCCTGCGGCCTCGGCAGCACAAGGGGCCTGCCTGCTGCCCCCCCCCATCGCTGCGGAATGGGGCGCAGCGCACGCGTGCCTCGCACGTCATCAGAGCCCCCAAATCATCAGAGGTAACTCGGGTCAGGGCTAACTCGGGTTCGTTTTTCGGGATTCCGAACCCGATTTACCCGGGACCCGAGTTACCCCGGATAATTCGGGCGTCCAGAGCCCCAAAATCATCAGGGGTAACTCGGGTCAGGGCTGACTCGGGTTCGTTTTTCGGGAATCCAAACCCGAGTTACCCCGGACCCGAGTTACCCCGGATAACTCGGGCGCCCAACTTCACGCTCCCAATCGCCACCTTCCCCTGGCTGTCGGCTTGGGCCTTCTCTTGCTCCGGCTGTAGGCGGCTCGTGAATGTCAGGGCGCTCCGCGTCTCGTAAGGTGCGTGGGTGGTCCCTCTCCCCACGAGGGGGTCCCTCGCCCCACGAGGGGGTCTCAGCCTCGCTTCGTCTGCGCAAAGAGCGCCACGTGCTGGAGCGACTTCAGCACGACGGGGGCCGATTTGAGCCTGTTGGCGGGCTGGTGCCTCTCTTCGGGGGCGGACGAGAGGGGGGTGATGACTAGGGGGGGGGATATCATGGCGGGGGCCAGGATATTTCCCCAGATTTTATGGCGCCTCTTCTTTTTTCATTACGTCCCTGGCCCCCCCGCTGGGCCGCGCACATGCCGCCGGTCATGATTTGCACCCCCCCCTCTTGGACACCCCCCTTTTGGCCGCCCCCGATCTCTGGCGCATAAATATGAAAGTACGAGTGTTTGTGGAGCCCATCAGCTCAGGAGCTCTCTCAGAGAATGGAGACGCGCAGCACAGTCGCAGGAGGTGAATGTCCTCACGTGCGAGCGTGGATGTCTTGGGAGAGTTCAGCGGGCCAACGACTTGGATAAGACTGCGCAAGAGGAGGGGCCCTCCAGCCATCCGAGCGACATTTGCCAATGCGGCGCCTGAGTTCTTACGCAAGGTTTTTTCCTTGCGCGGGATCGAAGTCTCAATGTATGCGGCGCTTCAGATTCAGCCTCGCCTCCGAGGGATCGAGAGGTCGGCTTCTCTTCGGCGGACAGATGGGGCCACACCCGCGGAGAGGCGGCGGAGGCTGGCAGGCACAAGCGGGATATCGCAAGCCTAGTATGCCCGTCCCAGAGGGGGAGCGTTCTAGGAAAGAAGAGGCATCGTGAAGCGTGAGGAGCGTTCTAGAAAAGAAAAGGCATGCGGTGAGGAGACGTGAGGCGTTCTAGGAAAGGCATCGCTGTCGAGGCTCGAAGGAGTTGGCATCTCCTCCGCGGAAACGCGGCGGAAGCGCAGCGGAGGGCGGCGTAAGTAAAGCGAGGCCTGCTCCGCCAGCGGAAGGCGGCGGAAGGCGGCGGAAGTAGAAGATGCGCTCAAAAAGGACGGCAGCACTCCTCCTCCTCCTCCTCCTCCTCCTCCTCATCATCATCATCCCCTCCTCTCTCCTCCTCTCCCTCTCCCTCTCTCCCTCTCCCTCTCCCTCTCCCTCCTTCTCCTTCTCCTCCTCCTTTCCTCCTCCTCCTCTCCTCCTCCTCCTCCTCCTCCTCCTCTTCCTCCTCCTCCTCCTCCAAGGCTTCCGGAACCCGCCTTGTGTTGCATCGTGTGGCAGGATCTCTTGCCTCCGACCTCTGGCGCCGCTGCTCTGCTGGTGTTCCCTCTGGCTCCGGGTGCGCCGGATCCGTTGCACAGCGATGACGAGATCCAAGCCCTTGCCCGCCGCCCTGCTCCCTGTCTGGTCCCTGTTCATCCCTCCTGCGCTGCGCTTGTCGCTCCTGCCATTTTCGTGTGCCTCTTCTGCAGACTCCTCTCAGCCACGCGCAGAAGGGGCGTGGGGGGAGGGGGGAGGGCTTCTCAGAAGCACCCCTGCTTCTAAGGAGCCCTCCCCTCTCCCTCCACCCCCCTTGTGCGTACCGCCTACTATCGCGCAGGTGTGATATCGTGTTTCGCGAGGTTCAGCCCAGAGATCGGCCCGTGCGGCAAGAGCACGACAGGCCCCCGTGGCTTTTCCGTGCCGCCTGGTCTTTCTCCTCGTTCTGCTATGTCTGTTGCATCTTGGCTTCAGTCGGGCCTGTCCCTCTACAGGAGGAGTATTCAAAAATTGTAGAAAGATAGTCTGGGACCATTTTTAAATATTTCCCCACATCCTGAGTGGGGTTCTTGTTTTCCCAGAACACCCTCTCCTTCCCACCCACCTCCCGCTCCATCTTCCATACAGCACAATATTATTCCTACCACACACACACACCATACCATACCAGAGTTCCTACCACACATACCATACCATACCATACCATACCATACCACACCATACGTACCATACCGTACCATACCATACCATGGCGTACCATAGCATACCATACCATATCACACCAATGCCACACCGTACCATACCATACCATACCTCCAGTACCATACCATACCATATCATACCATACCGTACCATACCATACCTACCATACCATTCCATACCACTCCATACCGAAAACCATACTATTTACATGGTTTCGTGCCCCTCCCACCCCTCCAGGGAGGCCCCGCCTGAGCGAGGAGGGTATCGGAAAACCATACTATTTACATGGTTTCGTGCCCCTCCCACCCCTCCAGGGAGGCCCCGCCTGAGCGAGGAGGGTATCGGAAAACCATACTATTTACATGGTTTCGTGCCCCTCCCACCCCTCCAGGGAGGCCCCGCCTGAGCGAGGAGGGTATCGGAAAACCATACTATTTACATGGTTTCGTGCCCCTCCCATCCGGAGGCCTTAGAAAACCATACTATTTACATGGTTTCGTGCCCCTCCCACCCCTCCACGGAGGCCCCGCCTGAGCGAGGAGGGTATCCGAAAACCATACTATTTACATGGTTTCGTGTATCCCATACTATTTACATGGTTTCGTGCCCCTCCCACCCTCCAGGGAGGCCCCGCCTGAGCGAGGAGGGTATCGGAAAACCATACTATTTACATGGTTTCGTGCCCCTCCCACCCCTCCAGGGAGGCCCCGCCTGAGCGAGGAGGGTATCGGAATACCATACTATTTACATGGTTTCGTGCCCCTCCCACCCCTCCAGGGAGGCCCCGCCTGAGCGAGGAGGGTATCGGAATACCATACTATTTACATGGTTTCGTGCCCCTCCCACCCCTCCAGGGAGGCCCCGCCTGAGCGAGGAGGGTATCGGAATACCATACTATTTACATGGTTTCGTGCCCCTCCCACCCCTCCAGGGAGGCCCCGCCTGAGCGAGGAGGGTATCCGAAACCATACTATTTACATGGTTTCGTGCCCCTCCCACCCCTCCAGGGAGGCCCCGCCTGAGCGAGGAGGGTATCGGAATACCATACTATTTACATGGTTTCGTGCCCCTCCCACCCCTCCAGGGAGGCCCCGCCTGAGCGAGGAGGGTATCGGAAAACCATACTATTTACATGGTTTCGTGCCCCTCCCACCCCTCCAGGGAGGCCCCGCCTGAGCGAGGAGGGTATCGGAATACCATACTATTTACATGGTTTCGTGCCCCTCCCACCCCTGCAGGGAGGCCCCGCCTGAGCGAGGAGGGTATCCGAAACCATACTATTTACATGGTTTCGTGCCCCTCCCACCCTCCCAACACCCACCCTCCAGGGAGGCCCCGCCTGAGCGAGGAGGGTATCCGAAAACCATACTATTTACATGGTTTCGTGCCCCTCCAGGGAGGCCCCGCCCTGAGCGAGGAGGGTATCCGAAAACCATACTATTTACATGGTTTCGTGCCCCTCCCACCCCTGCAGGGAGGCCCCGCCTGAGCGAGGAGGGTATCCGAAAACCATACTATTTACATGGTTTCGTGCCCCTCCCTCTCTAGCGAACTCGTGTCGCCCACCCTCTTGTATAACCTCGACTGGACGAGGGAAATGAGACCACTCAGACCAACCTCACGAATCGGACCTCACGAGGAAAATGAGACCACTCAAACCAACCTCCCGCTGCTGCTCCTGCTGCGGTTCCTGCTGCTGCTCTTCGCCATCATCCATCTTATCCCTCTCCTCCTCCTCCTCCTCCTCCTCCTCCTCCTCCTCCTCTTCCTGGAGGGTATCGGAAAACATGCTGTTTACACGGTTTCGTGTCCCCCCTCCACTCCTCCAGAGAGGCCGCGCTTGAACGAGGAGGGTCGCGGAAAGCATTACTCTTCGCCAGGTTTCGTAGCCCTCCCCCCTTCCAGCGGGGCCCCGCCAAAGCGAGGAGGGCATCAAGAAAATGGGTCCCACGAAACCGTTGATCTCTTTATGTGGGGAACCCCGTTAGCATAATTGTTATTTGGGGGGATTTTTTAGTATTTCTAATTTTTCCTCCAACATCCGCCTGTAGGGGGACATGCCCGACCGAATGCTATGCCTGTTGCACTTCGGCGGCCTCGGTCAGCAAGTGAATATGTGCATGGTCGGAGCTCAAGTGCAGGAGGTTTCTACTCCCATGGCGAAGCGTATCCCGATCCTGATTCAGCCACGCGCAGAGGGGGGTGGGGGGAGGGGGATGGCTTCTTAGAAGCACCCCTGCTTCTCGAAGGCGCGCGGGCCTTATCTGTAGATGTAAGGCCTGCGCCTTCTAAGAAGCAGCCTGCTTCTAAGAAGCCCTCCCCCTTCCCCCTACCCCCCTGTGCGCGCCGCCAACTGTTGCTGCCTTCATTCTGCAGGCTTCTGGCACTGTCTCGTTGGTCCATGGTCGGCCGCCCGGCCTGCAGCTAGACTGGGTCATTTCAGCCCCCCGCTCGCGTGTCACAGCGTGCGTGTGCAAGCACTCCCGGCGTTCGTGTCGTGCCTCCTGTGCTGTTGCAGGCCTGTCGTCTTGTCGCATCACATGCTTAACCGCAGGAGGGTCGAGCGACACGAGCAAGCAAGGTGGTGCCTCTGCTTGGCAGCACTGTCGGCGCCGATGGGGCCCCGCCTGAGCCTTGGAGTGACTTCGCCCATCTGCCTGAAGCAGGAAATGCCGCATGCTGATCTCCATCTTCGGGAAAGACAGAGAGAGAGAGAGAGAAAGAGAGAGAGAGCTCATATATATATATATATATATATATATATATATATATATTTAATCAGAAAACTGAGCGTCCGCCAGATCCACTGTATTTGCAACACTCGATGCCCCTTCGCTGGTGCTGCTCACGGGGGCAACGAAGAGGTGGAAGTTACACTCACCCTGAGAGCGTATACTCCTCGTCCTGCTCATCCACCAACGTCTGAAGCCAGTTGTTCACGTTCCGCGAACCTCCCACCAGCTGTCCGCTCGCTCGCTTCGCTTGCCTTTCTTTTCATGCTGCCTAGTCGCGGCCCGACTAGTGTTCGGACGGCTTTCGACCCGCCTCGCGAGCCTGTTGACCAAAACGTATCCCCCACCAGCCCATCCAAAAACAATCGCCAGGCCAGTTGTTTTTATGAGGGATGCGTAGCAGCGACGACGACGATGACGGCACGAGCAATTCATCAAGACTATCGCGGGTCTTTCGCTCTGGGAGCCTCTCGGAGGCTTCCTTGGGTCATGATGCAATCTCTTGGGGAAGTGTTGGGAGGCCTTTGCTTCCCTCGTGGGGCCCCTTTGGGGGGTCTTTCGAAGCGCCCCGTTGGGGGTCTCTCGGGCCCCCGTGGAGGCCTCCTGGGGCCCTCTCGGAGGCCAGCGGTCCAAGAAGGGGGGGGGGTCACGAATCACGGCCCCCCCCCCGTCGGAGGCCGAGGGACGCCGACTCTCCTGAGGTCCTCTTGGGCAGCTTCTGGGGCAGCTCCTGCGGCCGTCGTCTTGGCCCCCTCGCTGGAGCCCTCCTCGGACCGTCCGGGAGGGGGAGGGGGAGGGGGAGGGGGAGGAGGAGGAGGAGGAGGAGGAGGAGGAGGAGGGAGGATGAGGGAGGGGGAGGAGGAGGAGGAGGGGGAGGGGGAGGAGGGAGGGGGAGAGGGGGAGGAGGAGGAGGAGGAGGAGGAGGAGGAGGAGGAAGGAGGAGGAGGAGGAGGAGGAGGAGGAGGAGGAGGAGGAGGAGGAGGAGGAGGAGGAGGTAGGTGCTTTCAAGGGGGCCTTTCGGTTGGCCATTTGTGGATCTGCATTGCGTTCCGCCTACCAAATCCGACGCTCGGCTTCACCCTTCCCCGTGGATCAAGCTGGTTTCGTATGTATTTATATGCTTTAAATGGTTTCGAATGATTTCAAGTGTTTTTTCTTGATTCTGAATGATTGCCACAGGATGTGAACGATTTCGAACGATTTCGCCTGATTCGACTGGTTTTGGATTATTTCGAATGATGCTGTATGTCATTCGATAGTTTTGCACGATTTTGAATGATTTTGCATGGTTCGAATAATTCTTGCACGCTCTAAACATATTCCACATGTTTTCCATGGAAACAGACAAATTTGTTAAACCCCCGCGCGCCTGGGTCGAAATCGCTAGAAAAAGAAGCTCGGGCGGCGCCCGAGCATCTAAAAACTATATCTGATCACCACTTTGGCGCCGGAAGCCTCCACAGAGCCGCGCGCATTGACGCCGCCGCGCCCGAGCCTGCCCGGGCAGTGCCCGAGCCTGCCCAGGCAGTGCCCGAGCCTGCCCGGGCAATGCCCGAGCTTGCCCGGGCAGTGCCCGAGCCGGCCCGGGCAGTGCCCGAGCCTGCCCAGGCAGTGCCCGAGCCTGCCCGGGCAGCGCCCGAGCCTGCCCGAGCCAGCCAAGAGAGCCCAGCCAGCCGCCCCATGCCCGATATTCCAAAATACGATTGCCCCGAGCCGCCCGAGCCGCTTCTGCGCAACATCACGCGGAAATGATCTGGAATCGCCAGGCAACTTCAATTTTGTATACGCACAGCATGAAGAGGATTCAAAGTCAAACAAACATTAGAAACAATCGAAGTTAAAACAAAAAACAATGGAACATCTCAGGAAACACGTATACAAAAACATAAGAACACATGGGAATCAAATGAAATCGGAAAAAATAACATTGAAGAAACAATGGGAAACGATGACAATCATTGAAAACTATGAAAATCAGTGAAAAACAGCGCGCGTAGAAAAAACAATCAAAAACTGTTGAAAATCAATGGCGAAAAGGCCCCTCGGCTAAAAAGTTGTAAATCTAGCATTTGGCTAAAACATTGAATCGTGCTCTCGAAAAATCCCTAAGTACCCCGCGATAAATTCTGCCATCTCTCAGGTCTGGCACCGCGGATTCGCAGGGCGCAAAAGAAGTCCCACCAGCCCTCGCCTACCAAATCCGATGTCCGACCTCCGCGTGTCGTCGTCTCGGCTTCACCCTTCCCCGAAGTCGTTTCTTCTTGACAGTTTTCGTTTCGTTTCAGTTCGCTCGCTTCGTTCTCGTCCGAGTCGCGCGCAGACGCACCCTCGGCGCCGAGACTGGGAGTCCAAAAGGCCACCCTTGCAACGTTACAGGAGGAGGAGGAGGAGGAGGAGGAGGAGGAGGAGGAGG
>CAUYUJ010001871.1:55000-90000 GCA_963575745.1 Prorocentrum cordatum | reverse complement strand
CAGGTGCGGCAAGGTTCAATTCATCCTTCCTGGTGGTTTTGCCCCTGGGTTCCTGCACGCTTGCGTGGCTCCCTTGGCAGCCCTTGCAGCCTCAGCCCTCGGCGCGTTCAGCGTCCCTCGGCGGTAGTTGTGCAGACGCCAGTGCACGCGTTAGGTTGAATTCGTTTTGTTCGTTGCCCGAGCCGAGTTGCGACGCCGCTGTGCGCCGTCTCCTGCGGCCGCGACGGAAAAAATATCCCCGCAAGGCCCCCTGCTTGGTCTTGTTTTTTTTTCGCCCTTCCTCTTCCTTTTGCGCTAATTCAGGCCGTTGCTAGTCTGCACCGCCCTTGGACACCGCCCGACCTTGTCTTCGCCGCGGTCGCGATCAAACAAGTATCCCCGCCAGGCCATCCACGCCGATGCCCAGGCGAATTGAGACGATCAGGGGAGTGTAGGAGTAAAGAGGAGGACAGGCGTTATCGTTCGATGGGGGGAGGAGGAGCATGGGGAGGAGGACGAGGAGGAGGAGGAGGAGGAGGAGGAGGAGGAGGAGGAGGAGGAGGAGGAGGAGGAGGAGGAGGAGGGGGAGGAGGAGGAGGAAGAGGAGGAACAGAAGGACCAGAGGCTTCATGGATGCCTCCCGGCGTATCCCAAGATATCGCTTGAGGTCTTGTATGTTTCTTCTTGGAGCATCTTGGGGGCGTTGTGGCGGTTCCGAGAAACTCTGAGGCTGTCTTGGATACATCTTGGAAGCTTCTTGGGGCCTTTTTGCTTGGAGGCGTGTTTGGGACTTGTTTGGGGCCCCTGGGGGGCTCGTTGGGCCCTCTTTGGGCCTTTTGGGCGGGTCTCAGAGGTCTCTTCGGGCCGCCTTGGCCCCCGTAGCTAAAGTGGAGAGGGGGTCCTCACTTCAGGCCCGGCCATCCATCTTGGGCCACCTTCAGGACTCTGACGCCTCGCGGTCCCCCCTTCCAGTCCCAGGGGAGGGGGTATGGGGGAAGGGTCAAGTTAGCCAGCTCGAACGAGCCAGAGGGCTCGGTCCACTCCCACCCGACCTCACACAACATAAGCAGCATGTGCGTCGAGTCCGACGCTTGTCGCTCATCTTATATCGTGGGCGGCTAAACGTTCAGCGCGCGACATGAGCTGCGTCCTATTCCTGCCGCGTATTGAGCAACGTCAGCGAAAAACAAGACCGCGCGCGATGTACGCCGCGCCCCGCTCCGGCCTCTCATGTTGTATCGTCGGCGACAACATGTCCAGCGCGCGAAGTGCGCCGCGTCCCCGCGCGGTGTGCGCCGCGTCCCGTTCCTGCTACGCGATTCGCAACGCCGACGAGGAGAAAGTACATGTTGGCAAGGTACATGTTGACAGGTAAGATGGGGGGTCCCGCGTAGGGTTGGCCAGGCGTCCGCGCGCGATGTGCGCCGCGTCCCGTTTCTGCTACACTTATCGCAGCGTCGACGACAAGAACGTCCATGTTGACTTTCATGGGTAGGACGCGACCACCCGCTTCCGGTTACCCACGCGAGATTCATTCCGTCCCATTTGTATTTTTTCGCAACTCGACGACATGTTAGCGACAGGACGGCGGGGTTTGCTATTTGCTGGCTAGGTGGGGACGTGGGGGTGTTTGACCATAGGAAGTAAGGATCAAGCTACCCACCCGCCCGCAAGCCGTCTAGCTCACTCCCACCCGGCTTCCCCGCGCATAAGTAACACCCGAGCTTGAGCATGTTCAGCGGTCGTCTTTGGGTGGACAGGTATTGGGAATCAAAGCCGACCAAATGTGCGCGACGGTGGGTCGAGGTGCGCCACGCGTGCCACGCACCTCTGGGGCCCGAGCGTGCCAGGCACGCCTGGTGCGCCAGATGCCCCACGTGCTCCGAGTGCGAAGGGTGTGCCGCATACTCCAGCCGCGCCAGGTGCGCTACGTTCGCGGCGCGCGCAAAGTGTGTCAGGTGCGCCCGCGCACGTGGCAACACATCGAGAAAATGTCGCCCCCCGCCGTCCTTATCGAAAACCAATGCGCATCATTGTGTTTGGTGGGCCTGCGCGCAGCAGGCCATACGCCACCTTTCCCGCCGCCCCTGTCAAAAACCACGTGACAGTGATCGCGGGATGGCCGCGCATGATTCAGATTCATCCGCGAGGTGCATGTTTTTTTTTTGTGTTTGTCAGATATGGTAGCCCTGCGCGCAGCATGGAATATAATGACACCCCCGCCGTCTCTGTCACACAATACAAAGTGTTCGCGGGCCTCACGAGCATGATTCAAGATTTTGCCCCAAAGTATACTTTGCATTGTTTTTTGACAGTGGTGGTGGTGGGGGGAGCATCGGGTTCGCCGCGCATGCTTTAAATGTGGAGGCAAACTGCGGCTTGTATGGTTTTTTGATAGGGATGGTGGGGGGTGGGCCCGCATGGAGTCGGCATGGTTCTGGGTTGGGCGCTGGCCCCGTTGGGAGAGGGGGTGTATATAAACAGGGAGCAGTGATTAAGACACCCCCTAGATAGCAAGCCGTCCAGCTCACTCCTACCTGCCCCCCAACACATATGTTTTACCCGAGCCTGAGCATGTTCAGTGAACGTCTTTGGATGGACAGCAATTGGGAACCAAAACCGACCAAATGTGCGCGACGGTGGGGTGAGGTGCGCCACGCGTGCCAGGGGCGCCACGCGCGCCAGGCACCTCTGGGGCCCGAGCGTGCCAGGCACGCCTGGTGCGCCAGATGCGCCACGTGCTCCGCGTGCGCCAGGTGTGCCGCATACTCCAGCCGCGCCAGGTGCGCCACGTTCGGGGCACGCGCAGAGTGTTTCAGGTGCGCTTGCGCACGTGACAGCACACCGGGAAACATGTCGGCCCCCACCATCCTTGTCGAACAGCAGTGCCTATCATTGTGTTTGGTGGGCCTGCGCACACCAGGCCATACGCGACCACCCCCGCCGTCCCTGTTAATTATTCCGACGGTAGGACCCCACATGGGTACCTATTTAGCTTGCCCCTCGCCCTTTTCTTCTGCGACTGGCGGAGGCCTTCCTTCCGCCCTCTGCGTCCTCCTCCTCCTTCTTCTTCTCGTCCTACTTGTTACATGTCATATCCTCTTCCTTTTCCGCCTCCTCCTCCTCCGCCTCCTCAACTTCCTCCCTCTCCTCCTCATGTTCCCCCTCCTCCTCGGCCTTTGCCTCGCCCTCCTCCTCCTCCTCCTCCCCTCCTCCTTCTCCTCCCCCCCTCGAACGAGACACCCGCCTGAGACTTCCTCGCAATTCCCTCACAGACGAGGCTTCCGCCTGAGGCTTCCGCCATACTCAAGCTTGACGAGGCCAAAAATGACGACAGTTACAGGACTCCGATGACCCGCTCGGATTGCTCACATGAGCCGCCGGTCCCATAGGGAGGGGGCTCCCGCCTGAGACTTGCTCGCAATACCGTCGCAGACGAGGCTCCCGCCTGAGACTTCCGCCATACTCGAGCTTGACGAGGCCAAAAGTGACGACTGTTACATGATTCCGATTACCCGCTCGGATTACTCACATGAGCCGCGGGCCCCATAGGGAGGGGGCTCCCGCCTGAGACTTCCTCGCAATACCGTCGCAGACGAGGCTCCCGCCTGAGACTTCCGCCATACTCAAGCTTGACGAGGCCAAAAGTGACGACTGTTACAGGATTCCGATGACCCGCTCGGATTACTCACATGAGCCAAGGGCCCCATAGGGAGGGGGCTCCCGCCTGAGACTTCCTCGCAATTCACTCACAGACGAGGCTTCCGCCTGAGACTTCCGCCATACTCAAGCTTGACGAGGCCAAAAGTGACGACCGATACAGGATTCCGATGACCCGCTCGGATTACTCACATGAGCCGCGGGCCCCATATGGAGGGGGCTCTTGCCTGAGACTTCCTCGCAACACCGTCGCAGACGAGGCTTCCGCCTAAGACTTCCGCCATACTCGAGCTTGACGAGGCCACAAGTGACGACGGTTACATGATTCCGATTACCCGCTCTGATTACTCACATGAGCTGCGGGCCCCATAGGGAGGGGGCTCCCGCCTGAGACTTCCTCGCAATACCGTCGCAGACGAGGCTCCCGCCTGAGACTTCCGCCATACTCGAGCTTGACGAGGCCAAAAGTGACGACCGATACAGGATTCCGATGACCCGCTCGGATTACTCACATGAGCTGCGGGTCCCATTGGGAGGGGGCTCCCGCCTGAGACTTGCTCGCAATACCGTCGCACACGAGGCTCCCGCCTGAGACTTCCGCCATATTCAAGCTTGACGAGGCCAAGAGTGACGACAGTTGCAGGAGTCCGATGATCCGCTCGGATTGCTCACATTAGCTGCGTACACCATAGGGAGGGCTCCCGCCTGAGACTTCCTCGCAATTCACTTACGAACGAGGCTCCCGCCAGATAATTTCGCCATACTCAAGCTTGAAGATGCCAGAAGTGACGGCAGTTACATGAGTCCGATGACACGCTCGGATTACTCACATGAAGGGAGGGGCTCCCGCCTGAGACTTTCTCGCAATTCATTCACAGACGAGCTGAATCCGCGGCGATGTGTACGTGTGGGGTGATGGCGATGCAGTCCAGGGAGAGGAAGCGGAATACCCGGGCGTGAATCTGGACGGCGAGGCAAACCCAGACGGAGTACGTGTGTGATAATGACGAGTTTGACGATGGTGTCGTGGTCTTGATGATGGTGAGTGGTGAGTAGTAGTTGTGAGTGAGTGAGTGAGTGAGTGAGTGAGTGAGTTGGAGAATGAGAGTGTTCGAGTGAGCGAAAAGAATGATGAGTGATGATGGGGTAGTTGTGAGTGAAATGAATGAGAGTGGTCGAGTGAGTGTAATGATGGCGAGTGAGTGATGCGTGACTGTGAATGAGTGTGTTTGCGTGACTGATGATGACGGTGTGAGTGATTGAATGAGTGTGCGACGGGAGAAGAGGGGAGGGGGTGAGGTGTGAGGTGTTCCTGCGCGGGGAGTGTGCAGAGAAATCAAGAACCCCACTTTGGATGTGGAGAGAAATCACTTGACAGAGTGATCGCGGGGTGGCCGCGCATGATCCAGATTTAGCCGCGAGGTGCGTTTCGTATTTTTTTTTGCATTGTATTCTAGCCTTGCGCACAGCAGGCAACATGCTGACACCCCCGCCGTCCTTGTCAAGAAGCAGTACAAAGTGCTCGCGGGCTTCGCGAACATGACTCATGACTTTGCCCCAAGATGATGCCATGGCCAGACGGCTGGCAGAATGGCAGGACAAGTAGGACGAGGCCGAAGGCCAGCAGTGGCAGCGTGGGCACCGCAAAGGCTGCCCCAAGGGCGCCGGCAGGCCCATTCGGCCGCCAGGCAATCGACCCTGAGTCAGCCCAAAAGCGGGCGCGATGGATGGGGTGCTTCGGTGAAGCGGTCCGCGCAGAGCTCATGCAATATCTGAGACATGTTGAGGGCTGTTGGCCAAATGCAGGGATGGGAGGGGCACTTATGAGTGGATGAGGCGTTGGCCGAAGGAATGTGAGAATGCAGGTGTGCAGGTTAGCGGATCCGTCAGACTGGGTCTCACGAAGCGTTGTACGGAGTCTCGCAGGAGTTCCCTGGAAATGCCACCCGGCCGCGAGGGGGATACAAACATCCCCGCGTGCACACTTCCCCAAGCGCGCACGACAAATTGCACATGACCCCTCCCGCTTTTCAAGCCGCACTCTCGCGTTGCCTGATGTGGGCCCACCGCCTTGAAGGGCGGAGGCGGGGCGGGGGGGAGTGTGTGGGACGATGGGGAGGGAGGAGGGGGAGGCGGAGGCGGAGGCAGAGGCGGAGGCGGAGGCGGAGGAGGAGGAGGAGGAGGAGGAAGAGGAGGGGAGGAGGAGGAGGAGGAGCATGATGATGATGATGATGATGATGATGATGATGATGATGATGATGATGATGATGATGATGATGATGATGATGATGATGATGATGATGATGATGATGATGATGATGATGATGATGATGATGATGATGATGATGATGATGATGATGATGATGATGATGATGATGATGATGATGACGATGATGATGATGAGGATGATGATGAGGAGGAGGAGGAGGAGAAAGAGGAGGCGTGGCGAAAAGACGGATCGAAGAGGGAGGTGGGGATGAGTATTGCGGCGAGGTCGTCGGGGAAGCTGCAGCGGTCGCGGGACAGCCGCGGTCGCGCCGACCACCGGCGGCACCATCGCACAGAAGCCGACCGTGCCCCCAGGGGGGGGGTCGGAGCCAAGAGGAGTTGGGACACATCCCCGTCCTCCCCACTGGCTTTCTCTCGCGTCCCTCGTCCGTCTTCTCTCCTTCCCTCCTCCTCCTCCTCCTCTTCTCCCCCTGCTTCTCCTCCCTCCTCCTCCTCTTCCCACCCCGCTTCTCCTCCCCGTGCCTCGCAGACTTCGCAGGCCAGGAAGGCGCCTTGCCCCTCCTTGAGCAGCAGACGCCTACAACAAGTTAGGAGCTACTGTAGAGGCCTCCGGCCAGTGCCGCCGATCCGGGGTGCTACCGATTTTGCTTGCAACGGAGGACCTTTTATGTTTAAAAGAAGAGCACTCGCTCGAGACATCCCCATAATATACAGATGTTGAACTCGCTTGCTAGGCTGGGGCACGGAGGACGGACGGAGGGGGGACCGGCAGCTGAGGCGGAGGAAAGGAGGTGAGGGATGAAAGAGGGGATACATGTCCCAGCCTGCAGCTCGAGCTAGGCAGAGGCCCACGAAGAAGCCTTGACCGCTCACTGGAACGCTTCGGGTTCAACCAGTGTTTGGACACATTGTCGGATTTGACCGACGCAAACCCACCACAAAGCGTGCAATACATACCAGGTACATCAGTCTCTTCTGCCCTGGCCAATTGCAATTAGTGCCCGCCCTAGCGCCGCCTCCTAACAGAGTGGGGGCAGGGGACTGGCTTGGGTCTGGAGGTCCTTCCCGAGACTATCATGATACACTGAAGACACCTCATGATATCCCCATGACACACTGGGGAGTGGGAGGGGCGTGGTGTCTTCACCATTTTCTAGGTCTGTCAGGTCTAGGAAGCTTGCCGAATTGAAATTGATGTGGAGACCAGGCGTCAAGGACTTTTAATCACATCTGTGGCCACACTCTGATAGTCAGTCTCACCAGCTTCGGAAGATTGGAGCATGAGGCGACATATCGTGTATCTGAGCTCCAAGCTTGGCAAGGTGATGCGAGAAAGCAGACCCTGCAGCATCCGTGTGATCATTGACGTCGGTGGCCTCGAACGATCTGTGAGTACAACCTCTTCGATGCTGGGCCACTCTCTTATTCCAATCCTCTTATGTCCACGCCAGAGTAAGCTGTGTGTGTGTGTGAAAACCGCTCATCGCCCTTTTCTATCTATCTATCCTGCTATCATTTTGGCTCAAGGTATTGGATTTCATTGGACACATAGGATATCCTGCAGGATCCTTCTGCGAGGATAGAGACCCCATCTTTCCTCGTCATCATCCCCCACCTACGGATCATACGGTAGGTGCGACTCCTTGGTCGTTGGCTTCCGTTCACAGGTTATCAGCCTTTTCTAATTCGCTGTCCGTTGCGAAATCTCGTGCCGACTTCGAGTCTCACGCATGGCGGTGCCCCCTGCGGGGACCAGCGACTCTACGCGCGGTGGCTCTTCGACGGTGCGTGGGCTTCGCGACGACACGGAAAGGGCAGTGGGGCAGGGAATGAAACCGCAATTTCCCCTACCAGGAGACGGCAGCGCAAACGCCCGCTGTGAAGCTGAGCTTCGGCGTGCAAAGCAGGTGCAATCCTGCTCGTCAGACATGGATACGTCCGATTCTTTCGTGCCGGCGCAATCGTACACCCCAGGGTTTGGACCCAGTTTTCAGTCGATTGTTCAGTCACCTGGAGCCAACAGTAGTTCAAGTCCCTCGTCGGTGGAAACACTTGTGCCTTCCTCCCCCAATCCCTCGCCGGTGTAAGAACCCGCGCTGGCGCGAACGAAACGTCACCTCCGAGCGTCGCCGCCGCCGCTGGGACACCAGAGGTCCTTCGAGCCCCGCGTCGGTTTCCATGTCTGAACACGCCCGTGCCATCGAAGATCGTACAGGAACGACTTCACAGCGAAGAGTCCCCGATCGGTATCACTGCCCGTCTCAACATAGGGGCACCAGCCGCGGACCCTCGATGTGACCACTGCCCACCTCCGCTTCGAGAGTGCCGCCGCCGCGTCCGAGTTGCACGGCAATCTGTGTGCTGCCGAGCTGGCTAATGCTCAACGCCTTGGTGCATCAGGGGGGCGCGTGCCAGCGCTTGAGCACCGAGTCTCCGCGGTCGAGCAGCAGTTGCCTGACATGCAGGCGACGCAGGCTGAGTTGCATGTTGCACGGGACCAGACTGCGCAGTTGGGCACCCCGACTTCGGCTTGAGATTTCTCGACCGTCGCCGCCGAGATGGCCGAGGTAAGGAAGGCGGCGGGCCACATGCAGTTAGGACTCACCCAGATCTCCCCGGAAAGACGCTGCAAAGGCACGGGCGGATGCATTGCTGACCCGCTTGGAATTAGAGCGCGAAGCACACGTGGCTGGACCGGTACTCCCCGCAAATTCATGACACCAGCGACGAGGCGCGTGGTCTACGACAGAGTGTCGAGGAGTTGCAGAACGACCCCACTACCACCGAAGCTACCATGAAGGCTCGCGTTAGCGACGCCATGCTCCATCGCCTTCGCAACCTCCAGAACCCGCGACGACAGTGCCCCGGCCCCCGCCGATGGAAACATCCGCGCAGAACAATGGCGACGCACGTTACCAGGAGGTGCCTTAGCAGCAGCTTCAACGCAGACGCGTCACGCATCTCCTGTGCGTGCACCATCACCGACGCCACCAACTCCGTCACATAATATGTCACAGCATTCTTTTGGTGGCGCCACCCCGATCGAGGAACCGGATATTGCCGCGCATTACTCAGCTACAAGAGTGGCGACGCATTGCCAGGGATAGCTTCGGCAGCGCATCTGGACGCCCTGCCGAGGCATGCGCCGTTCTCTTCGTTGCTGAGCACCCTAATATTACATTTGGGGACCTTCAAGACAGTGATGACTTCGAGAGCATCGATTGCGTGCTCGCCGAGGGACTTTCGGCTGCTCTTATTGCTGAACTCCAGCATCGCGTGAAGAACCGCCATGTTCAAGAACACAAAGCGGGCCGCATTTTGAATGGAAGACAGACCTACTGGGTTATTTTGCAATCCTAAGAAGGTCATGGGTATCGACGACCTCCACGCGCGACTTCGATCGTCTGCATCTCATCCGCATGCGATACGACGACATCCAACGGATTATTGTGGACTGGGACTATATATTCGTGAAGCGCCGTGATCTACTGGGCACGAGCGTATTTCAGTCAGTGTTCCGAGCGCACATCCGCAGACACCCGTGGATGGAGCAAGACGCGTATGATTGCGACAGGCTGAAGACTGGCGACCTCGATCGCACATGCGATCGGCTTCGAGAACGTGTTCTGGCCAACGTCGAGATGCGCCGACTTGAACCTAACCAACGCGACCTCAAGAACGGGGCGACTCGACGCGAATTGGCCGTGCGCGCTGCCAACAGGGCAGGGCGCTGCAAGAATGGTGAGCGGTGCGAACTACGACGCGCGGGTCCTGCCAGCCGTTCTCCGCCGCGACCTCCCAGGCGCGCGTCGCAGGCCAGCGGGGGCGCCCGCGAGAGACGACCCTCCGCGGGGCGAGGCGCGCAATGGCCCCTCAAAGACGGAGGCGTCACGGATTTCTGTTCTTCTTTCGCGCAGCGCGCCGCCTGCCCGCGACTCGACCGGTGCAAATGGCCTCGCGTCGCCAAGTGCAGCATCCTTGCCGACCCTGGCAAGCGCTGCAAGATGGGCAGTAGCTGCCGCTGCGCCCGCATTGCGTCTGGCACCGAGGCCCCCGAGAGGAACCCTGGCCGCGCCTGCAGTCAGGGCAGCCGCAACAGGGCGCCCGCCCCCGGACGCGCGGGAGGCAATCGGTACTCCCCACGCGGGGGGCGTCAGAGCTTGCGGAGTCTGTGGGGTTTGCGCTGGCCGCGCCGCGGATCGCCATCTTCGAGGCGCGGGGGGCGACGGGGCACGGGCGCCACCGACCCCCTGCTCTCTCTTGATTCCAGTTCAGGAAGCCCAGTCCAGGTCAGGGGGGCCTTCCCAGTCAAGGTCGCCAGAGAAGATCATGTGGCCCGCGGTCCGCTGCTCCTCGTGGGTCCACCCTTGGAAGCCGCGCCCGCCAAGCTCGAAGGTCAATCATAGTCGCAACCGCCCAGCCAGTTTGGAAATGCTGGAGGTGCCCATCCACCAGTGTCCGATCTGTCAACAGAGAAGCCACCAACGTCAATGCAATGTCCACGCGGTTGCGCCCAGCTCTACGCCAAAACCACAGCGACCAGCGACTCCGCCACCAACGCGAGGACAGACTTACCCACCATGTTTACTCCAATCGTCAGCAACGCCACCAGGGAGAGAGAAGCTCCACCATCAGTATCGACCATGGAATCGCATGGCCCACCATGATCACCGGGTAGTTACTTGTCCCTAGGTGCCGTTTACATGTCGAGAGATCCCACATTGGGATGGGGCGCTCGAAGTGGTTCTTCGCAGAAGCTTTGCCTCCGCGACTGGGCGAAGGGAGCCGTGCTTTGATGCTCGCCCCGAGAATGTCCTCGATGCTATGCTTCTTGATCGCGCCCGAAACCTCCAGCGATGCGCGCGCCTCCACCAGGTCTGACTCGTCGACCTTCATGACATCCGCTGAGATGTTGAGGCCCCCCTGTCGTGCCCCTGCTGGGGGGGGGGGGGGCTGTGTGCGTGGCAGGAAGAGTAGGGCGAACGGCCCCGCGGTGGCCGCGCGCGCTCCACTTGCGCGTTGATGTCTGAACTCTGCGCGGCCTCCAGAATCTTTTATATTCAGAAAGCTGCGATGTGAGGGCGATGAGGTCGGGCGACCTGTTGGCAGCAAGACGAGCTGTGACCGCCTTCCCGCGCTCCTCCAAAGTTTTTTCTCTTCGCGACCGTGCTCTTCCAGCTCGTCCAGCTCTCCGGCTGGGCAATGCTTGAATCTGCTGCACAAGGTCGGCAGGGTCCGACTCCAGCTTGAGATCTGCTTGATGCGTTTGCCCTCGTCTTGTTCGGTGCGGAACAGAAGCGTGCTCGGGGGATTGCCGCCCTCTGGCCGTGCCTTCCCTTGGACCCTTGAGGAAGAACGTCTTTGAACTTGCCCGCGGCAAGCTGGTGGGGCTGGTGGAGTTCCTCGGGGGCCCCCGTGCCCCGCTCGGCTTGGCCTCCAGGGTCGCCCCCGGGACTTCCGCCGCCGGACTTTTCTCCGCCGTCCTCTCCTTTGCTTTGTTGGGGATGGGGGGTGGGGGGGGGCGGTGTATAATTGAGGATCGCAGAGAGCAAAGGGTTAAGGGAGGAAGGTGTGTGGGGGGGGCGGGGACTGGATGACGCGGGTGGCCTACGTTGGTCGCCTGGCCACGATTCCGAGGCGGACTCGGCCGCGGCGACGAGCGCGCCTCCAGAGGCACAGGAGGATTGAGCACGTCCGCGAACGGCGACCCTTTGTCATCCAGGGCCCGCTTCGATCCGACCGATTCGATGCGGTATCGACTTAGGCCAGCCCGATCCGATTCGATCTCGATGTTCCGACGACCCGACGCGGCCCGACGTTCGCGCGGCGCTGTTGGGCATTTGGGGTTCGATGCTGACAGATCCGGTCGTCGACCTGCCCTTGCCTCCCGTCTTCGGGCGTAGATCAGGAGGGAAAGAAACACACAGACACAATCAATCGTCGATCCCCCAGAAAATATGGGAAAATATGGGAAGTGGGTGGGGGGGAGACAGAAACCCATAATATATATATATATACACACATATGTGTGTGTGTTTTGTTTTATCATTATTTAACCAAACTATATATATATATACATATATATATGTTTGTGTATATATATATATATATAGCTTTTACCTCACAGCGAAGACTGATAGGTTTCTCATGGGGTCAAAAGAGAGCATCTGATGACTCCCCAGGGGGATCTGGGCGGGAGCCGGACAGGCGAGGGCCGGGCTTGTTTTAAGCAAGCAATCACACACTTCGTGCTCTTCGACCTCCCAGAACTTTATTCCCGGGCCACATTTTGAATGCCCGGAGCCAACAGTAGGCCACTTCGTGCTCTTCGACTTCCCAAAACTCCATTTCCGGGCCACTTTTTGAAAGTCCGGAGCCAACTGTAGGCCACTTCGTGCTCTTCCACTTCCCAGAACTCCACTCCCGGGCCACATTTTGAATGCCCGGAGCCAAGTGTACGCCACTTCGTGCTCTTCCACTTCCCAGACTTGCAAGACTCATCATCTTCATCATCACCATTTGGAGATACCGTTATCGAAAACAGTGTTTCTACTGCTACTACCACTGCTCCCATCATTCCTACTCGTTCACTCCACACACTACAACTACTACTTCACTGTTACCACTACTACCATCACTACTACTTCTATTGCTACTACTACTGTTACTGTTACTGCTGCTGCTGCTGTTGCTGCTGCTAGTGTAGCTATTGCTACTGCAACTACTGGCAGTGCCACTGCGACTGCCGCTGATGTTGCCACTGCGACTGCCACTGCGAATCCGACTGCGAGTGCGAGAACACCAGAATTCTACAACAGCGCTCTTACATGAATACCACAGGCAATGTTTCCAGCTATGCTTCTACACATCGCTGTTAGGTTGCTTTGCCGGGAACAAAAAACATTTAAACAATGTGTGCATTTATTGAATCGCTTCGCTCATTCCGCCGGCCCGTGATATGGCATCGCTGGTTTTTGTCTGTGTGTTCGTTGCCCATGTTGCGCTCTTGGGGGCGGGTGTCGTTCGGACGCGTTGCGTGGGGAGTTTTGATGGTGAAGCAGTTCCCTGGGGGTCGTCTCTCGATGGGGCGAAATAGAGTCGTCGTCAAGATGCTTCTTTGGGGGGCCTCTTGGGGTCTGTTGAGAGGCCGTTCGGGGGCGCCTGGGAGACATGTTTGAAGCCTTCTGGGGCTTCTTTTGGGCCTCCTGGGAGTCTCCTGGGGCCTCTTGGCGACATCTTGGGGCCTCTTGGAGGCCTCTTGGGGCCTCTTTGGGACCTCCTGGGCGCCTTCTGGGACGGAGGGCTCCATTTTTGAGTTCTCGGTATCCCTCCTGAGTCCCTCTTGGGCCCGTCTTGGGGCCTCTTGGTCCGTCTTGGGCGGCACTTGGGCCGTCTTGAGGGCTCTCTTGGGTCGTTTCGGCGCCGTCTTGGGAGCTTCGTGGGCCGTCTTGGAGCGGTCTTGGGGGCCTCTTGGGCCGTCTTGGAGCGTCCGGAAGCCGAAAAAGCCAGAACACAAAAAACATCGAAAAAACCAATGAAAATCAACGATTTTGGCCTCTTGGGGCTCTCTTCGGAGGCCTCTTGGAAGGCTCTTGGGGCGTCTTGGAGGCCTCTTGGGCTGTCTTGGGGGCCTTTTGGGCCGTCTTGGGGTCATCTTCGGCGTCTTCGAGCGCTCTTTGGGCGTCTCGGGGGCCTCTTGGGCAGTCTTGGGGGCCTCTTGGGGCACTCTGAGCGCGCTCTGGGGAGCCTGAGAGGCCGCACCCAGAAGGAAAACCATCTCTGAGTAGACTTGGTCGGGCGTTGGTCGGGGTACTTTTCGCCGGGGGACCCCCAGGGGCCGCCCCGCGCGCGCGAACTAGAAATACTGTTAATACTGTTTACCAGTTACCGGAGATCTTAGCACGCCCTGGCCCGTTGGGCCGGCGAATTTACGTGTCCTGGGGCCCCTTCAGTAGAGGCGGGGGGGGGGGCGCGGGCTCGGGGGGGAGCGCGTCGACCCCCGGCCGCCCGCGGGCCGTCGCCGGGGGGCCCGGCAGCCCACCCCTCCCGGGCGCGCGCGGCCTCGCCGGCCCGGGCCCGCCGCCGATCTGCGGGCGATGCCTCGCCGACTCCGCGTCGGTGGTCCCTCGCCCCCCCCTCCGTGTCGATGGTCCTTCCCCCCGGGGGAGTGCGGCGGGGAGCTGGGGGGGAGGGGCTGGGGTGGGTGGGTGGTGGTGGTGGCGGGGTGAGAGGGAGAGAGAGAGAGAGAGAGAGAGAGAGAAAGAGAGAAAGAGAGAGAAAGAGAGAGAGAGAGAGAGAGAGAGAGAGAGAAAGAGAGAAAAAAAAACGAGAGACGAGAGAAAGAGAGAGAGAGAGAGAGAGAAAGAGAGAGAGAGAGAGAGGGAGAGAGAGAGAGAAAGAGAGATGAGAGGGAGAGGGAGGGGGCGTTAACGAGGGGTGCGCGCGCACCTCGCTCCCCCCCCCCCCCCGAGTGGATTGTTGGGCGGGGTGTGCTGGTGCGCGCTCGCGAGGCTCGTGTCCCGGCCCCCCCCCCCTGCCTCGGCTGCGCCCGAGAGCGAGCCCCGCCTTCGCCTCTGCTCCCGCGCCGCCCCCCTAAATCGGGGAAGATGACGTGCGGCGCGCTGTCACGCGGGTGCATCACTGCGCGACTATGTGCGAACGACGGCGGCGAACGACCAAATGCAGACAAATGCGGACGGGCGACGAGCGACCAACGGCGACGACCGACGAGCGATGACGACGACGACGACGAGCCACGGACGACGAACGACGAACGAGGAATGGTGGCCAGGGCGGCGACGGTCGACGAGCGGCGGACGACGAATTACAGACGACGGGTGACGAACGTCGAACGACGCCGCACGTGCGGACGTACCGCAGCGCGACCACCGCGCGGGGGGTGGGCGGGGGCCTGCGTGAAGAATCAGTGCCCTCTCGGAAACCTTCCGGCCGGGCCAGGATCTCTCGTGCGCGGACTCGAGCACCGCGTCGGCGGCGGCCTCGGCGCGCGATTTTCGCGCGGGGGTCGGCGCGCGGCGCAGGCATCCTCCTCGCGCGACATCTGTAGCGCTCGCCCGCGCAGGGAAGGATTCGCGCGCCGCGTCGGCGCAAGTCTCGGAATGCGAAATTCTCAGCGCCAGGCAGACTCGCGCGAGGGAGTCGCGCTCGAGTGCGCGGGCGAGGACTCGTGCGTCGCGTCGCCGGCGGTCTCAGCGCGCGACTTTCGCGTGGGGGTGGGCGCGCGGCGCAGCGATGCTCCCTCGCGTGGCTGGCCAGCGCTGGCGCGCGCGCAGGAGAGGACTCGCGCGCCCGCGACTCCGCGGGCGGGGCATCGGCGCGCGGCGCCATGCGGCTTCCTCGCGCGAGCTGGCAGCGTGCGTGCGCGCGCGGGGGAAGGCTCGCGCGTCGCGTCGGCGGAGTGATATTTCGGCGCCGTGGTCTCGATCCGCGAGGGTGATGGCGCCTCGCTGCGCGACTGGACATGCGCGCGCGCACGCGGATGTCTTTGCGGATGCGCCGCGAACGCGCCGCGTCTGCGGGCGTATCGCTACGTGGCCGCCGCGCGGGGGGAGGGTGGGGGGTCTGTGCGAACAAACATTGAATGGCTTTCTCGGGATCCGTCAGGCCGCGTCGACTGGGGCCCCCTGGGGAATCTCTGTGGTTTCCTGGGGGCTGGGACTTTCTGGGGCCTCCTCTGGGGCTTCCTGGGGCCTCCTGAGGCTTCCTGGGGCCTCCTGGAGCTTCCTGGAGCTTCCTGGAGCTTTTGGGGAGCGCATGGGGTCGTCTGGGAACGCCTGGGACGCTTGGGGGGCGGCTGGGGGCGCCAGGGGGCGCTTGTGCCCTCCTGGAGCGCTTGGGAGTGCTTGGGAGCGCCTGGTAGCGTCTGGGAGCGTCTGGGAGCGCTTGTGAACGTTTCTGGAGCGTCTGGGAGCGCTTTGAACTCTGGAGACTCCCGGGAGCGCCTGCAAACACCTTGGGTCGCTTGAGGAGCACTTGGAACTGCTGAGGAGCGTTTGGGCGCTCCTGGAGCCTTTTGGAACAAAAAGACTTGGGGACGCGTTGGGCGTCTGGGAGCGCCTGGAAGCGCCTGGGGCCGCCTGGGGAGCGCCTGGCGCTGCCTGGGGTTGCTTGGGCGCTCCTGGGGTGTTTGGGAGTGCTTGGGGGCGTCTGGGAGTCTGGGAGGGCGTTTGGGCGTCGGGCGTCTGGGACCGCCTGGGAGCGCGTGGGACCGTTTGCAGAACTTTTGGGGCCGATTGGGAGCCCTTGGGCGCCCCCAGAGAATACGAGAGCGCCCATCGTAGTAATATATATATATATATATATATATATATACATGTACAATCGGCACGTGTGTGCCCAGGCTCATACAAAAACTGAAAGGGCGTTTGAAGCAGGAAGACACCATGACTGCAGGATCGGAGATGGAGAAGGGGAAGCTGGGGCGGCGCCGCCAGGGCGTGCCTAAGAGAAGGGGAAGAGGCAGGAGGTGAACGCAGAAGAATCTAAGATCGAGGTCGCACTCGAGCGCAAGTGGGGTTGCCACACCTTGCGATGTGTGTACCAGGGCCCCCAGGAAACCTCAGGAGGCCCGACTTGGATACGGAAGAGGCTCCAGGAGGCCCCGGGATTGTGAGTGTTGTGTGTGTGTGTGATGTGTGCTCTGTGTTGTGCGTGTTTTCTGTGCGTTGTAGGTGTTGTGTGTGTGTGTGTGTGTGTGTGTGTGTGTGTGTGTGTGTGTGTGTGTGTTATGTTTGTCTAGCGTGTGATGTGTTGGGTGTGATTTGTGTCTCTGTGTGTATGTAGTTCTGAGGCCCCAGGAGGCCCTAGGCGGCCTCAGAAGAACCCAGGAGGCTCCAGGAGGCCCCAAGAGGCTCCAGGAGGCCGCAGGAGGCCCCAGGAGGTTCCAGGAGACCCCCGGGAGGCTCCGAGGCCGGGTGTGGGGTGCCATAAAGTGCAGAAAGCCCCAGGAGGCCCCAGGAGGTTCTAGGAGGCTCCCAAGAGGCTCCGAGGCGGGGTCTGGGGTACCAGAAGGTACGTCGGGGCTGGATTTTGGGAGGATGTCTCAGGCGAAATCGCCATTCTCTGAGAATCGGGGTCAAACTCAATGAAACTTCAAGGTGTTTTTGAAGGTTTCATGTTAGAATTTTGAAATTCCCATGTGTTTTTTGACCCTGACGTCACGATCTGCGTGAGGGGTGCCACCGATTTTCACAATTTCGAGGATGTCCCTAGCGAAACGGTCAGAAAAATCGCGGACGCCGCCTTCAATTCATCGGCTCTGAGCTCTACTCCCTCGGAGAGGTGCGCATGAGAATATATATATATATATACACACATATATACACACATCTATTCCTCTTCCTATATTGCGAAGGCCTTACGGCCGGTGCCGCCGACCCTGGAGGGCGACCCGTGCGTTCTCTAATGTGGCGGGGGGGGCCTCTTGGGGCTTCCTGGGGGCCTCTCGGGGGTCTCGTGGTGGCCTCTTGGGGGCATCTTGGGGCTTCCTGGGAGCCTCTGTCGCCGAGGGCTCGTCGGGGCCCCCGTCCGGGCACCCTGTTGGAGCCGTTTGGGGAGCCTCTGGGGCCATCTTGGAGCCATCTTGGGCGGTCTTGAGGCTCTCTTGGGTCATTTTGGGGCTCTCTTGAGGCCTCTTGGGCTATCTTGGGGCAATCTTGGGGGCATCTGGGGCCGTCTTGGAGCGTCGGCAAGTTGAAACGGCGAGAACGCCAAAATCTGTCAAAACTTTAAGGCAATCATTGATTTTTCCCTCTTCGTGCCCTCTTGGGAGTGCTCTTGGACACTTCTTGGAGCGTCTTGGCAATCTCTTGGGCCGTCTGGAGGCTACTTTGGCGTCTTCGACCGATGGTTCGGCGATTCGGGGCCCTCTGGAGCCGTCTTGGAAGCCTCTTGGGGCACTCTTGGCCAGTCTGGGGGCTTTTCTAGGTCCCGGGACATCCCGGGGGGGATGCGTATCTGCTCCCCCCCCCCCCCATCCGGGACCCCCCCCCGGAACCCCCCCCCGGCGGGGAAGGGATCAAAGGGAAGGGGCTTCCCTTCGACTCAGCTACGACGTTGCTCAATTTTGCTTTGCCTTCGACTCAGCTACGACGTTGCTCGATTTCGCTTTGGTTTCGCTTTGGCTGGCGCGCCTGAGGGGAGGGCGACGACGACGACGACGACGACGACGAACGGAAGAGCATCGACGACGACGACGACGACGACGGCGACGACGACGACGACGACGGCGGCGACGACGACGACGACGACGGCGACGACGACGACGACGACGGCGGCGACGACGACGACGACGATGACGACGACGATGACGTCCACGACGAACGGAAAAGCATCTTCCACACGCCGACAGGGTCGGCGGATTTTTGAAAGCCCGTGCGGGGAAAATCCCCGTGACCCCCCCCCCCTTTGAAAACCGGGCTCCCAGGATCTGGGGCTTTGGGACCCTCCGGACGGGCCTCGAAGCGGCCCCCTGGACCTCGCAAGGCGTTTTGCCAAGCCTTCCCAGCACACCTAGGGCGATCAGGGGGGTCATCGGAGACGTCCCAGAGAGCTCCATGACAGCACAAGAGCGCTCCAAGAGTGACCGTCGTGACCTCAAGATGGCCTGAGAGGCCTCGAGGACAGCCCCAAAGAGGCCTCCCAGAGCACTCCCAAGAAGGCCCCAAGAGGCAAGATTCATGGATTTTCTGTTGTTTTTTGGTGAAATTTGGCGTTTTCCTTTTTTCGGCTTCCCGACGCTCCAAGACGGCGGTCTTTGGGCGTCCGAAGCCGCCTGGGAGGCTCCAAAAACGCCCCACAACCATCCGAAAGGGCTTCCAGGCAGTCCGAGAGAACCCCAAAACGGCACAACAGGGGTCCAAGATGGCCCTCAGAGAGCCCCATGGCGGCCCAAGATGGCCCCAAGACACCCTCCGAAGCATTCCAAATCGTGACCCGGCCGTTCAGGGAGACCGCGGTTGGAGGCAGGGTGGCCCGAGGAAGCCCCCAGAGGCCCCCAGAACACGCCCAGGAGGCCTCCAGAAGGCCTTTGGAAAGCCTGAAACAACTTTTGTGAGACCCCCAGAGGCTCTCCAAGGAGGAGCCTCCGCAAAAAAGAGCTGAGGAGGATGGGGTGAATGCGCAGGGCATGGCGAAAATGAGGAAAAAGAAGCGTGGAGGAAGGATAGCGAAAAACATTATTACAGCGGTGATGCCGGAAAAACAACAAGGAGTTATCGCTAAATTGGCGGCTTGTCCTTCCTGTTATTCCGCCTGCATGCCAAACTTCAAGGACCAAGGTGCATGGCGCGAAGCGCCACTGCAGTCTTGCATATATATATATATATATATATATTCTCAGATTTCTATACGTATGCATGTATATATATAGATGTATGTGTATCGCTTTATGTTTGTATCTATGTTTGAGGGATGTAAGAGTATACGCTTTACGAGAAATCTGTATGATGGGCAGATTTGTTGCCAGGCGCCGCTCGCCCTCTGGAGCCTCCCAGGGATCGATTTTGAGCTGGTGGTGCCGGCGGGCCTCACCAGAGCGCCCCCGCGACCCCGTCTCGATCCACAGAGGGAGACATCAAAATTGTGCTGCGCACAAGGGGAGGATGGCGCAGCCCGCCTTTCGCACCGCCCAGAGGCGGGCATCGCCCGCCGACCCAGTGCATGTGGCACTCCGCTGCACGCTGTGGCCACCTGTCGCTCGCTGCCTGACGATTGTCAGGACCGTCGCTCGCTCCGGGGCGAGAGAGAGAGAGAGAGAGCGAGAGAGCGAGAGGGAGAACGAAACACTGACAGGAACAAACATTATATATATATATATATATATATATATGTGTGTGTGTGTGTGTGGAAAACATGTAAGTCCAGGCGAGGCCTGGCTGAAGGCCAGCGCAAATCCTCAGTGCTCAGCGCCGCACCTTCAGGAACGGCCGTTGCCTTGGGTCTTGCCACCCAACATCTGCCGTCCCCTGGGGAGGGGTTGGGGCCTCTTACCATGAAGCCTGACGTCGCCGAAACATACGACATCACGAGATATCGCGACCACAGCAGCGTGGGCCACAGAGCGCGAAAACGCCCAGTGCGAAACTATTGCAACGCCAGGATTTCATGGTGCCCTCTCGTTGTCCCTCCTTTCTCCTCCAATTGTCCAACCCTATCGTTGTTCCTCACTCCCGCTCCATTCGCGTCACCGCACGGTCTGTCGCCGCGCCGTTTTGGCACCCCCACTGGCCTGTCCTTCTCTGTTGTTGCCCCTCACTCCCCCTCCGCTCCTCCTGGCCGCCTGCTCCCCGCCCCCGCTCCCCTCCTCCCCCTCCCCTCCCCCTCACCTCCCCCTCCCCTTCCTTTTCCCTCCCTTCCCCCCCCCCCCCTCCCCTCTCCCCTCTTCTCCCCCGAGGGCCTCGTGAGCTCCGACCCCCCCGTGGGGTGCGCCGGCTTCCGTGTTCATCCGGCGCGCCGCGGCGGCCGGGCGCACGGAACCCACGGGCCCCACGCCCCGGCTCAGGCGCGGGGGTGGGCTCCCAGGAACGGCGGGCCTTCGACGGCCTCCGCGTCCCTCGTCGGCCCTCCTGCTCCTCTCCCCTCCTGCTGCTGCTGCTGCTGCTGCTGCTGCTGCTCCTCCTCTTTTTGTGCTTCCCGCCCGTGGCAAGATTGTTGTTTGCCTCCCTGTACCTTCCGCGCATCTTTGGATTTCCCTGCTGGGATTCCTCCCCTCTACAACCTGGAGAGAGTTTTCTCCCGTGCACTGTCGGGCGGTCTCCTCAGGAGTCGGCTAATCTCAGAACTCGGAGCAACGTTCGCTTTGCGGTTGCACGGTGTCCATGCGGTACGGACTCCGTTCGCCGTAGTCTCGGTTCGCCGGGGCTCGGTTCGCCAGGGCTGGCTTCGCCGGGCCTCGGTACGCCCAATTCGACTCGCCCAGCTCGTTTCGCCGGGACTCGGTTCGCCGATGCTCGGTTCGCCCGACTCGCTTCGGCGGGGCTCGTTTCGCTGGGGCCCGTTTCGCCAGGGCTCGTTTCGCCGGGGCCCGTTTTTCCGCAGGGGCTCGCTTCGCTGGGCGGGCCCCGTCGGGCGAGTCGGGTCGGCCGGGCGCACCCCGTCGGGCGGGTCGGGTCGGGCGGGTCGGGCGGGCCCCGTCGGGCGCGTCGGGTCGGACGGGCGGCCACCGCCTCGTCGAGGGTTGGAGCCGGGCGAAGCGAGCTGGGCGAGCCGGGTCCGGGCGAGCCGAGGGAGGGCGAACGAAGCCTGGGCGAAGCGCGCCGGGCGAAGCGAGCCCGCCGGTTCGAGCCCTGGGCGAATCGAGCCCGGGCGAGTCGAGCCCTGGGCGAGTCGAGCCCTGGGCGAATCGAGTTTCGGACGAATGGAGCCTACGCCGTTCACGCAGCTCCCCAAGTGGACTGGTACGTAGGCATGTCTATGCCGATTTCGTAGTGTATGCGGTGTGAGCTAGTTGGTGCAAGCTATGTGGTGTAAGCTATGTGGTGTACGCCATGTGGTGAAAGCAATGTCATGGAAGCCTAGAGTATGAGGCGGGAGCGAGGCGGCGCCAGCTGAAACCCTGAGACACCCACCCAGCGCACGAGGCGGCAACGAGGCGGCACCAACTGGGCACCAGCCGAAACCCCGACACACCAACCCAATTCCTTAGCAACCTGAAGTAAGAAATCCTGAGTGCAAGCATTGCCTGGGAAACTGTATAGGCTGCCCGAGGATGAGACGCTGTGCCGTAGGCACTGACCGAAGTGCCTTAAGGCCAATTTGGGCTCCGCGTATGAAGCAGATAATCTTTGAGGGGCCAGGAGCACGCAGTTCTGGGTGTTCCCTGGCGAGCGTGAGCGCTCTGGGGAATCGCCGCGCGACTTTTCCAGAAGCCCTGGGGACGCGGCTCGGGAAACGGATGCTCAGCATGCCCCAGGATGGTCCCTTGAGGCCTCCCTGGAGCCCTGGGGACCTCTGGGGCCGTCTTGGGAGCTCTCGGGGCCGGCCCATGGGGCCCAGACTCTCCTCCCAACCCATCGGTTCTGTCGTTATGCAGTTGTTCGCGCATTTTTTCTTTTCTCTCTTGAGAGCGTCCAAGACGGCCCAAGAGACCGCCCAGGTCGCCCAAACACGGCCCAAGAACCCCCCAAGGGGGGCGTAGATTACACACAGACCCAATCCTCCTTTCTCTGCCCTCTTCCCTCCCGCTCCCACTCTCCCATCGTGTGGGACGTTGTAAGAGGGGGGAGGGGCGTGGGGGGGAGGAGGGAGGACGGAGCAGGGACGAGAGAGCTGGGCACCAAACTCCCGGGCAAGAGCTGATTGGGGGCGGTGTCGGAGGTGAGGGGGTGAGATCGAAGTGGAACGGAGAGCCCCCTTACCGGGAAGTCGGTTTCGGTTTCGTGTTCGTGCGTGCCGTGCGTGCGGGCGAGGCGAAGCTGCGTGGGCGGGCGAGAAGAAAGTCTCCTCCGGCTGAGGCGCGGCCAGACCAAATGTTTCCTTTCCGGGGACCAGTGGGGCGCGGTGTCCCGCCGGTGTCCCGCCGGTGTCCCGCCTCCGGCTGAGGCGCGGCCGGACCAAATGTTTCCTTTCCCGGGGCCGGTGCGGCGCGGTGTCCCGCCGGTGTCCCGCTGGTGTCCCGTCGGTGTCCCGATGATGATGATGATGATGATGATGATGATGATGATGATGATGATGATGATGATGATGATGATGATGATGATGATGATGATGATGATGATGATGATGATGATGTCGATTATGTTGATGATGATGATGGTGATGGTGGTGATGATGATGGTGTCCCGATGATGATGATGATGTTGATGATAATGATGTCCCGAAGGTGATGATGATGGTGGGGCGCGGTGTCCCGCCGGTGTCCCGCTGGTGTCCCGTCGGTGTCCTGATGATTATGATGATGATGATGATGATGATGATGATGATGATGATGATGATGATGGTGATGATGGTGATGTTGACGATGTTGATGATGATGGTGATGATGATGGCCATGGTGGTGATGATGATGGTGTCCCAATGATGATGTTGATGATGCTGATGATGCTGATGATGCTGATGATGCTGATGATGATGATGGTGTCCCGATGATGATGATGATGATGATGACGACGATGATCCTGATGATTTTGATGATGATGTGATGATGAGATGATGATGCTGATGATGAAGATAATGATGATGATGATGATGATGATGATGATGATGATGATGATGATGATGATGATGGTGTCCCGGTGATGATGATGATAAGGTTGATGATGATGATGTCGATGATAATGATGGTGATGATGATGATGATGATGACGGTTTCCCGATGATGATGATGATGATGATGGTGGTGATGATGATGATGATGATGATGATGGTGATGATGATGATGATGATGATGATGATGATGGTGTCCCTATGATAATGATGTGCATTTGATGATGAGGATGATGATGGGGTCATGATGATTTTGATGATGGTGGCCCGGTGATGATGATGCTGATGTTGATGATGATGATGGTGTCCCGATGATGATGATGGTGATGATGATGCTGGTGACGATGATGATGGTGTCCCGGTGATGATGATGATGATGATGATGATGATGATGATGATGATGATGATGATGATGTTGATGTTGATGTTGATGTTGATGATCATGATGATGTTGCTCATGATGATGATGGTGCCCCGATGATGATGATGATGATGATGATGATGATGATGTTGATGATGTTGTTCATGAGGATGATGATGAGATGATGATGATGGTGTTCCGATGATGATGTTGATCATGGTGTCCCGATGATGATGATGATGATGATGATGATGATGATGATGATGATGATGATGATGATGATGATGATGATGATGATGATGATGATGGTGATGGTGATGGTGATGGTGATGGTGATGATGATGTTGATGATGATGGTGATGAGGTGATGATGATGGTGTCCCGATGATAATGCTTCTGATGATGATGATGATGATGATGATGATGATGATGATGATGATGATGTTGATGACGTTGATGACGATGACGTTGATGATGATGACGTTGATTGTGAGATCGATTGTGATACCGATAGTGAGATCGATAGAGAGACCGAATGTGAGATCGACTTTGATATCGATAGTGAGATCGATAGTGAGACCGATTGGGAGATTGATAGTTAGATCGATTGTGAGATCGATCGAATGAAATAGATCGAGTGAGATCGATTGTGAGATCGATTGAGTGAGATCGATCGAGCGAGACCGATAGTGATATCGATAGTGATATCGATAGTGAGACTGATCGAGTGCGACGTTGGTTCCTCCCCCCCCGAACCTCCTTATCAGCCGAAGGGTGGTCGTATAGGTAAGTGAGTGTGATTATACGGCCTTCCCCACTGGCACGTTTCTATCCCTCCCCTCCCCTCCCCTCTCCTGCCCGCTCCCCTCCTTCCCTGTACTGCCTTTGCTCCTCCCCCTCCCGTGCCCCACCCCTTCTCCCCCCCCTTCCCCGTTTCCGCCCGTCCCTCCCCTCCTGCCCGTCCCTTCCCCCCTCCCGCTTCCCCCTCTCCCCCCCCTCCCCGTCCCCCTCCCCCCCTTCCCGTTCCACCCCCCCTCCCCGTCCCCCTCCTGCGATCCCTTCCCCCCCCCCCCTCCCCCCGCCTTCCCCCCCCCCTCCCGAGGCCCCGGCGGCCCCCGGTCCAGCCGCCGCCCCCGCGGCGGAGGCCGCGGCCGGGCCGCTGGGCGCGCCCGGCGCTCAGCAGGGCCGGCCGAAGGACTCTTCGGGCTGCCCGTCTGGGAGGGGAAGGGAGGGCGAGGAGGGGGGGCCCAGATCTGCAGCGTGTTCTCTTTTGGGGATGGGGGGGGGAGTGTTTTTTTTTTTGTTTTGCTTTTTTTTATTTCGGCCGTGGCGTTCCCTGGGGGCGTGTTTTTTGTTTTTTTTTTTGGGGGGGGGAGGGGGGGAGGGGGGGGGGGGGGAGTGTTTTTTTGGTTTGTTTCTCGGCCTTCGTGGGGCGCAGGCGGGCCCCGGGACCATCGCGAAGCGGATCAGGGGCGGGAAGCTGCCTCCCCAGGCAGCCGTGCGGGTGCGGGGCAGCGGGAGGGTCCGGATGTAGCAGGTCTCCTCCCTGTTCCCTCGTCGTCGTCGTCCTCCTCCTCCTCCTTCCCTCCTTCCCCTCCCCCTCCTCCTCCTCCTCCTCCTCCGCCGCCCTCCCCCTCCCCCTCCTCCTCCTCCTCCTTCTCCTCCGCCCTGCTCTTCTCCATCCTCCAGGTCATCCTCCGTCCTCCTCGTCGGCAGGCATGTTGGAGGCTTCAGCGATGGGAGTGATCAGCCCCTCGATATCGCCTTGCTCCAGGTGGCTTCCCACTTCCGGATTCTAAGCAGGTCAGGTTTCGCATGGGGGACCCAATGGATTCTCTGCCAAAGGTCCGAGAGAGAAAGTGTGAGAGAGAGAGGGAATCAAAAAGAGAGAGAAAGAGAGAGAGAGAGAGAGAGAGAGAAACAATGGAAAACCAATCCGGCTCCTTCGTTCTCCCTCCCACCTCCTTCCCCCTACCCACTCCTCTCCCTCCCTCCTGCCTCCTCATCATTGGAATTCCTTCCTCCTTCCTTCTGTCTCCTCCTTCTTTCTCCTTCCTCCCTCCTCCTCCCTCCTACCCCCTCCTCTTCCTCCTCCTCCTGCTCTTCTTCCTCCTCCTCCTCCTGCTCCTGCTTATGCTCCTCGTCTTCCTCCTCTTCCTCCTCCTCCAAGCCCTTCTCCTTTTCCTCGTGCTCCTTCTGCTCCTCCTCCTGCTCCTCCTGCTCCTCCTCCTCCTCCTCCTCCTCCTCCTCCTCCTCCTCCTCTTGCGGCTCCGCGCGCGCGATGCTCTCTCGCGCGCAGGCGCTTCCAGGGGCGCGAGAGAGCGCGGCGAGGCGGCAGGTTGGTCGGACGCGGGCTGATGACGTTTGGTCGTGCCCACTCGTTTCAGGGTGTGCAGATTACCCGGTGAGCGTGCGCACCCAGATCACCGACGATCTGTCTTTTGTCAGCGGGCGTTTTCCTTTGAGTTCGGCTCCATGGGATGAAGGAGGGGCCCGGGGAGGTCCAGGAGAGCTCCAAGAGGCGCGAGGAGAAGCCTGAGGCGGCTGGAGTCGGCACACGATCCTATGTTTTGTCCGGTTTTTGCCCCCCGGGGCTTGCGGGTGTTCTGAGGCCAAGCGAGCTCGGAGAGGCGTCCAGGCCTGGGGCGACAGCTTGGCCCCGGGGAAGGGGGCGGGACCTCTCGGGCCGAGCACTGACGAAGTCACATCGGAGGAGGGCCGGGCGGGCAGGGAGCGGCTCGGCGCTCCTCGGGCGCAGGGATCCGACAAGAGGAGAGAGGAGGGAGAGGGTGAGTGGGCCACTCCTTCGAGCTATCGGGGGAGGAGGAGGAGGAGGAGGAGGAGGAGGAGGAGGAGGAGGAGGAGGAGGAGGAAGAAACATTAAGTCAGGGAAGGGGGAGGATTCCGAATGAGCAGTTGAGGGGCGAGGCAGGAGGCCTTTACCTCCAGCGTCGTGGTCTTTCCGCAGCGTGCGCCACTGGAGGTGAGAGCCCCCGAATGAAGCCTGGGACCGGCTTTTCGTCCCGACTCGGTTTCGTGGACGGTCCCAGGGCCAGGTAGGGGCTCCTGGAGGCAGACAAGCGCCAAAAGCCGTCCGTCGCTTTCTTTGTTTCCGTGACAAGAGAGGGTTGGAGAGGAGAGGGGGTGAGGAGGAGGACGATATTGGGGATGATTATGATGATGATGATGATGATGATGATGATGATGATGATGATGATGATGATGATGATGATGATGATATTGGTGATGATGATGATGATGCTGATGATGATGGTTCTGGTGATGATGATGATGAGGATGGTGATGATGGTGATGGTGATGATGATGATGATGATGATGATGATGATGATGATGATGATGATGATGATGGTGGTGATGATGATGATGGTCGTTGTGATGGTGATGGTGATGATGATGATGATGATGATGATGATGATGATGATGATGACGACGATGAGGATGATGATGATGATGCTGCTGATGCTGATGATGATGCTGCTGCAAATGGTGATGATGAGGAGGAGGAGGACGAGGAGGGAGAGGACGAGGAGGAGGAGGAGGACCAGGAGCAAGAACAAGAGCAGGATGGGGGAGGGGGGGGAGGCGAGGAGAGAGTTGGGGGGAGGAGGAGTAGGAGTAGTTGTAGGAGGTTGATGCATATGAGTAATAATAAGTATACTAAGCATCTTAAGATATTATGATCCGAAAGATAAGAACACACATCTTACGAATATCCATAAAACAAAGAAGATGAATGCTATTCATCTTAATGCTCAACATATTCATGCCATTACTGTTAGTATTCCAACCACGCAAATCTATTACTATTAGCAATACTATGACGAAACATCCTAGGACAATGACACATATCAATGATCATAAATGCGAAACAGAAGACAATTACTAGTACTAATACTATCACTAGTTCGAGAACACAGAATGAACATACCAATGCGACGTCTAAGCATAGTACGACGTTCTCTACCAACGCGATTCAATAAGTAAGGATACGTAAACGAAACAAACTACTACACATCATGGTAATCGAACACAAACACTTAGTGCTCATACTACTTTTACTACTTCTACTAACATTGATATTGCTATACTGATTCGTACTAGGAGTGGTCATACAAATGTTACCCATCATACTTTTATCCTTATGGCTAGTATTGTTAATATGGCTACGATGTGTAGAAACAATGAATCATAGCATCATTACTAAGAGGACTCTCATAAAGAGGAGGAGGAAGAGGAGGTGAAGGATCAGGAGGAGAAGGAAGAGGGGAGGAGGAGGTGGTGGAGGAGGAGGAGGAGTAGGAGGGGAGGAGAGGGAGGATGAGGAGGATGAGGAGGATGAGGAGGAGGAGGAGGACCAGTGAAGGCTGAGACCCTTTCCTGGGCTTTCAGCGCCGCGGATTACCGCGACTCTTGCGTCTTGTCAATCTTAAATCGTGCTAGAACACACATTTTCTGATTTCAACACCGCGAATCCACTCGGTTGTTGCGTCCTGGCGACCTAAATCGTACGCGCAAGAACACCGTTCCTGGGACTTCGACCATATGAGCCCATGAAATTGCTGCACACTTTTTTTCACTCCGAATCTGCTGGGCGCCAGGGCGAACGTAACATTTTGCAACGCAATCGCCCTTCATGTTTAAAGTGGTTGCGATTTTTCATAGCGAATGTGCTCAGCGCCGAGGCGATCGCCACGTATTGGAAACCACCTGTCATCCGTCCGTAAAACTGTTGCAACATTTTAAGACGAATGCGCTTCGCGCTAAGGCGAGGGCCATGTTTTGTAAACGACCTGCTCTCGGTCCGTGGAACTGTTGTAAGGTTTTAAAGTGAACGTGCACGGCGCTAAGGCGATAATCACATTTTGAAGACGACCGCTTTCGATCCGCCAAACTATGACGAATTTCGAGTTTTTGGGTCATATATGGCGAGACAGTCTCAGGCGAAACGCCTCGGTCCGCCCCTCTGTCATGTCCCGGGGGTCAGGGAGGCGTTCTTTAGCAGGCAAACGCACGGACGAGGAGGAGGAGGAGGAGGAGGAGGAGGAGGAGGAGGAGGAGGAGGAGGAGGAGGAGGAGGAGGAGGAGGAGGCGGCGCAGGAGGCTGACGAGGAGGCGGAGGAGCTCGCCGGCTCCGGCGGTGCCGCCTCGCGGAGCGCCCGCGCCTCAGGACTCTGCGGAGCCGCTGGTGGCCGCCGCGTGCTGGCTGTCGGACGTGGCGTGCGGGTGCGGCAGCTGCGCCTGGCGGGCGCGGTGGCTGCCCGCGTGCGAGGCGGGGGCGCGGGCGGAACGGGGCTCGGGGAGGGGCCCTGCGGGCTGGGCTCCGCCTCCGCCTCCTCCGCCCATGCCTCCCCCGCCGCAGGATCGGGTCCATGGTCGTCTTCGTCGGCTCCTGGAGGTGGTCCCGTCCTGGGGTGTCCTCCGGCAGCCGCGCCTCGTCGAGAGCGGTTTTGGAGCGTCCGAACGGCCCCGAGCGAACGCCAGAGACCCATGTTATGACCCGAACGCCAGACCCCGAGCCGCCCACTAGAGACCACGGTGGCCCTGCCGTCGCTGTCTCCGCCTGGGCCTCCCCCGGGGGGAGGATGGGCCTGGAGCAGGACAAATGAGCGGGAGGAGGAGGAGGAGGAGGAGCAGGAGCAGGAGCAGGAGGAGGAGGAGGAGGAGGAGGAGGAGGAGGAGGAGGAGGAGGAGGTCCAGTCGAGTCCACGGCGGCCCTGCTGGCGTTTGTGTCGTCCCTGCAGGGGGCTCCTCGTCGCCACGGGCCGGGTTGGACTCGTGGCGACCTATTTTGAACGGATTGGGGCCGGGCAGGGGGGCCGCCGTTGTCTAAACGGGCCCTCGTCCGAGGCAGGGCGGGAGGGGAGGGGAAGAGGAAGGGAATGAAGGGAGGGTGCGCATGATTATGCGGACGATGATGATGATGATGATGATGATGATGATGATGATGATGATGATGGTGGTGGTGGTGGTGGTGGTGATACTGATGATGCTGATGATGGCGATGATGATGATGCTGATGCTGCTGCTGCTGATGATGCGGATGACGATGCTGATGATGCTGATGCTGATGATGGTGATTATGATGACGATGATGATGCTGATTATGCTGATGATGACGATTCTGATGATTATGATGATGGTGATGATGATGCTGATGATGATGGTGCTGATGCTGATGCCGATGATGATGCTGACGATGATGATGATGATGATTCTGATGGTAATGATGATGATGCCGATGATGATGCTGATGATGCTGATTATGATGCTGATTATGATGATGCTGATGCCGATGATGATGACGATGATGATGATTATTATGATGATGCCGATGATGGTGCTGATGATGGTGGTGATGATGCTGATGCTGCTGATGATTATGATGATGATGCTGATTATGCTGATGATGCTGATGATGATTGTGATGACGATGGCGATGATGATGCTGCTGCTGATGATGATGATGCAAATGGTGATGATGATGATGGTGGTGGTGGTGGTGATGATGATGCTGAAGATGGTGATACTGAAGATGCTGATGATGCTCATGATGCTGAGGATGAATATTATGACGATGATGATGATGATGCTGATGATGATGATGATGATGATGATGATGATGATGATGCTGATCCTGATGATGATGCTGATGCTATTCATGATGATGATGCTGATGCTGCTGATGACGATTCTGCTGATGATGATGATAGTGGTGGTGGTGGTGATGCTGCGGATGATGCTGATGATGCTCATGATGATGCTGCCGATGATGATGCTGATGCTGATAAGGATGCTATTGCTGATGGTGCTGATGCTGATGCTGATGATGATGGTGCTGGTGGTGGAGGTGATGCTGATGGTGATGATGATGCTGACGATGGTGATGATGATGATGATGGTGATGATGATGATGCTCATGCTGATGCTGATGCTGATGATGATGAGGATGATGATGATGCTGATGCTGCTGGTGATGATGCTGATGATGATGCTGATGATGATGCTGATGATGCTGATGTTGCTGACGACGCTGATTATTCTGATGCTAAGGATGCTGCTGCTGATGATGATGATGATGGTGTTGATGCGGATGATGCTGATTATGCTGCTGACGATGATGATGATGATTCGGATGATGATGATGATGATGATGATGATGATGATGATGATGATGATGATGCCGACGATGATGGTGCTGATGATGACGATAATGATGCTGATGATGATGCTGCTGTTCAGTCTGATGCCGATGATGACGTTGAGGATGATGCTGGTGATGCTGATGATGCTGGTGATGATTATGATCAGGATGATGATGATACTGCTGATGATGATGCTGATGATGCTGCTGCTGATGATGCTGATGATGCTGATGCTAGTGCTGATGATGATGGTGATGCTGATGATGCTGATGCTGACGATGGCGATGATGATAATGTTGATGATGATGATGATGATGATCATGATGATGATGATGCGGATGATGATGATGATGATGATGATGATGATGATGATGATGATGATGATGATGATGATGTTGCTGATGATGATGACTATGATTACTATGATGATGACGATGATGATGATGATGATGATAGTGGTAGTGGTTGCTGATGATGATGCTGATGAAGGTGATGATGATGTTGTTGATGCTGATCATGATTATGATGCGGATGCTGATGATGCTGATTCTGAATATGATGATGATGATGATGATGCGGATGATGATGCCGATGGTATATGATGACGCCCATGATGATGCTGATGCTGGTAATGATGATGCTGATGCTTGTAATGATGATGATGCTGCTGATGATGATGTTGATGCTGCTGCTACTGATGATGATGCTGCTGATGATGGTGCTGATGCTGCACGATGATGTTGCTACTGATGATGATTATGCCGATGATGCTGACGATATGGTGGTGGTGGGGGTGACGATGATGATGCTGATGATGATGATGATGCTGATGATGGTGATGATGATGCTGATGATGCTGATGATGCTGCTGATGATGATCATGAGGCTGATGATGATGCTGATGATGATGATGATGACGATGCTGGTGATGCTGCTGACGATGATGATGCTGATAATGATCGTGATGGTGATGCTGCTGCTACTGATGATGATGCTGATGATGATGACGATGATGATGCCGATGATGCTGATGCTGTTGCTGATGCTGCTGCTGCTGATGATGACGATGATACTGACGATGATGCGGCCGATGATGCTGATGCTGATGATGATGCTGATACTGATGATTCTGATGATGATGATTCTGATGATGAGGATGATAATGGTGATGATGCCGCTGATGCTGATGATGATGTTGATGCTGCTGATGATGATGATTCTGCCAACGTTGATGCCGGTGATGATGATGAGGCTTCTGATGATGCTAATGATGGTAATGCTGAGGAAGGTGATGCTGATGATGATGCTTATGGAGATGATTATGATGCTGATGATGCTGATGATGATGCTGATGCTGCTGATGATGATGCTGATGTTGATGATGATGCTGCTGATGATCATTCTTCTGCTGCTGCTGATGCTGATGATGTTGATGATGGTGATGATGATGACGCTGCTGATGATGATCATGGTGATCATGATGCTGATTCTGATGATGATGATGCTGGTGATGATGATGGTTATCTTGATCATGTTGATGCTGATGCTGATGATGCTGATTACGATGCGCGATGATGATGGCGATGGCGATGCTGATGAAGATGCTGATGATGCTCATGATGCCAATGATGATGATGACGATGATGATGATGCTGATGCTGATGAGGCTGATGCTGATGCTCATGATGATGATGATGACTCTGCTGACGATGATGATGATGCTGCTGGAGGTGCTGATGATGATAATGTTGCTGATGCTGGTGATGCTTATGATGATGATTATGATGATGATGATGCTGATAATGCTGATGATGATGATGATCACGCTGATGATGATGCTGGTGATGATGATAATGATGATGCTGATGATGATGCTGATGATGCGGCTTATGATGATGCTGATGATGCTGATGATGCTGACGATGATAATGCTGACCATGATTCTGATGGTGATAGTGATGGTGATGCTGATGCTATTGATAAAGATGACTGTGATGATGATTGTGATGATGACGATGATGACTTTGATGGTGCTGCTGATGATGATGAGGATGGTGATGATGATACTGATGATGATGCTCACTGCGATGGTGATGGCACTGCTGATGATGCTGCTAATGCCGATACTTCTGATGATGCTGATGCTGATGATGATGATGCTGATGATTACGATGATGATGCTGATGATGCTGATGATGCTGATGATGGGGCTGATGCTGATGATGCTGCTCATGCTGATGATGCTGATGATAGTCATGATACTGATGATGATGATGATGATGATGATGATGATGAGGGTGCTGATGATGCTCAAGATGATGCTGATGACTGATGATGGTGATGATGATGATTATGATGATGATGCTAGTGATGATAATGCGGATGATGCTGATGATGATGATTCTGATGTTGCTGATCATGATGCTGATGATGATTATGACGTTGCTGCTGATAATGATGATGCTGTTGGTTCTGATGGTGATGATGGTGATGATGCTTATGATGGTGATGATGTGGATGATGCTGATGTTGATGATGATGATGCTGATGCTGATTATGATGGTGATGATGATGCTGATGCTGATGATGCTGATGCTGCTGATGAGGATGCCGATGATGATGATGATGCTGATGCTGATGATTGTGATTACGATGAGCGATGATGGTGACGATGACGATGATGATGATGATGATGATGATGATGATGATGGTGGTGATGATGATGATGATGATGATGATGCTGATGATGATGATGATGATGACTTTAATGATAAGGATGATTTTGATGATGCTGATGATGATGCTCATGCTGCTGCAAATGATTTCGACGATGCTGAGTATGCTGATGCTGGTAGTATTTATGATGGTGATGCTGATGCTGCTGATGATGAGTATCCCTCTCTCCAAGGAAGGTCGGAGCCGAAGCGTTCGTGCCCAAAGCAGTGATGATGATGATGATGATGATGATGAGGATGATGCGACTGCTGCTGATGATGGTGATATTGATGTTAATGATGATGCTGATGCTGATGCTGATGCTTATGGCAATGCGGATGATGCTGATGCTGATGATGCTGATGATGCTGATGATGCTGATGATGATGATGCTGGTGATGATGGGGATGGTGATGATGCGGCTGCTGCTAGTGATGATGTTAATGCTGATGATGCTGATGCTGATGATGAGCAATGATGGTGACGACGACGATGCTGATGATGATGACGATGATGATGATGATGATGATGATGCTCATGCTGCTGCGGATGCGGATGGTGCTGATGATGATGCAGACGATCTTCTGTTGATGATGATGCTGATGATGATGATGATGATGCTGATGCTGCTGATGATGCTGATGCGGATGTTGATGATGGCGTTGATGATGGTGAAAGTGATGCTGATGATGAGGATGCTGCTGCTGATGACGATGATGCTGATGCTGATGCTGATGCTGATGATGATGATGATGATGATGATGATGATGATGATGATGATGATGGCGGTGCTGATACTGATGATTGTGATGACGTTGATGACGCCGATGATGATGATGCTGCTGGTGCTGCTGATGATAATTATTATGCTGATGCAGATGATGAGTGCTGATGATCATTGGTATGGTAATGATGATGGTGATGCGGCTAATGATGATGCTGATGATGATGCTGCTGGTGATGATGCTCGTGCGGATGATAATGATGATGATGCCGACGATGATGCCTGATGCTGATGATGATAATGATGATGCTGATGCTGCTGGTAATGTTGATGCTGCTGCTGATGATGAGTGTAATGCTGCTGATGATGATGCTGATGATGATGATGCTGATGATGATGCTGATGATAGTGATGCGGATGCCGACGATGATGATGCTGAGGATGATGTCGATGCTGATGCTGATGCTGATGTCTATGCTGATCATGCTGGTGATATCGATGACTGTGATGACGGTGACGATGATGATGTGGATGATGATGATGATGCCGACGATGATGATGATGATGATGATGATGATGATGATGATGATGATGATGATGATGATGATGATGATGATGATACATAAATCTGCTGATGCTGATGATGAGGATGATGCTGATGATGCTGGTGATGATGCTGATGCTGATGGTGCAGATGATGCTGGTGATGCTGCTGATGTTGATGCTGCTTCTGATGATGATGATGATGATGGTGACGATGATAACGATGATCGTGATGATTAGGGTGATGCTGCTGACGACGATGATGATGATGCTGCTGCTCATGATGATGATTATGCTGAGGATGCTGCTGCTGATGATGATAGTGATGCTGATGCAGCTCATGATGATGCTAATGACGATGCTTATGATGATGATGATGATGATGATGATGATGCTGATGCTG
>CAUYUJ010001871.1:40000-50000 GCA_963575745.1 Prorocentrum cordatum | reverse complement strand
TCTTCCTCCTCCTCCTCCTCCTCCACCTCCTCCTCGTCGTCCTCCTCCTTCCGTAGCAATTTTGGATTTTGGCTCAAATCATCCTGCGGCCCTCCCCTCGCTTGCTCTCATCGGCCCCGCTGCACCCGCGCCGCATGGCCCTCTGCTTCGATTCTCTCGCGGGACGTGCTGCGTGTTGATTGTGCGCAAGGCACTTGGAGGTGTTCCCTTCCTTCGGCCACATGGTGCTCAACTACGCGACAGGGGCCTTGAGAATCCATGGACGTGCCGTTCGTATCTCGACTCGATCCTGCTCCGAGTTCCAGGGGGCCGTCTCAGCGGTGGTGCGGCTGCGGGACTGCCACGTCGGTGCGGCCCGCTATTCCCCTCAGCCTGACGAGGTGGCCTTGCGGATGGCGGACCTCAGGCGTGCGCTTCTACTGCAGCATGGACTGGAGATGGTCTATGGTGCCCCCCACACACACCCGTGCTTTGCGGACTCCTGTGAGGTGGGCTGAAGAGCACAAATTACTTTTGCCGCTGGTCATCCGCCACATGCTGTGGATCGCTCGGCGGGCCAATGCTGCTCGGCATAGTCGCTGGTATTCTCGCAGGAGCTGGAGGGCGTCTGGGCCGATGGCACCCCTGCGGGCAGAGGCTTCAGAGCTTGTTCCTCGTTTGCCCCTGGTCTGAGCAGACACTGATATTTCCGGATGCTTTGGTGCGAACCTTCAGTGTGGCGATGGACGTCGGGATGGTGCTGGAGATCTTCAGGCTTACCCTGTTCGTGCACCCTGGCCCGAGGTTGCGGCCTATCTGCAGGGGGGCCTGCGGGAGCAGCTGGTGCTCGTGGACCAGGTGCACACCGACGACAGTGGCGACACGACGAATGAGGAGCCGGAAGGCTTCTTCGACCAGGGCGGCGACGGCAGGACGAAGGAGAAGCAGGAAACCATCAACGACCAGGTGTTCGTCGAGGACGGCTGCGAGGGCGTAGAGGAGCAGGGGCATGACTTCACCATTAACCAGGTGCATTACCATGACGGCGACGTCGGGACGATGGAGGGGCATGAGGCCGTCGTCTTCGGCACGGTGTTCAACGCGGACGTCGGCGACAGCGCGAGGGCGGAGCAGGAGGCCATCATCGACCAGGTGCTCTGCGAGGAGCAGCAGCAGGAGATCTCATTCGACCAGCTGCAGTACGGTTACGGCGGCGACGGAACGAAGGAGGAGCAGGAGGCCTTCTTCTTCTTCTTCTTCTTCTTCTTCTTCCTCTTCTTCTTCTTCGGCACGATGCTCCATGTGGACCGTGACGTCGGCGGGATGCAAAAACAGGAGGCCATCATCAACCAGGTGCTCTACGAGGACGGCGGCGACGGTGCAGGGGAGAAGCTGGAGGACATCGTCATTGACCAGGTGCTCTACGATGACGGCGACAGCTGGGCAAATGATGGACAGGAGGCAATTTTCTTCGACGCGGTGCGCCAGGAGGACGGTGACGACAGGGTGAAGGAGGACCAGGAGGCCATGATTGACCAGAAGCTCTACGATGACGGCTACGACATTGGGTGGACCGGGGCGACGGGGCGAAGGAGGAGCAGGAAACCATCGTTGACCATGCGCTCTTCGATGACGGCTACGACGTTTTGCACTACGCGGACGGTCGCCACCGGTGGGACGAAGGAGGGGCAGGAGGACATCATTAACCAGGTGCTCTACAATGCCGGCTACGACGCCGGGTAAGAGGACGTGGAGGGCTCTGGCGGCGGTTTCGGCGGTGCGGCTGGGGTGGCGGCGGCGTTGGCGGGGGCGTTGGCGGCTGGGGCGGGGGCGGTGGCGGCGGATGTGCATGGCGACTCTTTGTATGATGAAGGTACTCCGCTGCAGGGCTGACTTCATATCGTGGACAGGCAAGATGGCAAATTTCGCGTGGGACCCGATGTGTGTGTGTGTGTGCAGAGTTGGGTGGCGAGTTTTTCCGACCTGAGGGTGGCGACCGTCTTCGTTATTATAGTCCCTATTCGACGTTTGCTTGTGCGGATGATGCTCGTGGTGCTGACTCTCGAGGTGCTGATCATCCCGTGGTGCGTGCACGATGGTGATAGTCCATTGGGTCGGCACCGTGGTGATCGCGATAGGACGGCTCGTGGTGGAGTACGTGGCGCAGGGGATGGTGATCTGCATCGCCTTTCTTCGGTCCCTCAACGTTTTGTTGTTCGTTTCTTGCTCTTCGACTTGCCTGCGGCGGTCCAGGAAGAAAACATCCGCAAATACATCGGCGCGACTTGATGAGGTGACCTTGCAGAGAATCGAATCCAATGGGCATGTTGCGGGGTCGGTGAGGTACGTTTCTCCGTCGGCCAAGCTTCGTGACCTGATCTTTCGGACCAAGCGCGTGGTAACAGGGTACCCGATCCAGGTGCAGGTGCACAGGAGGCAGAAACTGGGAAACTTCAGAACTGCCCTAAATGAGAAGAAGGCTCGCTGGAAACAGGAAGCTGCGGATAATGTGAAGGCGGAAGCGGTGGCGAAAGCGCAGCAGGGAGCTGCGGTCCAGGGGGGAAAGAAGGCTAATGGCTAAGGAGAGGTCCATCAAGGTCTTGGCTGAGTGACGCCGTGCGGTGCGCGAAGGCAGGGTGGTTGACGTGAGGATTGAGGGTTTAATACAACTCCTCCTCCTCTTCCTCCTCTTCCTCTTCCTCCTCCTCCTCCTCCTTCTCCTCCTCCTCCACTTCCTTGTGTGCACGCGCGCTTCGCGCAGGAGACAGCGGACATCTGGAAGAAGACGCGCGGGGACAGGAGAGGAGGCGAGAGGCGCAGGGAGCAGGAGTGCCGACGCCCCTCTTGGGAGATCGTCGATGCGATGGGCTTCCCAAGAGGATATATTGACGAGCACAACTCCCCCAGCGGTTGGCTGGAGAGAATGTAACGAAAAGGGATCCCTGACGCACTTCGCCCGCGATCGTCTCCGTCCATCCGCCTCTGCAGGAACGCGCTTCCAGGGGCGGCGCAGGAACGCGCCGCTGTGGCGAGGATTCGGGGGCGGGTCGCTCCTCCTCTTCTTCCTCCTCCTCCACCCCCTCCCCTTCCTCCTCCACCACCTCCCCGTTCTCCTCTTCCTCCTCCTCTTTCTCCTCCTCTGGACGCACTGCATCCCTCCTGCGACACTCTCACGTTTGGCCGTAGGGGCTCGTGAGCAGCTCGCAGGAGGGATACCGTACCCACGTAAACCGACCCAGACAGAGAGGACACACACTCAAAATGAGGGTGAGCAGTCAGTGCGCTTCTGTAGTTTCTCGCAGGCTGACGCCACTCGAACCATACCGCAAGTATCTAGAACGAGCGAGAGGTTTCGTACGCTAGTCGCTAGTGAGGGAACGCCGTCTCTCAGCCCCACCTCCCTTCGTGCGCCGACCCCCCCCCCGAGCCGAAGCGAAAGGGCAGGGGGCGGGGGGGTCCGAGCAGGAGCGAGGGGGAGCGAGCGAGAGGGCACCCGTGAAGCGGGTGTTGCACTGCCCGCAGGCCCCCTGCGCGGGGGGGGGGTCGGTGCAGGATGGGCCCGAGCGTCCATTGACGCCCGCGACGTTTTTCCTGGAAAATCACCACAGCTGGGCTTGTCTGTTTTTGTGAAGTTGCGATGTCCTGGAGGCGAGAGTATCGCCGAACAGGCCCGAGAGCTCCATCGATCGATCGACCCTCCTCCTGCTCCACGACCACCACCACCACCACCACCACCACCACCACCACCACCACCACCACCACCACCACCACCACCACCACCACCACCACCACCACCACCACCACCACCACCACCACCCAGTTAGCTGTGCCAGTTCGTCGAAGGCCCCCGGGCACCTCCCATTTAGTTTTTTTCGGTTTCTCTGGGTTTTCGGGGGGGGGGGGGACCCCCGAAAAAACAATCATCCAGTTTTTTTGGTTCGTTTCCATCCCCCCTTTTCCCCGGGGTGGAACCCCAGAAAAACAAAACAACTCTAAGTTTTTTTGGGGGGATTCTGGGACCCCACACTTTAAAAACATACTATTCATAAGCCACCTGGAAAAAAGCCTCCCCCCAACTCGTTTTTGTTCCCCCCCTCGGGGGTTCTGTTCCAGGGTAGTCCAGCTGGGAAAAGCTCTGACAAAAAAAACAAAAAAAAACCCAACTCGGGTATTTCCGGGGGCTTCCAGCCAACTCAGGCACCGAAGCAAAAACCCAACTCGGATTTTTTTGGTGTTTCTCATTAGGTTCTGGGGCCCCATTCCTCTTCTTATATTTTTACAAGCCCGTGCGGGGGAAAAACCCGTCCCCCTCCAAAACCGGACTCCCAGGATCTGGAGCTGGGACCCTCCGGACGGGCCTCGAAGCGGCCCCCTGGACCTCGCAGGGCGTTTTGCCAAGCCTTCCCAGCACACCTGGGGCGATCGGGGGGTCATCGGAGACGTCCCAGAGAGCCCCATGACAGCACAAGAGCGCTCCAAGAATGACCGACGTGACCTCAAGATGGCCCAACAGGCCTCGAGGACAGCCCCAAAGAGGCCTCCCAGAGCACTCCCAAGAAGGCCCCAAGAGGCAAAAATCATTGATTTAATTTTTTTTTTTGGGGGGGGGGGGAATTTTGGGGTTTTCCTACTTTCGGCCTCCCGACGCTCCAAGACGGCGGTCTTCTGGGCGTCCGAAGCCACCTGGGAGGCTCCCAAAACGCCCCACAGCCATCCGAAAGGGCTTCCAGGCAGTCCGAGAGAGCCCCAAAACGGCACAACAGGGGTCCAAGATGGCCCTCAGAGAGCCCCATGGCGGCCCAAGATGGCCCCAAGACACCCTCCGAAGCATTCCAAATCGTGACCCGGTCGTTCAGGGAGACCGCGGTTGGAGGCAGGGTGGCCCGAGGAAGCCCCCAGAGGCCCCCAGAACACGCCCAGGAGGCCTCCAGAAGGCCTTTGGAAAGCCTGAAACAACTTTTGTGAGGCCCCCAGAGGCTCTCCAAGGAGGAGCCACCGCAAGAAAGAGCTGAGGAGGATGGGGAGAATGCGCAGGACATGGCGAACATGAGGAACAATAAGCATGGGGGAAGGATAACGAACAACATTATTATAGCGGCGATGCCAGACAAAAACAACAACAAGGAGTCATCGCTAAATTGGCGGCTTGTCCTTCTTGTTATTCCGCCTGCATACCAAACTTCAAGGACCAAGGTGCATGGCGCGAAGCGCTACTGCAGTTTTGTATGTATATATACACATATGTATGTCTACATAGATGTATATGTATATGTATATGTATATGTATATGTATATGTATATGTATATGTGTACGCAAATGTATATGTATATGCATTTGTATAATTACATGTATATGTATATGTATATGTACATGCATATGTATATGTATATGGCTATGTGTATGTATATGTGTATGTATAGTTATATGTATATGCATATGTATATGTATATGTATTTGTGTATGTATATGTATATGTATATGTATATGTATATGTATATGCAGACGTATATGCAGATGTATATGCATATGTACATGTGTACGTATATGCATATGTATATGTATACGTATATGTATATGTATGTGTATGTGTATATGTATATGTATATGTATATGTATATGTATATGCATACGTATATGCATATGTGTATGTATATGTATATGTATATATATAAGTACATGTATATGTATATGTATTTGTATTTGTGTATGTATATGTATATGTATATGCATTTGTATATGTGTATGTATATGTATATGTATCGGTATATGTATATGTATAGATATTTGTATAGATATATGTATATGTATATGTAGTTTTGTATGAACATATATATACACATATATATGTGTATATGTATATGTATATGTATATATGTATATATGTATATGTATGTGTATGTGTATGTGTATGTGTATATGTATATGTATGTGTATGTGTATACGTATACATATATGTATATGTATATGTATATGTATATGTATATGTATATATGTATGTATATGTACATGTATATGTATATGTATGTGCATATGTATATGTATATGTATATGTATATATGTATGTATGTATGTATGTATATGTATGTATGTATGTATGTATGTATGTATGTATATATATATATAAAAATAACAATGCTACTTCTGATATCCCCCCCAGGAAATCCCTGAGAACCCCTTCGGTGTTTCGGGTTTGTTTCGAGGGGTTCTCTGGCCAGCCCCGGATTTAGGATTTTCCAGGGGGACATAAACCCAATTCTCTGTTTTTTTTCATGGGTGTTCTCCGGGGGGAACTTTCGAAACCAAACGCAACTCTGATTGTTTTTGTTTTTTTCGGGGGTTGTGGGGCCCCAGTTTAGAAACGGCACTACTTCCGAAAACCTTTCGGGACACCCCAGAACAAAAACATGTGGTTTTTGTTTGATTTTTTAGGGGTTTTCTGGCCAGAGCTCAGGCTTTGAGATTCTCGGGGGGGGAAGCCACGACCCCCCCCTAACTCGCGTTGTTTGACGACCTCTCCAACTCATTTTTTGCTTGCTTGTTTCGGAGATTCCCCGGCCAGCCCAGGCTCCCGGATTCTCCGAGGGAGAACCTGTGAAACATATTCTTTTTGATCTACAGGGCGAGAGCGAGCCTCTTCCGCTAAAAGCTCCGCGGGACGCGCGCAGGTGTAATTGACAGAGAAGGGGCGGGAGCAGGCGGGGCCCCACACGGCCAGAAGTGGGCGAAGCCCAGGGATCGGGCGGTGCCGAACGGGACGTGCAGGAAAAGGTACACTGGACAGGAGCCCGGTGGTGAAGTCCCGGGAGGCGAGAGGGTCGGTGGTGCAGCCGTCAGCGGCGCTTCGCGAACGCCAGCCTCGTGTGCTGCGGGAGAGGGCGCGCCACTTGATCAGGTCGACGCCCGAGAGAAAGAGGAACACCACGAAGTAGGAGAGCAACGCTGTGCCACCAGAGTGATGCCGGGAGGACCAGTCGTGGTAGTCCACTCCACAGGCATGGGGGCCCGCAGCCTGAGGCACGGCAGCCAGGCGAACCGAAAACTTGCCGCCGTTGACCGACAGGATGCCGGTGCGTTGCAGGGAGAAAGTCTGCCCTGCGCCGGCAAGCGCGTTTCGCTGCCGATCCGCAGTGTCGAGGGCCGGGCCTGAGCCGCGTGGCGCCAAAAACAGAGGGGCCGCCGAGGCGGAAAGAAGCAGGCGCCCGGCGCCGGGCCGGAGCCGCGCAGTGCCGGGCGTTTTCGCCATGGGAGGGGGGGTAGCGAGCGGGGAGGGGGGAAGCGGGCAGGAAGGAGAAAGGCCAGCCCAGCGAGCCAGCCCCCGCGTCGGAGGAAACACGCAGCAGGGTGAATCAGGGCACCCTGCGGGATCAGGAGGGACTAGCGGTCCCAATGCCAGTTGAAAGACAGAGGAGGAAGCGGGCGCCGCCCTGCCGAGCAGGGGGTCGGGCGGTCCGGATCAGGTAGGCCCAGCGGATCAGGGGGACTAGCGGTCCCAAATCCAGGTGGAAAGTGCGGGGAGACGGGGGGCGGTAGCCGAATGCGCGGCCCAGCCGCGCGCGTGAGAGCCCATTCCCTGCGCCCGTATTGGACGGCCTAGCCCGCGGGTTCCCGGGCTTTTGCGGACGGGCGCTCAGTCCCAGCTCTAGGCGGATCAGGGTGGGGATGAGAGGGGGCACGCTGTCCCAAGTCCAGTTGCGAAGGGGTGGGGGGGGGCAGGAGGGATCAGGATGGGCGTCTGGCCAGCGGCGTGCTGGCTGTGCGCGCTGGCCAAGGGCTTGCATGGATCAGGAGATGCCGGGAGCGGCGCCCTGTGCGCCGACGGGGGTGGCCAGTGCCAGAGCTGGTCAGCGCCTGAGGCGCCTCCCTGTCCAGTTGTCGGTGTACCCGGAACTGCGCGCCTGGCCATCTTTGCGTTCTTCCCCCTTGGTTACCTCCCTTTTCTTCTTGAACTCCTGGAACAGGGCGCTCCCCCGTTCCCAGTCCACGTAGACGCCAGTGTTCCCGGCCCACGTCTCCACGTGATGGTGGCTGTTGGCCATGTCCTCAAGACATTTGTCGATCATCTTGGGCTGCCAGAAGGTCGGGTCGAGCATGACTTGTTCCTTGGACTTGCCCTTGCCCTGATCCTAATACCTATGCCAGAACACGAGTGCCGGGCTGCGGTGAAGTGGTAGCCTCCCTCGGCCTCCAGCCTCTTCAGGTGAGTGGCCGCCGTCTCGTGTTGGCGTCGCGGCCAGCTGACGCGGCGGGCTTCTCAGGGGCGGGCGGGATCAGGATGGCGGCGATCGTCCCTGTGCTGAGGGTTGCGCCGATCGCTCTGCTGGTGCCAAGGGGCCCACCCTATATGTTCCTGTCACGATCGCGGTCATAATCGCGGTTGCGCTCTGGCATGGTCCCGATCGCTGGTGTCCTGCTGGTGCCAGGGGGCCCGCCCTACGCCCCTGTCCCTGTCGCGGTTCCGGTCGCGGTCGCGCTGGTTGGCACGGGCCCGATCGCTGGACTCTCTGGACTCGCGCCGTACTGCGCTGTCGTACGGTTCCCAGGGGGCTGGAACCCACGGCCTGCCTCGCTCGCGCGCCCGTGCTCGACCGAGGGGCAGGCGCTGGGCGCGGCGCGCCCGGCTCCCGAGGCCGCGGTTCTGGGCCGCGCGTGCAGGGCGCGGCCGTGTCAGCGGCAGCCGTCGCGTGCACGGTCTGTCCCGTGGGTGCGCGGGCTGTCCCGTGGGCGCGCTCGGGACTGCTGCGTCGCACCTCGCGCGGGCTCGTCTCGGTTTGGCCCTGCTCGTGTGTGTCAGGGTCTGTGGAGGGTGAGACTACGTGGACCGTGCTTGTGTCCGTGTCCGCGCTCACGCCTCGGGGCATGATGCGCCGGCCACCCCTCTTCATGGCCTGCCTCTTCGGCGCACCCGAGCGGACGACACAGCGGCTGCCCAAGCGCAGCCCCAGGCTGTCCTGGACGAGGTGGTGAGGGTGGCGCGCGCGCCCTGGACGCCGAGTTTCGAGCCGCCTCGACGAGTCCGTTTGCCAGGTGCTGCTTCGACGGCCGCAGCGCAGCCGGGGGGCGGTCCTAGGACGCAGCCGCGCAAGGCCGGGGTGCGCTCGGCCTCAGAGATGCGGAATGGCACTCGCGGGGCTCACCGCGCCCGCGCCCGCAGCCCCTGGCGGCGTGGTCTCTTCCTCCCTCCTCCTCTTCCTGTTCCTCCTGTTCCTCCTCTTCCTTCTCTTCCTCCTCTTCCTCCTCCCTCCTCCCTCCTCCCTCCTCCCTCCTGCCTCCTCGCTCCTCCCTCCTCCCTCCTCCCTCCTCCCTCCTCCCTCCTCCCTCCTCCTCTCCCTCCTCCTCCTCCCCTCTCCTCCTCCCTCCTCCCCCTCCTCCCTCCTCCCTCCTCCCGCCTCCCTCCTCCCTCCTCCCTCCTCCCTCCTCCCTCTTCCCTCTCCTCCCTCTCCGTCGGGAGAAGTGTTCACATCATCATCGCCCTCTCGATTGAAGCGGAACACCAGTAACTCAGGAGGGGAAAAACACACACAGACACAATCAATCGCCGATTGCCCAGAACATATGGGAAAATATGGGAAGTGGGGGGAAGACAGAAACCCAGCAAACATGGGAGAATCTGGGGAACATTTTTATTTGTGTGTATTTATTTGTGTGCCCTGGGGCCCCTTCAGCCCGGACCGAAGATGGAGGTGGTGGAGGACGACTGGTTCCGGAGATGGAGGCTTCCGGGATGAGCGTCGACGTGGAGGCCCTGGCTCTATGGGAGCCCCCTGGGAGGCAGGCGATCCTGGACACCGTGCGAGCTCAGAGCGGGATGCGCAGGAGGGCAAGCCTTCTGCGCGTACGCGGTTCCCAACGCTTCCGCGGTGGATGTTCACCGCTGGGTCGGGTCGGCTCTCGTCGCCGGTCTGGACGGAGAGTCGGACGATTGGTGCGTGGGCGTTTCAGGTCAACGGGCACGTGCTGGCGGACAGCAGCTGGGCAGCGTACGCGCGCGCCTACGAGGAGATCACATCGAAACCGCTCCGG
>CAUYUJ010001871.1:12500-37500 GCA_963575745.1 Prorocentrum cordatum | reverse complement strand
AAGGGGAAGACACGGGGGATTCCGGAGCCCGCGCCACTCCCACGGACGGAGTTTGGGACGACGCTCACCTTCAGGGAGTCTTCTTGGAACCTCATTGTAACATATACAATATTTTTTGTATTGTTGAGAGGGCGACTAAATGCTTTTAAAGGTCACAGTGGCCGCGAAAGGCCGGTAGAGGCCAGCAGTGGCTACTCAGGTCATTCAGGGCCACTAAATGCTCCACTGATGGCAGATGACCCTCCAGAGCGATTCACCAAACTCCCCGACGCTGTCCCTGGCGACGCTCCCCTACGTTGGAGCGGGGTCTGCCGCGGCGCGGCCCAGTATGGCTTCCCAACGTGCAGGTGGTGCACGGGCGTGCGCCCGCGGCCCTTCGTCGCCTTCGCCAGCCACGCTGCCTCCCCCGGCACGTTTGGCGGCGGTGCCACAAACGCGGGTGTCTGTATTTCGCCCGAAGCCCAGTCCCCAGGCTCCTCCCCCCCCTTGCCGTGGGAGCAGACGCCCGCGCGGGCGCGGTCCCGGACGCTCCCGCCGTGCACGTCCCTTACGCCTTTCGGGAAGGGCGCCCACCCATCCTGCAATCGTCTGGGCTCAGGTATTGGACAGCGAGCCCGAACACTATCGGGCTGCGGGAGGGAAAGGGAAACATTCCCTCTCTCGAGTCATCTACCGACGGATTCGACGGCAGGTCCGACCCTTTGGTTCGTAACCTCCGTTCGCAGGTTATCAGCCTTTTCTACCTCGCTCCCTGTCCTGGAACTTCGCGCAGACGACGCGCCCCCACGCGAGCCGCAGGACCCGCGGGGGTCCAGTGGTTCTGCGCGCGGGGGCTTTCCGACGGCGCGCGAGCTCCACGACGACTTGGAGAGGGCAGTGGGATGAGGAATTCTATCACAATCCCCCCCTTATCAGGAGAAGGCGACGCCGACGGCTGCCGCGAACCAGAGCTTCCTTGTGCGCAACAGGAACGCTCTCGACAGTCAGATGTGGGCACGCCCCAATCTTCTCTGTCGGGTGCAGGCCCGACACAGGCGCAGTCGTGCGCCCCAGGATTGGGACCGAGCTCGCATGAGACCCTTGATGCACCCGGGGTCATTGCGAGCCAGACCTTCCTGTCGGTGGCAACATCGACACCTTCCTCCTCCGCTCTTCCCGTCGGTGGCAGCGCTGGCGGCTGCGCGCGCGCGCGACGTCGCCTCCGAGCGCTTCCGCGCGCCGCCGCCGCTGGAGCGCCCGTGGGCCCTCGAGCCCTGCTCCTGTTCCTGCGTCCGAATGCACTCGCGCCATCGATGGTCGCCAGGGACCGACCAGTCCGAGGGGGGCCCCCGATCGGTACAATTTGCAGTCTCAGCGCGGAGATGCCAGCCGCAGCCCCTTGCGGAGGCGCCCCCGGCAGGCTTCCCAGGGGCGCGGCCCAGCGCCGCGCGCGCCGACCTCGGCCAACGGATTGGCAGAGCTCAGAGACCAGGTTGGGCCGTGCACGACCCAACCGTTGTCGGGTTCTTGTTGCGACGGTCGCGCGTGCAGCGACCCGGGCAGCAATTGTGCGCCGAGCGATTCAACGCGCTCTTGCCTTGGTCGACGCTCGGATCGCCGAGGGTCGATCGATTTTGAATGAGGTTAGCATCAAGGCGGCCAGGTGGAGTCACGCCGAAGCGCCGCCTCCATTGCCGTCCAGACGCTTCGCCACTACCTCCTCACCGTGGTGACGCAGCTCGCGGGCGTCAGGGGCGCTCGCGCCGCTGCCGCCGGGACCTCGCGCGGCGAGGTCCCTGCTCTCCGGCAGACGCCCGCCGCTGAGGTATTGGGAATTTCTAAGCGACAGCTTCGCGATGATCCCGCTGCGCTTCCTGGTCGCGTTGATGCGACAATTGCAAACCTCCACCCCGGGAATATTGTCACCGCGTCCGAGTTGCATGGCAAGTTGTGCAATGCTGAGTTGGCTATTGCTCGACGTTTTGATGCATCCGAGAGGCGCGCGTCAGCGCGCGCGGACCGAGTCTCTGCGGTTGAGCAGAAGTTGCCTGACGTTCAGGCTGCCCTGATTCAGTTGTGCGGGCCCGGACTAGCCGGCTGGGCGCCCCGACTTCGGCTTGCGATCCCCCGCCTCGTCGCCGAGATGGCCGGGGCGAAGATGGCGGCGGGCCGCGCGCATTTGCGGCTCGCCAAGGTCTCCCAAGAAAGAGACGCTGCAAAAGGCACGGGTCGAGGCTCTCATCGCCCGTTTGGAACGAGAGCGCGAAGCGCGCGCCCGACGTTTCCACGACTTTGAGCGCTGGCTGGATCGGTGCTCGCAGGGGACTTATGACACCACGTATGGATAGGGGTCCCCGACAGAGTGCTGAGAAGCTGCGACAGGGTCTCGCGGCCACGGGGGCCGCCCTGTCGGCTCATGTATGCAATCTTACGGTTCGCGCTCCTTCGCAATCTCAGGCACGGGTTCCCGACGGTGCCCATGCCCCAGCCGATGGCAACGTCCGCGCAGGACAGCAGAGACGCACGTGATCAGGATTCGCGTCGACAGTAGCTTGCTCCATCGCCGCGGCCACCCCTGCCATCTGAATATTTCGCAGTATTCTCTCGGTGGCATGACCCTGATCAAGGGGCCGGGCGCTGTTCGCGTTCCTCAAATGCTGCGGGTTGCGCAGCTTCAGGAGCGGCAGCGCGTGGTCAGGGGGGGCTTCGTCGGCGCCTCCGGGCGACCTAAGGCCTGCGCCTGTCTCTCCGTTGCTGAACATCCTGGCGCTACCTTTGAGGGCCTTCAAGACAGTGAAGACTTCGAAAATATTGATTGCAACTGGCTGCTCGTCTTAAACAAGTTCTCCCCGCTGAACTTCGCAATCGCATGTCGCGTGCGTGGGGGGCCTGGGGGCCCAAGCACCGAGCCGGCCGCGTGTTGGAGGGGCGACAAATCTGTTGGGCCATCCTCCAGTCCTACAAGGTTCCTGCGCCGAGGATGCACTGCGCGGCTTCGAACGTCTTCAATTTGGGCGCATGTGCGATGAAGGTCTTCAACGGCTCATTGTGGGCTGGGGCAATTTGCTCTTCGAATGTCGTGGCCCACTCGACACGAGCATTGTGGAGTCATTGCGTTCCGGCCACATTCGTAGACATCCTTGGATGAAGCAAGATATGTGCGACTACAACTAGATGAAGAGGGGCGACCCTGACCGCGCTTATGATTGCCTTCGCGACCGTGCCCCGGCCAGCATTGAGATTCGCAGACTCGAGAAGAGTTAGCGCAACCTGAAAACGAGCCCATGCGCCAGTAACTGGCCGCATGTGCAGCTTGCAAGTCAGGTCAATGGTGAACAGCGTCGGTTGCTGGCTACCGCTTTTCTCAACGCGTGGGGCGCCAGGGTTCGCGGGGCCGGGGGGGTGCGCGCTGGCCGCGACGAGGGTCGCTGTCCGCGGGGGGCGACGGGGCTCTCGTAGTCCAGGGTGCCGCAGATGGTTTCCGCGCCCATCCCGCCGTTCTCCGCGGGGCAGCAATCGGAGCAGCAATCGCGGACGTTCCATTAGAATGAAGCGACAGAGGCCCAAGCCGCTTTGGCTTCCGCGGCCCTGGGCGTCCACCGCCAACGCGCAACTCGCACCGTTCGCCTGCTGCCTCTTGCCGCGACCGACGACGGGGCCGCGCGCGCGTGGTCCGCGAGGAGATATCTCGGTGGCCGCCCCTGCGCCGACGCCCGTCCGACCGCGACGTCTCTTCCGCTTCGACCTCGATGCAGCTCGCGTCGTCGCCTATCCCGCGTCCAATCAGCAGCTGGCCGCGTTGCGCGCCGACGCCGGCGAGGGGGGCCCCGTTGACGCGCCAGACCCGCCGCCGGATTGGCGGCTGCAGGAGATCGCGGGCGCGCTCGAGATTGCCGGCTCGAGGCTCGGAGGTCGCGCGACGACCTCGCGACTCCGACCGCGCTTGCTGCGGCGCCAGGTTCACCTGCTGATCGCGGCCAAGAGTCGGCGTCGACGCCCGCAGTTGCGACTTTGGCGCCGGCGCGATCGACGGCAGTGTTGTCGCGTACTTGGGCATCGGACAGCGTTTCTGCTCGCCGCGCCCAGGACAAGGCCGGGCCTCCGCGCATCGAGACAAGCGACGTTCGCACTGGACGTGGACATTTTCTGGACGCGGCCAACGGCGACAGCGTCGTCGACGAGAGCGCGCAGTTGCAGCTCCCACATATCGGATTGTCCAGCTCCGCCCTTGCGGTGGGCGATCGCCCTCGGTGCATTCACCGGGGCAACTGGTGCAAGACGACGGCGTCCGACATTTGGGGCCCGCAGCTTGGGCACTTCTTGCAGGGCCCGCAAGGCCAATGCCATCGCGTTGCCGCGCGCAACCGCGTCCCGGAGCTCGACGTCAACGAGCTCGAACGGTCGCCTCCGCCCGGGCTGTTCTCCACAGTGCAAGCGCTGGAACATGTTCGACAGTTCCTGCGCAATCAGCACGACAGTCATCATTCTCATATGTGCTGGTGCTGCAAGGGTGCCGAGGTTCCCGCCGCCTCCAATGCCAGTTGGCGCTGACCCTCGCCCGCGTCGCGACTGCTGCCCGCGCCGACGAGTCAGAGTTTCGCGTTGCAGCGCCATGGCGCCGCTGCGCGAGTGCGCGTCGCACGCGCGCCGTGGCACCTTTCAGGCAGATCCCATGAATCTCGTGGGCGAAGAAGGCCGGCTGGTGGAGACACCTGCGTCTGCGCCGCCACCGAGCGACAGGGCGCTGCTGGGCCGACCTCGGCCAGCCATCGACCCTGCGCATCATGTTACTCACAGCCCGAAACATTCCGACTGTGTAGTTGGCGCGCGCACCCTGGCGCATAACGCGCCTTGCAGACGCGAGCGCGAGCCGAATCCACCGGCGCAGCCGACCGATGAAGACGTTCAGCCTGCGGCTTTCGTGCCCGTGCGCTTCGGCGAGGCCTTCGCCGCTGGGCGCATTGCCCTCGCCGCAAACGACGCCGTGGACAAGCGCGGTCACAAGCGCGCCGTAGTTGTTCTGGACGAGTGCACGGGCGCCACTGTGGCTTGCCCAGCAAGGCGCAGCGACGCCGAGACCACGGAGGCGTCCTTTTTGCAGTTTCTCGCCCCCGGCGACTAAGGACAGCGCATTTGCGCAGGCAGCCCTGGCGAACAGTTCAAGGCCCGCCGGCTCCTGGGATGGCGCCGCGACGCGAGCGCGTTTCGCCGGCCGCGGACCGGCGGTCTCGCTGAGCGCGCTGCTCAGTCCGTCATCCAGGGCGCTCGCGCTGTTCTCCGCAACTCCGGCTTGGGTCGCGAATGGTGGCAGGGGGCCATGCGGGCTCGATGCTGCGGACGTAATTATGTCATTATGCTGCAACTCCCTGTCGCGGCGTTGCTGCGTTAGCCGAAGCGCGCATAGACCGCGCTTCGCGCGAAGTTTTATTTAAAAGGGTCTTTCCGAGGTCACGTTGTTCCACTTGGTGCGCGCATCCTCTGGAAGTGCCCCGATCCCGAGATTTGCCAGTCAGCCGCCAAGTTCGAGGAAACGACGCGCGGAGGCTTATTCATGGGGCGCCATCTTCACTCCTGCGGGCGATGGCCCGGTGATTACCCCGTCCTGGACACGGCTGCGCGCGCCGAACATCCGGGCGGCGAACGCTGCCATGTGCGCCAGGCGAGAAACATTGCGGTGCAGGACGGCAGATGTGTCTTCCCAGTCATGGAGGGCATTCTCCGTCACCACAACCCAGACGCACTTTTGCAGATCGCGTTTGAGACATCTCGCCCACTTGGTGAGTCCGCTGCGGCAGATCCACGTTTGCCCTACCTGGCGGAATGGGGCGACCCCAGTCTACTGGTGCTTCCCGAACCAGGCCGTCCCGAAGCCCGATTGCTGGGGGCTCCGTGGCCGCGCCATCACGCGGCACATTTGAACGCCTCGCACTCAGCTTTTCCGCCTTATTGGCGACGTGGTTGGCGTTCGTGTCCCGGTTGACAATATCGACGCCGCCCGCGAATCAGACCCCATCCACGTGCGAAGGCGAGAAAATTTTCCGCGATGTGTGGGATGGCGTCAGTGCTAACGATCATCGCCGCCTCAGAAGCCCGTTCGGAAAACAAAAAAGAAAACAGGCGATCAAGCGCGTGATCGAACCTGAGCGGGCATGTCGAGCCCTCGGCCCCGAGTGGCCCAAAGGAGGCCCCAAGAGGCCTCCACGAGGCCCCAAAGCCCCCCAACAGGCCCCAACGTGCTTCCAAAAGGCCCCAAGAGGCACCAAAACTGCTCCTGCTCCCAAGAGGCCCCCGAGGGCGTCCCGAAGAAATTCCAATAATAATCCGTGATAAGTACGACCCGCAGCACAGGCACGGTGGCGGTATGGGCCGAAAGCCATTCAGTCCGCCGCCCCCTGCTTGCAGGGGTGCACGGCGTGCTGGACGAGCTGTTAGGTTTTGGTTTTGGTTCTTTTTCCAAAAGAACTCCCCAGTGGGCTCCGGCAGAACCCGCCGGCCACCCGGAAAATCCCCAAACGTGCTCAACGACCGCAAAAAATCCTCCAAAAAACGGCCGTTTCGCTCGGGACATCCTCAACAAATCGCGAAGATGGCCCAAGATGGCCTCCAAGTCCGCCCGAGATGGTCCAAGACGGCCTCCAAAACGGCCCAAGAGAGTCCAAGACGGCCCAAGACGGCCCAAGAGGCCCCCCAGAGGCCTCCCAGACGGCCCAAGAGGCCTCCAAGAGGTCCTCCAGGAGAGTCCGAAGAGGCCAAAATCATTGATTTTCCCTTGGTTTTTGAAGGATTTTGGCATTTGCGCCTTTTCGGCTCTCCGACGGCTCAAGACGGCCCAAGAAGCCCCCAAGATCGCCCAAGAGGCCCCCAAGAGAGCCCCCTGATGGCCCAAGTGGCCTCCAAGATGGCCCCTAGAGGGCCCCAAGACGGCCCAAGAGGCCTCCAACACGCCCAAGATGGCCTCCAAGACGCCCAAGATGGCCTCCAAGACGGCCCTGGAGCGCCCCAAGAGGGTCCCCCGTTGGCCCAGAAAGGCCCCCAAAACGGCTCCCGACGGCGTCAGACGTGCCAGGAACCCACCAAGATGGCCGAAGTTGGCTCGAAGCTGGCCCAAAAGGGCCCAAGAGGCCCCCAAGAGGGCCTCCAGGAAGGCCAAAAGATGCCAAAATCACTGATTTTCCTAAGGTTTTTGATGGATTTGGACATTTCCCTTCTTTCGGCCTTCCGACGGCCCGAGACGGCCCAAGAGCCCCCAAAGATCGCCGAAAGATCGCCCAAGAGGCCTCCAAGACGGCGATGATGACCATCAAGACGCCCACGTGTTCCCCGAAGGCTTTCCAAACCGATTCGGGGAACACATGGTCCGATGGCTTGGCAGGTCTGGCCTCAACGTTCGGCCACATAGGCGCTTCCACAAAGGCAGGGGGCGGCGGTGATTCGCCGTAGGCGTCTTCGATAGTCCGCCGCCCCCTGTCGATTCATCGCAGGGGTGCCTGGCGTGCTAGACGATTTCGGTTTTGGTTCTTTTCCAGAAAAACTCCCCTTGGGGCTCTGGCGCGTCCCCAGGGGTCCCGGGAAGGACCTCAATTTGGGAAAAAAATCCTCCATGACGGCTCAAGATGGCGCCAAGATAGCCACGTTGGCCCAAGATGGCCCCCAAGATGGTTCAAGATGGCCTCCAATTCCGCCCAAGATGGTCCAAGACTGCCTCCAAGACGGCCCAAGAGAGTCCAAGATACCTCCAAGTTCGTCCAAGAAGCCTCCAAGACGGCCCAAGAGGCCTCCAAGAGGTCCTCCAGGAGGGCCCGAAAAGGCCAAAATCATTGATTTTCCATCGGTTTTTGAAGGATTTTGGCATTCGCTTCTTCTCGGCTTTCCGACGACCCAAGACGGCCCAAGAGGCCCCCAAGATCGCCCCCACAGCGCCCAAGAGGCCTCCAATATGGCCTCAGGACTGCCCAAGAGGCCCCCAAGACGGCCCCAAGAGGGCACAAAGACGACCCAAGAGGCTCCCCAAACGCCCAAGATGGCCTCTAAGACGGCCCTGGGGCACCCCAAGAGGGCCCCAAGTCGGCCCAGAAAGGCCCCCCAAACAGCTTCCGGCGGCGTCAGACGGGCCAGGAGCCCACCAAGATGGCCGAAGTTGGTTCGAAGCTGGCCCAAGACGGCCCAGGAGGCCTCCAAAAGGGCCTCCAGGAAGGCCAGAAAATGCCCAAAACACTGTTTTTCCGTCGGTTTTTGAAGGATTTTGACATTTGCTTCGTTTCGGCCTTCCGATGGCCCGATACGGCCCAAGAGCTTCCAAAGATCGCCCAAAGATCGATCAAGCGGCCTCCAAGATGGCCCCAGAACGGCCCTAGAGGCCCCCAAGACGGCCTTAAGAGGCCCCCAAGACGGCCCAGGAGGCGCTTAAGACGCCCAAGATGGTCTCCAAGACGGCCCTGGAGCATTCCAAGAGGGCCCCAAGTCGGCTCAGAGAGGCTCCCCAAACGGCTTTAGACGGCATCGGACGCGCCAGGGGCCCACCAAGACAGCCGAAAGTGGCACTAAGATGGCCCAAGACGGTCCACGAGGCCCGGAAGGCCCGAAAAGGCAAAAATTATTCATTTCCCATGAGTTTTTGATGATTGTGGCATTTGTTTTTTTTCCGGCCTTCCGACGGCCCGAGACGGCCCAAGTGCCCCCAAATATCGCCCAAGAGGCCCAATACGGCCCCAAGAGGCCCCCAAGACGGCTTAAGGCCTCCAAGACGCTCAAGATGGCCTCCAAGACGGCCCAAGAGCCCTCCAAGATGTCCTCCAAGAAGGCCCGAAAGGGTCAAAATGGCCTCCAGGTGGCCAAGATGACCTTCAAGATGCCCACGTGTTCCCCGAAGGCTTTCCAAACCGATTCTGGGAACACATGGTCCGATAGCTTGGCAGGTCTGACCTCAACGTTCGGCCACATAGGCGTTTCCAAAAAGGCAGGGGGCGGCGGTGATTCGCCGTAGGCGTCTTCGATTAAGAGAACCCGCTGCGTTCAGAAGCGTTCTTGGGAACTTTTTCCGTAATCAAAGCGATACCAGCACACTTCCCCAACATATCGCAACCACTTCGGCCCGATTACAACCGGTTGTGATCCGCCCCAAGGGGTCGACGATAAGAACGAAGTGGTTGCGATCGGGCTCGATCGCGTCCGTTTCTTCGAGGGCGTGGTGACCTCCCTACTGGTGACCCCCCTTGGCACTTCCTGGCTCCTGCCCAGACTTTTCGGCGTGATTGCTGCATTGCCTCTTTCTTCTTGGGATGTGACCTCCGGGGGGCCGGAAGGGTCCTGCGCGGAGGTGAGCTTGGTTCTGCTCTTCTTCCTTGTTATCCCCCTGTCCTCCTCCTCCTCTTTCTCCTTCTCCTTTGACCTCCTGATCCTCAAAATACTACAGCTGGCACGAGTGAGAAGAACCCTTGCTTCGGAGGGGTTCCCTTCGGTTCTTCGCCTGTTGGCCACCCACCGACGTAGAAACGTTTTGTTGGCATCTGCGTCGTGTCCTTGGCTTTCGGCGAAAGGGCGCACTCTTTATGCATGTTCTTGTGGACACCTGTCGGCTGTACTTGTCTGACTCGTGCCGCTCCTGCCCATCCTCGCTGGAGTAGGACTTCCCCGTCTTTTTCCTCGTGGCGGTCGCGGCGCCGATCATAGCGCTCGGAGGCCCGCTGCGGCGCCCCGCGGCGGCGGCGGTGGCGGCGGCAGCAGCAGCAGCAACAGCTGCTTGGCATCTCGCCATCGCCCCCCCGTCCCCCCCTTCCCCTCTCCCCTCCCCCCTTCCCCCTTCCCCCTTTTTCCTTTCCCCAGTGAGATTTCCGATGCATATCATGGACCTTGGCTAAGGTCAAGTGTGGTTTAAGTTCAGGGGTAGTGAGATGTACAGAGCAGCTTGACAGCAGAGCAGTGATGACAGACTCTACATAATAATCCAACTTGGTAGCGGAACTACGGCTCCAACACGCGCGCGGCCCCCCCCGCGCGCTTCCGGCGCCGCCTGGCGCTGATACCCGAGGAGCACGATCTTCGGCGTCGCGCTGCCAGCGCAGCGCTCCGCCTTCACCTTGGACGCGAAGGTCAGCACTTCCGACACGGAAGAGATCACCGCCCCTCTCCAGGTCTTGAAGTACGCTGTTCCCGAGCATTTCGCGGAAGTTATCCTCTTCGCCAAGCCTGGCCGCTTGCCGGGAACCGACTTGTTAGAGTTTTCGTGGAAATTGTGATCGGTTTGACGATTGACCAGGTGACGGATTACAAGACACAAGCTGGATTACAAGGAGTTCACCCAATATGTGTTGCCAGGCTGGAAGCTTCGATGACACGTACCAATTCAAAACGTATATGCAAAGACTCCATTTCTGGTGGCGCCTGGCGCCACTGGATGAAAGAGCAGCTGGGCCGATCATGGCACCAAGACTGCTGAACAGAGCATTCACGATTGCGATGAGCTTGGAAGTCGCTCTGGACGGTCAGAAGTAAAAAGGAGATGTAGCGTTACCTTCTCCGCGTAGACAAGGAGCGATATTACCATGGAGCGATCCTCCTCCTAGAGAGAGGTATAACTGGAGCAGGACATTTGGTGCAGAAGCTGACGGAGGCGTTCGAAGCACGTGATCAAGACAAGGAGGGCGACTTTTTGGAAAGATTCCTGGACGCGGGACGCGGGCACCAGACCTTGCAGGAAAATCTGTTGAATCTCAGAGTGAAAGAGAGAGAGAGAGAGAGAGAGAGAGAGAGAGAGAAAAAACAAACATACAAACGAATAAATACGGAAACGAATGACAAGGCCGACCTAGCGATCAGCAGTGTTGGACTCACGCACGTGCTGTTCAAATGGAATGGACTGCCATCCGTACGCATCTCGTACATTAAATTACATTGTGACGGAGATTTGGAGAAGTTCCTGACAATCTACTCGATGCTCACGAGGATCGTCAGGCAAAAGTTCAGCGCAGGCAGCTCAGGCCACCACGATGCCGAAGAATACGACTGTACAGAACACGTGCTGGACTACGATCATGACTGCGAAGGTGGCTGGACGTACGCTGAGGACAGTGGCCTGCGCTACAGACCGTACTGGACCGAGTCAGGAGAGATAAGCCACGGTGCGTACGGCGATGACGGCATCTGGTGCGAAACAGAGGATATCGAGGCCTGGCTTGATCAAGAGGAGCTGCAACTGGCATATTAGATGGGTGGCTTTCTCGGGAGCCACGGGGGTCAATGCAAACGGGGGTCAGCCACGGCGCCAGATCCTGCAGGATCCTGCGAAGACCTCCTCTGGCTGACCCGCATAGCGAGCCGTTCGTGGCCGCGAGGCGGCCGCGCATATTGGCCCCGGGTTTGCGAAGACCTGCGTTGCAATTTTCTTTCCATTGCAGTTTTTGGTTTCCTGCTGTCTCGGGTCTGGATTGACCCGGGTCAGAAGATCCCCGACTTTCGACCCGGCTCCAGATATGGCAACAATTACCGGCGCGAAGGAAGTGCCCGGAGAAAAGGTAAAGGACGAGGACGCTTCATCGGTCGAGGTCGAAGTGGCGGAAAAATGACGAGGTATAGATCGATGGGGCGGCAAAGACAACGACGGGCAGCGGTCCCTCTTGGGTGGCAAGAGCGGCGGCAAGACGAGCGCAAATAACAGGACATCAGGTGGGTCCGGCGGCGGCAGTGGACGCAGCGCACGCGGCACGAGAACAAGGACTGCCTGGCCGACGGGGGGCAGCCTCGACAACGTCAACAAGGAGGCGGACAGAAGCCCAGTGGCCATGGATGCAATGCTGGCTGACATCGTAATGAACCTTCGCGCTTGCGAGGACCTTCCGAGGAGAGGGCCCTCGCCGTCCTCGGCCCCATCTAGCGCCGGCTCTTGGGGCACCTCAGTCGCGGCGTGCGCGCGCGTGCGCCTACGTCGCCGACGAAAGAAGAAGGTGCGGCTGAATGGTGCGACTCTCAGGTCCACGAATGCCCGACGTTCAAGCTTGACGAGCAGGACGATGAGATGGTCGAGTCTTGCTCCGAAGAGCGATCAGCCGACTTGGACCCGGCAGCATATCAGGGCGGAGTAGATCATGCAAATAACTACCCAAGCCGCCGATTTCGCAAAGGACCCAAGAAGGGGGGAAATCATGAGTCCAACTCGACGACCACGATCAAAGTGTCGTAGGACCATCGGTGCCCAAGACATCACTGCTCGACCCGACTCACGAGATGCCGAAAAAGACGGTGAACGGCGACCCGTTCTGCCACAAGATCGACCCTGGCACCCAGACAGCAGCGCAGCCCAGGATGGGACCTGGATCTCAACCGACAACAGCGAAGTGCGACTTTCCATCGAGACCGGCGAGACCTTCGACCTCCACCGTGGAGGATGAGCAGGGGCACCGACCACAGGCGCGCCAGATCATCATTATTCAGCGCAACGTCAGCGCGAACCCTTGTCTCGCCACCGAGAGGATCCATCTCGGACATCTTGCGCGCGTCGATGCAGAGCAGCCACTTCTTTAGCGACGGCGACGGCATCAAGGAGCACGGCGCGCCCTGCGCCTGCCATTCCGGTCGAGGCAAGCGGCGCCTCGGACTGCTCATCGACCCGGGCGCCGCCGAGGGTCCGGGGGGAACGGAGACCCCGCGCGAGATCTGCGAGGTTCTACCTTGGCTTGAGGGCCATCACCTGGAGGTTGCGAGCTCGACGGCCATGCTTTCAGCAGGCGTCGACGGAGTTGCGAGCCCGTCGCTTCGACTGGGCGAGCTACCCTTGAGCTTGCAGGCGCTTCCGAACAGCAGCTTCGCGTTGGGCGTGCTTGGCGGCGCCGGCGGCGGGTTCCCTCTTCTGATGCCGCTTGCAAGCATGATCAACGACGCGATGGGCCTCTCGACGTGGATGCTGCTGAATAAGGTCGAGGTGCTCATCGTCGACGACCTGGGCGGTCTTCGTCGCAAGCTCGGGCCCGCGGCGCCCCTGCGAGCCATGCGCGCATGGCCCGGGCGCCGCATTTCACCGATCGACGATCCGAGCGCCGGCGCTGGAAAGGAACGCGACCGACTTCGCAATGCAGCAAGGCCATATTTGGATCCGATCTTGGAGGGCGAACGCGCGAAGCAGACGAACTCGAGCTGTGAAGTTTCACTCTTCAATCGGTATCGGGGCGACGAAGCGGACCTGGCAGGGGCCGCCGACTGTTCGCGCGCATGTTGAGATTCAGCGCGCCAGGCGCGAGACCGAGCGCCGCCGGCGCGAACGGCGCCTACCGCGGCGAGTAGATGACGTGTCGGACCTTCCACCAGAAGTGGAGATCATTCGAGGCGGCGAAGTGGAACGGGACAAACCTCTTGCCGACCGAGTGCAACGACGGCATGAAGAGACACCGGGAAGGCACCTATGAAGCCATGCTTGAGGATATATACTTCGGTATTGAGCTGCCTGCGGTTGCGCCTGAGAACTGCGAGAAGTGACTGAATCATATCAGCATCGCGCGCAATGACATGCAAGAACGGATGTCAGGCTGCGGTCGGCAGCCTTCGAGCCTCCGCTCAGGGCTTCCTGCTTGTTTTTCCTCTTGTCTACCGATGCAGATGGGACATGGCAGATGTGCATCATCAGAACCTCCTTTCTTGCTTTCGGCAATCGTGCCAGATTCCGGTCACGTACTGGTTACCTACGCGCGCGCTGCAGCCGAGAGAGCACCAAAGGCGAAAGCAGTTTCAGCAGCGCAACTAGAGGAGCAGCAGTACGACGACGATCCAGTGCCGTCCGGGGCCGCGGCTCCACTGGGTCGTTCTGTCAAGCTGGGCGCTAGCAGGATGGGGGCGAGCCAGTGATCAAGCGGGGGATAGTCGACAAGGCCAAGGAGGAGCCGCAGGACGACGACGAGCTGGCCACCAAGCCGTTGGTGGCTCTTCCGCAGGTAGGGGATGATCGAGAACTTCAGGCTCTTCCCGAAGCACCGGGCGCAGAGGTTGCACCGCCTCCTCCTCCGGCTCTGTATGTAGCAGCTCAACCGAAGAAGGAGAATAAGGGGCCCAAGGCGGAGCCCGAGATCGCGATGGAGAAATGGTGCGCGCACCGGTGCCGGACGCGATCGTGCTTCTCAAGAGTGCGGAGTGTGGGGCCAAGTTCATTAGCGGTGTAATCCCCGTGGTCGCGCTGGCCTGCTTTTCGCGTCGCGAAAATGTGCGGCCAATGACCGAGCCGCAAGCTGGAATGACCGTGCCGGTGCGAGTCGCTTGTAGAATTCAGTAGGACTTGTTACCTGTTTCATGCGGGATCAGACGTCGATCCTGATCATCGACGAACTCGATATATAAAGTGGCAGGCGCCCTGACAATTCGCGCGCCGAAGGTCTGCTGACGACCATCATGCGTGCCTGCGCCCGCTACTTTGGGCCTGTGGGCATCATGCTTCTCGGTCAAGAACGGGCCTAGTCTCGGAGCTGGCGTCGAGGACCTCTGGCGAGCTGAACATCGGGCGACGGCTCGCTGGCGCGGGCGACCGCGCCATGACAGGCGTGGTGGAAAGATGGACTCAGCTGGTTCGTCTGTGCGCCATGGGGCTCATGAGGGCCTGCGCCCTGCAGGGCTTCGAGGTTGCCGAGGTTGACCTGGCCCAGGAAGCCGCCGTGGTTTCCAGCGGCGTGGTCAGCTACGGCGGCCAGACTGCGTCGCAGGTCGCGCTGGGCCTCGCACCCGATGACTACTGTGACCTGGAGGCCGCCGCGATGGATTCTGCGCGGGGCGCGACCGCCAGCTGCCCTGATCCGTTCGAGGCAGCGGTCCGTGGAGGGATCGTGGAGGGGAGCGAGATCGAGCCGCAACCGCGCGCAGAACGCGGGCCCGACTGGGAGCTGAAGGCCGGGGTCGGCGTGGGCGTCTACAGCACCCCAGAACGGAAGGACCAGTCCGGCTGGCGCCGACCAGCAGAGTTGGTCAAGATCACGGAAGGCGCAGCGATTGTGGCGTGGAACGGCATTCCTTACGTCGCCAGTGTTCGCTATCTGAGGAAACACATGGCCAGTTACATGGCGCGTCAGGCGGGCGGCGCCGCAACGTCGGACGATGGTGATCAACGCCTTCACCATGGACATCATCTATGGCATCACCTGCGGACAACTCACGAGGGTGGGTAAGACAGTCGATCACAATGGAAAGATAGGGTGCTCGCCTGACGCCAGGGCGCTGATTGCGCCATCATACCTGGAACCTTTGCATCTATTGCTGTTTCAACGCAAGAGCTTGGATGGCGTTCTCTACGGGGCCTCTCTGCGGAGGACGCCTGTCCTTCATTGAGTTCGATTTGGCCTCGTTGTCCTCTGGGAGCGAATTGATCCCTCCAGGTGCGTGGCCTACGAGATCGGCCCAACTAGGGACATAGTGATCAACGGCCTGTTCGAGATCAAGTTGGGGAGCTCGTCCTTTCTGATGTTCCACGCGCTGCCAGCTCAGGCGCGTCCCTTCCCGGGCGCACTGGCAACCGAGCGTGGGCGACCTCTCGCGCGTTGATCCTGTGCCAGAGTATGTTATCGACGTGGGCCGCGATGTGCAGGCTATGATCAGCCTGGCTCCTGACGTGGATGATTGGGTTGCTGAAGCTGAAGGGGCCGACCGCGACGAGGCGATGCTGGGCCAAGCGCAGTCAGTCCAGGGATCGGCGGGGGCTGGGCCATCGGGGCTCATGTCCGTGGCTGGGGGAACTGCCTCAGAAGATGTACAAGTGCGTGTGCCGGACCTCAGGCGCTGAGGCCGCGCCAAGGACAAGGCCGTGTCGTTCCTGAACCTCAGCGCGCGGTGCCGCCTCCTGTTCTCGGCGGGCCCAGAGCGACGATCCCCGTGGCAGCTCCAGCGACGACTCAGTCGCCGGCGACGATTCAGTCGCCGACGGCATTTGCGCCTGCCCCGGCGGATCGAGATCCTCCGCGGACGCAATTGGTAGCGGCAGCGCTGCCAGCTCTGCCGCGACAAGCACAACAGGCGCCTCAGCTTCCTCGGCCTGCAAGACACGATCCGACCGAAGTGCGGGGCAAGGGGGAGATGGGGACAGTGCCAATTCCCGACAACTCCATGCTTGATGACTGAGGTCGCATTCTGGAACAAGCAGGAGTATAAGGACAATCGGCAGTGCCGGCTCCGGAACCTACGCAGCGGCCAGCAGCGCTAGCTCAAGCATCGCAGCAGCAATCAGCCAGTCTAGGAGTTGACCAGACGATAGAGCTCAGCAGACCCATGGAAAAAGGTTTCGAGTCAGGCCAGCCGCTGAGTGAGACCACGGAGTTGTGTCAGCAGGAACAGCAGATGCCTGCGGAAACATGACCCCGTGCTGCTGACAAAGGGAGAGAGAGAGAGAGAGAGAGAGAGATAAGCGAAACAACTCAGAGCTGGGAGACCACGTCAACATGAGCCGCCTGCCGGAGACTCAGAGACGCCGACTCGATGGCAGTGTCCCGCAAGGTGATCGACATCAAGATGATGACGGCCAGCTTTTTTCACCAGGTGCTGTAGAACGCGGCGGTGATCATCCAGTTCCAGTGCGACGACAAGAGCAGCCTCATCCGGAGATGAACAGCCTGATCCCCCATAACAGTCTGACAGCCTACGGTCGACTGACCCTTCAGTGGATCTGGCGGGCGACATGGAGCGGGCGTTGGATGAGACAGTTCAGCAACCATGCAACAACATGATCCATTGCCGCTGGACGACGGTGAAATTCTCCAGACACAACATGTTGCACAGCGCGATCAGCTTCGACGACGACGACATGAAGACGATTAACGATATTCAGGACGCCTTCTTCGATGACCGCATCGCAGCGGTACTCGAGGAGCACAGTCAAGCGGACGCCTATATCATCCGTCGGCAAGACGGTGACTTACCATGGGAGGAGACCGAAGTTCTTTGGACAATCAATGGACCCTGGCGTCAGAGCAGTTGTTTTCATTTCTGTTTCCCTTCAGGTGAAATGCAGTGCCAATTTGGCTCCATGGGTTCGGGCGCGCTGACGGAGGAAGATATCCGCGCGCACTGGCAGCAGGTTGAGGCGGCCGACCTGAAGGAGCTGTCGGCCTTCGTCGGCTACGGGGTCTTTGCCTGCTGAGCCGGGCTATCGCTATCCAGCGCGAATGTGATCGATGCCGCGTGGGTCAGGAAGTGGAAGTTCGACACCAAGTCCAAGGAGTGGATCGTCATGAGGAGACTGCGTGGGCGCGGCTTCCACGACATGCAGAAGCACGACATTCAGAGACATTCGAGTGCAGCAATCCGGCTCGGCCAGAAGCTCATTGCCTCGACGGCGCAGACACATCCAGAGTTCGAGCTCGAGAGCTGGGACATCAACACGACTTTCCTGCAGAGCCTGAGCTTCGACGAGATCCGTCGCCGCTCCAAGGAGCGCAAGATCAAGTGCGAGACGGTGTGGAAGGTGCTCCTGCTGTCGCCGAACGACGTGTGGACGCTGCTGGACACCCTGCCGGGCAGCGAGATCCATGTGAAGGAGTTGGACATCGAGATGTTCATCTTGGTGCTTCTCAAGCCCATGTAGGGCTGGTTGATGCACCTCATCTGTGGCGGGTGGCTCTTAACTTATACTTGGTTGACGTCTTGCGTGCGCCGGTCAGCCTGTGGGATGAGACATATGTTTACTGGGCCTATGATGACATGCCCGATCAGGAGCGCGACCTTGGAGGGAAAAATATGGCGAGAGACGTAGTTGCGGCAGCTCGACCGACGATCCAGGCATATATCATCCAGCTCTTGGAAGCTAAGTCTGAAGCCTTGAAGCGTCTGACGCTTCGTTTCACGCACTGCGTTGCTCAGTGCTCGAGGCTGGCCGGTGGAATGATATTGCTTCAACAAGTTGATCATTTTCAAAATAACGCATTATGTAAAGTTCTCGTTGGGCAAGATGAGAAGATGGTGAGTGGTCAATGCGCCAATGGCTTCAGAAGCATTATTACCTCGATGTTGTTCCTGTGCTAGTGTAATATCCACATCATGACGGAGGTGATGCAGCTGCAGGGATCCAACAACGATCTGGAGGAAGTCCACCCCGAACGTGCGAACACTTTGCTCAAGCGAGCTCAGCAGATACCTCATTGGTTGGATGGCATTATCCTACGATGACACCGCCGTCTTGCTTGAGAGTGGTCGAAGATGCCAACCACGCGACGAGGACATCGGTTCACCCACAGGAGGGTCAGTTTGTGCTACTGATGGACGATCGAAACTTCCCTGTCACTGATGACCGCGCCCTGACTCTGGCAAACGCGGCTGCGATCTTAGGGGGATGCTACGTCTTGATAGCTGCGAGCAGCAATGCGAAGAAGGTGGCCCTCTCAACATTGATGGGCTAGACGAATTATGGACTGGCAGTTATTCGTGCAGTTCAGATCGTGGCGATGAGGATGACAGAAACGGTGGTGGCCCTGAAGGGTGCGGCGCGCCAGCAGATTGCAGTGCTCATCGGCGTGAACTTCCATGGTCAATACATCGTGCCTGTAGACAACCGGACGGACTGCAAGGACACGTTCGAGCTTGTGGCCGGCTTGAAAGGGGTATCTCGGGACAAGCATCAGAGACTGGCCGTCATTGCCCAGCGAGAGGAAATAATGCCAGGCGTGATACGATGCAGCATGCATATTCCAACGGAAGTGATGATCGCGGATGCGCTCACAAAGCCAGGAGTATTTCATCAGCTGTTGCTAATGTTGACAACTGACAGGGCCATACTCACAGCGAACAAAAGGTGCTATCCTGCAAACGAATCGCACATCGACCCCCGATTTTCACAGAGAGTGACTTCGAAAAACATGGGACCTTGCTGATGTTTTCTTGTTTGGTCTGAGGGCATCACCGGGAACCTCCTGCATGATGAGGTTCCACCTGGCCATCATGACCATGATGGCCATCGCCAGCCTCGGACTTGTCTCTTGAGGCCCGCTGCCGCGGCTTGCCTGTGTTGTTTTCGAATGATCGTCTCAGCACAGGTACCTGTTGTAGCTTAGAACCTGGATAATAACATGAGAGTGAGAAATCTGATGCAGATCAAGGGCCTTGGCTAAGATCAAGTGTACTTTCAGTTCAGAGGTCGTGAGATGTACAGCACCTTGGCAGCAGAGCGGTGATGACAGACTCGACGTAATCATATCAGGGCTCAAGGATTTGCGCATTAAGCAAACCAGTTCCCCGTCCCCATTTACCCTTACCCCTTACCCCTTACCCTCCTCGTGTCCCCTTTACCACTTCCCCATTACCTCTTGCCCCATTTCCCCTCGCCCCTTTCCTTTCGCTTCCAGTCCTCCTCCGTCCCCCTTGCCCCCTTCCCCTCCTCCTTTGACCTCCCCCTGTCCCGCCTCCCCCTCGCGCTCGCCCTCCCCCCGTTCCTTTTCATTCTGCCCATCCCCCCCTGCTGCCGCTCTCCGTGCTCCTCTCCCTCTCCCTCTTTTCAGGGAAAAGCAAAACAAAGACAGCAGGCATACACTTTCGGAGGTCCGCGCGGATGTCTTGCATCGGCGCTCGACCCTGTTCCCTGGCGCACAGAGCGCGAACGGGGCGGCGTTGGAGGCGCCGCCAAGTCCGCCAAGGGGGTCCAACGCCGATCCAAGAAATCCGCGCGGCCTTCCCAACATTTCGGCTCGTGTAGTTGTATATCTCTGTCTCGCCGCCCTCCTCCCCCTCTTCCTCCGTCCCCCTTGTTTTCCCTCCCCGCCCCCGCCCTCCCTTCTTCTAGCTGTGCGACGCTCGACGCCGCGGCCAGTCGCGGCTCGAGATTCCGATCTTCAGACCGTGTCGGGGACTGGCCGCGGGAGGAGCGAGGAGGAGGAGGAAGAGGAGGAGGAGGAGGAGGAGGTGGAGGAGGTGGAGGAGGAGGAGGATGGGGATGAGGGAGGGAAGGGACGGTGGGAAAGGAAAGGGAGGATGGGGGAGGATGGGGAGCACGTGGGGGAGGATGGGGAGAGGAAGGGGAAAGGAGGAGGAGGAGGAGGAGGAGGAGGAGCGGGAGCAAGGAGAGGGGAGGAGGAACGAGACGGTGGATGAGGACGAGGGACGAGGATGACCGATGAGGATCGAGGGGGGTAGAAGGAAGGGGCCAGACGTTGGGAAGATGAAGACGATTGGCCCATACAGTAGGTGCAGAACGAGGAAGAGTCGCCCAGGAGGGAGGATGAGCAGGAGGAGCAGAGGGACATGTCAGCCATCGAAGACGCCTACGGCGATTCACCGCCGCCTCTTGCCTTCTAGGATGCGCCAATGTGGCCAAACGTGTGGGCAAAGTTTGGTCAAGCTAGTGGACCATGCGTCCCCCCGGCCGTAAATGAAGCCCTTCGGGGAACACGTGGGGGAGGATGGGGAGATGAAGGGAAAAGGAGGAGGAGGATCGGGAGCAAGGAAAGGGGAGGAGGAATGAGACGGTGGATGAGGACGAGGGACGAGGATGACTGATGAGGATCGAGGGGAGGGGCAGAAGGAAGAGGCCAGACATTGGGAAGATGAAGACGATTGGCCCATAGAGTAGGCTCAGAACGAGGAGGAGTCGCCCAGGAGGGAGGACGAGCAGGAGGAGCAGAGAGACATGTTGTTAGCCATCGAAGATGCCTACGGCGAATCATCGCCGCCTCTTGCCTTTAGGATGCGCCTATGTGGCCAAACGTGTGGGCAAAGTTTGGCCAAGCTAGTGACTAGCCTAGTGGACCATGCGTTCCCCCAGCCGTAGTGGAAGCCCTTCGGGGTACACGTGGGGGAGAAAAAGGAGGATGAGGAGAGGCAGGGAAGAGGAGGATGAGGAGGAGGAGGAGGAGGAAGAGGAGGAGGATGAGACCTCTTGAGAGCTTCTTGGGTCATTCTTGGGGCCTCCCTGGAGCTTCCTGGCGGCCTCTTGGAGGCCTCTTGGGGGCTCATTGGGCCTCTTGGGGGCCTTTGGAGGGTTCTTGGGGGCATCTTGGCTGTCTTACGGCGTTCCTGGCCCGTCTGGCGCCGTCGGAAGCCGTCTTGGGAGCCTCTCCGGGACGTCTTGGGGCCCTCTTGGGGCGCTTCAGGGTCGTCTTGAAGACCATCTTGCGCGTGTTGGAGGCCTCTTGGTCCGTCTTGGATCTGGGAGCCTCTTGGAGCCCTCTTGGGCGATCTTGGGGCTATCTTGGGGTCTCTTGGGCCGTCTCGGGCCGTCGGAAGGCCGTTTTGGAGCAAATGCCCAAACCCTTTGAACACCAATAGGAAATCAATGATGTTGGCCTCCTCTGGCCTTCCTGGAGGACCTCTTGGAGGCCTCTTGGGCTGTTTTAGGGACCTCTTCGGCGCTTCTTGGGCCGTCTTTGGCTTTCTTTGATCATCTTGGCGGTCTTGGAGGCATTTTGGGACCGTATTGGAGGCCATCTTGGGGTTACCTTGGGCTCTCTTGGCGCCATCTTGCCAGTCTTGGCGGCATCTTGGAGGTCATGTTGGGCCATCTTGGCCATCTTGGAGGCGATTTGACCAACGAGGGGTGGATTTTCCGGGGCTTTCCATGTGGCTGGCGGGCTGGGCCGAAGCCCCAGAGGGAGTTCTTTAGGAAAGAACCAACAACCACCAGACATCCAGCACGCTGTTCATCCCTGTGGCATGATAGCTATTGAAGACGCCTGCGGCGAATCACCGCCGCCCCCTGCCCATGTGGAAGCGCTGACGTGGCCGACAGCTGGGCTAGAGCTTGGCCAAGCTACCGGGTCAGTTGTTCCCCGAGTCGGTTTGGAAAGACTTCGGGGAATGCTGGGGGAGCAAGAGGTTTGAAATCGCCCATGTGTCCGAGCGGTGCGGCCAGAGCTCTGCCAACCCACCAGACCAGGTGTTCCCCCAACCGTTGTGGAAACGCTTCGGGGAACACTTGGGGGAGGATGGCGGGGAAGATCAGGAGGAGGAGAAGGAGGAGGAGTAGGAGGAGGAGGAGGAGGAGCAGAGGGAGGAGGAGGAGGAGGAGGAGGAGGAGGAGGAGGAGGGGGACGGAGCATCTTGGGAGCCTCTGGGGGCACTCTTGGGGCCTCCTGAATGGCCGAAGTGTTCATTGATGGCGCTTTGAATCACGTCTTCAGGCAGAATCTCCACTCGTTCCCCTTTCGCCCTCCCCATCCCAACGAATGACGTGCGTAGCAAAACCGTGTGCGACATCTGCATGCCTCGAAGCTTGGCAATGTTGTTGGTTTCAGTGTGTCGTTTCGATCGGTGCCGTCGCCAGCCCCGCTGTTCGATTGGGTCTCACACGCCACATGCGGACGGCAGGTATCACAGCTCTGAGTATCAAGGTCGGGTGGGGAACCTCCGACTCGTCCTGCGAACGTGTAGGTGACGCAGCACACAGTCCGCTCTATTTCTCTCAAGCCTCCCGCCCATTCTCTCTGATAGGCAGAGGCCCGTCCCTGCTCGCGGCGGGCCGCAAGTGCAGTCTTGAGCGGCAATGCTGTTGGTTTCAGTGTGTCGTTTCGATCGCTGCCGTCGCCAGCACCGCTGCTCGATGGATCACATGCTGATGCCATACATCACAGCTTTGAAAATTTAGGGCGGGCGGGGGACCTCCTGATGATACTGATGATGGTGATGGCGATGGCGGTGGCGATGGTGATGATGAAACTGATTATGATGCTGATGGTGATGATGCTGATGATGGCGGTGGTGACGATGATGAGGATGGTGATGGTGACGACGACAACGGCAATGATGGTGAGGCTGGTGATTGTGATGCTGCTGCTGCTGCTGCTGATGATGATGATGATGATGATGACGGTGCTACTGATGATGATGATGTTGATGATGCTGATGATGTTGATGATGCTGATGATGACGGTGATGATCATGGTGGTGCTGGTGATGTTGGTCTTGATGCTGATGCTGGTGATGATGATGATGTCGATGCTGCTGACGATGCTGATGATGATGCTGACGATATGGTGCCGATCATGATGCTGGTGATGACGCTGTTGCTGATGATGATGCTGGTGATGATGATTGTGATGGTGGTCGTGGTGATGATGCTGATGGTGATGATGCTGGTGATGATGCTGGTGATGATGTTGCTGCTTCCTTTGATGAGGATGACCAGGAAAAGGACGAGGAGGATGAGGATAATGAGGAGGAGGAGGAGGAGGCGGAAAAGGAGGAGGGGGAGGAGTTGGACGAGGACGATGAGGCGGAGGAGAAGTATGATGAGGAGCAGGAGGAGGAGGAGGAGGAGGAGGAGGAGGAGGAGGGGGATGGGGAGGAGGAGTAGGATGATGATGATGATGATGATGATGATGATGATGATGATGATGATGATGATGATGATGATGATGATGATGAGGAGGAGCAGGAGGAGCAGGAGGAGGAGGAGGAGGAGGAGGAGCTGGAGTCGGAGTCGGAGGAGCAGGAGGAGGACGATGAGGAGGAGGAGGAGGAAGAGGAGGAGGAGCAGGAGGACCAGTGTAAACCCAAGAGGCATCAACGATGTTGGAATAAACCCTCCCTCCAAGCTCCCTCTTCAGAGGCCCCTACAACGGTTCATTTCCATTGAAGGGTTTGCCTATTTGGAAAGCAACCGTCTGAAGACCCTGAAGCATGCCAAAACATGGTTTTCGGGATTCCAGCGCCAGGGGTCAACCTGACTGTTGCGTCTTGACGATCCGGAATCGTGCCAGAGAGCCATTCTTGGGACTTCAACACAGCGAATCAACATAACCTGTTGCGCCCGCATATTCCTGAATCCTTTCCAAACGCTATTTCTGGCACGTTGATGATGGGAATCCGTGGAACTCTTGCATATGTCTACAACGAATGTGAAGGCGATAACCACATTTTGAAAAGGAGCCGCCCTCAATCCGTGAAACTCCTGCAAATGTTGAAAAATAATGTGCGACGCGCTAAGGCGAGAGCCACATTTTGAAAACGACCCGCCCTCAATCCATGAAGCTCCTGAGCATGTTTAAAACGAATGTGCGCCGCGATAAGGCGTTTGCCAAATTTTGAAAACCACCCGCCCTCAATCCGCGAATTTCTTGCAAATTTTTAAACGAATGTGCGCCGCGCCAAGGCGATAACCACATTCTAAAAAGGAACCACCCTCAATCCGTGCAGTTCCTGCAATTTTTCAAAACGAATGTGCGCGGCGTTGAGGCGAGAGCCACATTTTGAAAACGACCCGCCCTCAATCCGTGAAGCTGTTGCCAATTCTTCAGCTTCAGAGCCATACATTGTGAGGAAGGCTCAGACAAAACGCCCGGCCAACCCTAAAAACTGGCTTCTGGGTGCGACAGGGAGAAGTTAGTTACAATAAAAAGGAATGGAAGAAGAGGAGGAGGCGGAGGAGGTGGATGAGGAAGAGGTGGAGGAGGAGGGGGGGGAGGCGGAGGAGGAGTTGGAGGAGCCGGAGTCGGAGTCGGAGGAGAAGGAGGAATAGGAGGAAGAGGACCAGTGAAACCCAAGAGCCATCAACGATGTTGAATACACCCTCCCTCAAAGTTCCCTCTTCATAGGCCCCTGCAACGTTCCATTTGCATTGATGGATCTGCATTGTTGGAAGACAACCGCTTGAAGACCCAGAAGCATGCCAAAATTGTTCTCGGGATTCCGACGTCACGGATCAACCTGACTGTTGCGTCTTGACGATCCTGGATCGTGCCAGAACGCCACTGTTGGGATTTCAAAGCCGCGAATCAACGTAACTGTTGCATCCGCAAAAGCATGAATTCTTCCAAAACACAATTTCTGGCACGTTGATCGTCGGAATCCGTGCGACTCTTGCGCATTTTATGAACGAATGTGCGCGGCGCTAAGGCGAGAGCCACATTTTGAAAAGGAGCCGCCCTCAATCCGTGAAGTCCTTGCAACTGTTTAGAACGAATGTGCGCGGCGCCAGGGCGAGAGCCACATCTTGAGAACGGTTTATCCTCAATCCGTGAAGTTCTCGCAATTTTTTAAACGAGTGTACGCGGCGCTAAGGCGAGAGCCACATTTTGAAAACGACCCGCCCTCCATATGTGAAGCTGTTGCCGATTCTTAAGCTTGAGAATTATAAATGGTGAGG
>CAUYUJ010001871.1:0-5000 GCA_963575745.1 Prorocentrum cordatum | reverse complement strand
TGATGGTGGTGATGCTGATGGTGATGGTGATGGTGATGGTGAGGATGATGCTGATGATGATGATATCGATGCTGCTGCTGATGCTGCTGATGAGGATGATGATGATGATGATGATGATGCTGATGATGATGATGATGACGTTGGTGGTGGTGGTGGTGGCGATGATAACGATGGTGATTTTGATGACGATGATGTTGATGATGCTGATAATGCTGATACTGATGCTGCTGCTGATGATTATGATGCTGATGCTGATGATGCTGCTGATGATGATGCTGCTGATGATGATGTTGATGATGAAGTTGCCGATGATGGTGATGATGGCAATGCTGATGCTGATGCTCATGCTAGTGATGATGCTGATGCTGATGCTGATGATGCTGATGATGATGACGCTGATGATGATGCTGATGCTGATGATGATGCCGATGATGATGAGGATGATGATGATGATGATAAGGTTGAGGACCCTGATGCTGATGCTCATGATGATGCTGATGATGCTGCTGATGCTGCATGATGAGGATGCTGATGCTGATGACGATGCTGTATGATGATGCGAATGCTGATGATGATGCTGTTGTTGATGATGATGACGATGCTGATGATGATGGTGATGATGATGATGACGACGCTGGTCATGATGATGGTGATGATGATGATGACGATGATGACGATGACGATGATGGTCATGATGATGATGATGATGATGATGATGATGCTGATGATGCTGATGATGCTGATGACGACACTCATGCTGACGATGATAATGATGATGGTGATGATGGTAATGGTGATGTTTATGTTGATGGTGGTGATGATGATGATGATGATGATGATGATGATGATCATGACGATGATGATGATGATGATGATGATGATGATGATGATGATGATGATGATGATGATGATGCTGATGATGATGATGATGATGATGATGATGATGATGATGATGATGATGATGATGATGATGATGATGATGATGATGATGTGATGATGATGATGATATGATGATGATGATGATGATGAGGGTGATGGTGATGGTGATGGTGATGGTGATGCTTCCGCCGCTTCAGATGTCGGGGCCCCGCCCGCCCGAGGCTGAGCCGCGCGGAGCTGGAGGACCGCTGGCGCGGGCGGGCCGATCCGATCGGTCGACACTCGGTCGTCTGGGCACTGCCCCCCCTCATCTCGAACCAGCCAGCCCAAGAAGTGGACCGACGCGCGCATGGGTCTTTCGGAGGGCGTCGGACCGACTGCGGCCCAGGGTCGCCGCAGGAGGGCTGCCGTGCATGCTCACAGTGCCTCCCGCCCACTCCCCACTCACCGCCGCCCCCTGGCCTGGGGCTCGCGGGGGGGGGGGGGTCTTGCTCAAAATGACGATGCGTGACTTTTGAGGAGAGGGTCCTCTTCAAAGTATAGGGTGTCCTCGCACCCTGGGACTGTATTTCAAAGGATTTCTGGCGGCGGTGTCTCCAGGTGGTCTGCGGGGGTCTCCACGACCAGGATCGCACAACAAAGGCCATGTGTCCTGCAGAGGCCCCCAGAGGCCCGAGAGGCGCTGGTGACGGTGGGGCGGCAGCGACGACGGCGGCGGAGGCGGCGACGACGGCGAAGGCGGCGACGACGGCGGTGACTGCGGTGGCGACGACGGTGACGAAGACCACGACGGCGACGGCAGCCGACCCTTCCAGGAGCGCATCAGCGCCGCGACCAGGCTGAGCGACCAGCAGCGGCAGGCCCTGCTCGACCGCTTCTGCGGGTGCACCTCGGCCCTGGACGTGCTGCGGGCCGAGGCGCCCCCCTCGAGGAGGAGGAGGAGGGGAGGAGGAGGAGGAGGAGGAGGAGGAGGAGGAGGAGGAGGAGGAGGAGGAGGAGGAGGAGGAGGAGGAGGAGGAGGAGGAGGAGCAGCAGCAGCAGCGTCGCCGTCAGTCATGGCACAAGCTTCTAGGACAGGCCGTCCGCTTTGCAGAGTGCTCAGCGCATATGCTGTCTGACTGATTCAGAGCGCGCAAGGCCAGCGCATCGACGGCGGGCTGAGAAGGCGAAGGGGGGGTGTTGCGCGGGAGGAGGCAGCGCAGTGACGAGCACAGGTCTATCTCATCCCAACAGGTGAGCGGAGCCAGGGGAGGAGGAGTGAGGAGGGAGGCTGACTAGCATGGAGATGGAGGAGAAGGAGGAGGAGGAGGAGGAGGAGGAGGAGGAGGAGGAGGAGGGGGAGGAGGCGGAGGAGGAGGAGGAAGATGAGGAGGGAGAAGGAGGGGGGGAGGGAAGGGAGGGGGGGAGAAGGGGGGAGGTGGGGGAGGATTATATACAGCGAGGAGGGAGGATCATGGAGAACGAGGAGGTGCGATAGGTTTTCGACGAGCTTCACTCTGTCTCGGAGGTTTCTTAGTTGCATCGTCTAGGGTTCTCCCAGCTGTCTGGGGGCCTCGCATGTCATCCTTGGGGCTTCTCGGTGTCATGCGGGGGGCATGTTTGAGACCCAGATGATGAACCAACAAAGCCATCTTATTGAACGTGGTTTGTGTCGGCGGCGTCTTCGGCCTTAAAAGTAGAACGTCCGCAAAGTGGGGGCGCCAGGGTTGTGTATCCATTCCCCTCTGGACTGATGGCCTTAGGAGAACTCGAGATATATCCTACGCAACTGAGCTCCCAGTGAGCGGGCGGAACTTGTCCTTTCGGCGGGAGAAGGCCAGGTTGCGCGACACTGTGTATCTAACTCGGTGGCGGCCGTCGATTATTTGTATGAGTGCATGAGTACATGTTCGACGCATGTGGGCTCAACGACGCAGAAAAAACAAAAACACAAAACCAAAAAAAAAAACGTGTGCAAAGAGAAAGCCTGAGAGAGAGAGCGGGACGGACCTCACGTGGGGCGTCCCGCCCACGTTCCGTCCGCTCTCTCTCTCTCCTCTCTCGCCCCCTAGCTCTCACGGACCACTCCCTTATCCTCCCCCTTATCTTTTCTTTTTTTTTTCTCGCCCCTTTCTTTTTCTTTTCTCATTTTTCCCCCACATTCTCCCCTTCCGCTTGCCCGCGCCGTTTCCCTGGTTCCGTCTCTATCGTCTTCCCCTCCACCTTGCCCTGCCCGACGCTCTCCCGCTGACAACCTACCCCTCGTTACCGTGTCGTGCTACAGCTCGCTGGCGCAGGCGGTCATTTGCTTTGTGGTGTTCGGGGGCGCTGCCACTGGGCAGCGCGTTTCGGCGGCGGGAGCGGGCGGGGGCGCCGGCGCGCGCGCGCGGCAGGCCGCGGAGGACGAGTGTGCGGTTCTGGCGCCGAAGCCGTTCTGATCGGCGGCGCGGCGCCGTGGGTCCCCCCGGGACGCGTGGGCCCTTTGAGCCCGGCGGCGGGGGGGGGGGTCGGCAGATCCGAGCAGAGAGAAAACGCGCCTCCTCCTCCTCCTCCTCCCCCTCCTCCCCCTCCTCGTACTCCTCCTCCTCCTCCTCCTCCTCCCGTCTCCTCCTAAGTCCCTCCTCTCCTCCTCCTCCTCCTCCTCCTCCTCCTGGGGGGGGGGGGCGGGGTGGCAGGGCACCACGAGCCGCCGCCGGCGGGGAGGGTTCTGGCTTGCCTTCACTCAGGAGGATAAAACACACACAGACACAGTTGATCGTCGATCCCCCAGAAAATAGGGGAAAATATGGGAATTGGGCGGGAAGGCAAAAAACCCGAACATATAGGAACATATGGGGCATTATTTTGATTGTGTGTATTAATTTGCGCGTCCTGGGGCCCCTTGATTCACGGGCGCTCGAGGGAGAGGGAGGCTCCACCCCTGCCGCCTGTTGCAGCACCAGTTGGGTCAGCAGAGGTCGCCAGGGAGTGCTCGTGCGTGGCGGCGCAGAAGCGGGTCGAAAGTCTGGAGGTGTCGCCGGGTTCGGCGGAGCCGCGGCCCCCATGCCTGCGCACGTTGACGCCCGATGTTCCAGCCAGAACGGCTGGCAGGAGCTCCTCGGGAGCCTACCAAGACATCTCGGGAGCTGTCCGGGAGCTTTGCTTTACTCTCTCGGGAGCTCCCAGCAGGTTTGCAATAGGTTATGCATGTTTTTTTCAGTACCTTCCCAGAGCCTCCCCGTCGCCACGGGTGGACTCTCTTCTCGAACCCCTGGTCAGAACGCACCCCAGGAAAGGTCCGTGGAGTAGCGGTGTCGGTAGCTTCTGTCTCTGTCAAAGGGGCAGTGGCGGCTGCACGAACAGGAGGAAACATCAGCTGCAGCTTTCGAGGACGGCCCGCCTTCTCGGTCCTGGCCTTCGGCAAACGGCCCTCCCTTTTGCTTCCCGCTACCTGGCCTGCTACTTTCACTTTCACCCTCTTCGCATGCTTCTCTTTCCGCCCTGTTCATGCTCCCCCTAGCCATGATCATGACGAAGATGATGACGATGCTGCTGCTGATACTGATGATGATGGTGATGATGGTGGTGGTGGTGGTGATGATGATGATGATGATGATGATGCTAGTGATGCCGGTGACGATGACGATGACGATGATGGTGATGATGACGATGATGATAATGATGATGATGATGATGATGATGATGATGATGATGATTCTGGTTATTGTGATGATGGTGATGAGGATGATGATGATTGTGATGATGATGATGATGATGATGATGATGCCGATGCCGATGACGATGGTGATGATGATGATGATGAGGATGATGATGATGGTGGTGGTGATGATGGTGGTGGTGATGATGATGTTGATGACGATGATGATGATGATGATGATGATGATGATGATGATGCTGATGATGCTGATGAGAGGGATGATGAGAAGGGTGATGATGATGACGACGATGATGATGTCGATGATGATGATGATGATGATGATGATGATGATGATGATGATGATTTTGATGATGATCTGGTGATGGTGATTATGCCGAAGAGCAAAATGATGATGCTGGTGAGGGTGGTGATGAGGCTTGTGTCGATAATGGTGATGGTGGTGATGGATGGTGATGGTGATGGTGTCGGTGATGGTGATGATGTC
>CAUYUJ010001870.1:25000-95000 GCA_963575745.1 Prorocentrum cordatum | reverse complement strand
CGCGCGCTGGGTAATGCCAGACCTCGTAGTTACTGTTCGCGGGCATGATATCGCTACCCATGTTGCCTTTCCCCTAGAGCGAGTTGAATTGGATGGAGTGCTGAAGGACGCTGTTCTGTGAAGATGTCGTTCCACGTAGGGCGTTCCGCCCAGCCAACCTCGTCACAACGTCTTCCTCCAAGTTCGGCCGCAAGAGAGAATCGTGGCGCAGTGCTGTGGGCAAGATCTCCAGTGGCGAACAATTCGTTGAAGAACAACAGCGCGCTGCGTCCCAGCGCGGGAAACCTCGCAATGGTTTCCGGTGGCGCGTCGGCCCAACTAGCCCAAGACGCCGATCTAGACGTGCGCCCCATGTCCCGGAGGCCCACCCCAGCAAGGCGAAGTGGCAATCTCGCCAGAGCTACCCACATCGCCAAAGAGATTCAAGGCCAAAACATGCCCCAATCTGATTCTGCAAGTATTGTGAAAAAATACAGAATACGTCCAGAACTGCATTGCGGTGGTGCTGCAGGTCGCAGTCGTGGTGTTGCTCTCGGTCGCTGTTATGGCACTGCTGCTCGCAGTCGCGGTGGAGGCGTTGCTGGTCGCAGTCGTGACTGTCGTTCTGCTGGTCGCAGTTGTGGCGCTCCTGGTCGCCGTCGCGGCGGCGGTGCTGCTGGTCTCAGTCGTGGTTGTATTTGTGTTGGTCGCAGTGTAGCGCTTATGGTCACCGTCGTGGTGGTGGTGGTGTTGCTGGTCGAAGTCGCGGTGCGGCTGCGGGTCGTAGTCGCGGTTGTGGCGCAGCTGGTCGCAGTCGCAGTCGTGGCGGCGCTGCTAGTCGTAGTCGCGACGCTGTTGGTCCGCCCGTAAGGGTGGCCGTGGGCGCGCCCTGGGCCGCGACGCAGTTGGTGCACGCGGGCTCCGTGGAGCGGCGGGGGGGGGCGGGCGCGGCTCGCGACTTCTGCTTTGCAAGCGCCCGTGCTAGCTGGGGAAAGAATCGCGCCCCCACCGGCCCCCGACCTCGCAGGAGAGGTCCACGAAGCGACCCGCAGGGCGGTCGTGAGTTGGCGATACCTGTGCCAGCACGCCGACTGGCCACTCGTAGCGCGGCGCCGTCGATGTCGAAGACGCGCGGCCAGTGCTAGCCACCCCGGCAAATTGGGGGCACCGTAGCGCTGTCGCATCACAGGGAGGCACCGTTGGGCGAGATGCCGTAAACGACCACGTCTAGGTGTCCGCGGTGCTGTGCGTGGCGAACAACGACGTTGGATTCTCGCAGCCGCTGTTTGGGGGGGGCCCTCTTCGATGCCCCTCTCACTGGCGGCCCCCTCCTACGGGCCGCACAGGCCACGAAGAAGGGGGGATATGTATATATATATATATATATATATATATATATATATATATATATATAATACATACATACATACATACATACATACATACATACATACATACATACATACATACATACATACATACATACATACATACATACATACATACATACATACATACATACATACATACATGCATGCATGCATACATACATACATACATACATACATACATACATACATGTATATATATATAAAGACTGACAGACAGACAGACAGACAGACAGACAGACAGACAGACAGACAGACAGACAGACAGACAGACAGACAGACAAGCACACAAACAAGCAAGCAAACAAAGACACAAAGAAACAAAGAAACAAACAAACAAACAAACAAACAATCAAACAAAACTCCTGGTTCCTCGCCGGGGCGACGGGCAGGGAGCTTGGTCTCCAGGTCTTGCGCGCTCCGGTGCCTTTGCGCGTGGGCCCCGCTCTGCTCTACCCGTCCCCTTTCCTCGTTCTCGCTCCGCGTGCCCGACTCTGTGACCGCGCCCTGGGCCCGTCGCCTTCTGGGCTGCGCTCTAGGTCCAGCGTGGCCAGGCAAGGTGGTCTTGGAGGAAGTCGCTGGACAGCCCACTCCCACACACGCGGTTAAAATGGGTTTCTCGCGGGCGCGCAGGCGCGCCACGCTGTCCGCGCCGATCTCGTGGCCCGCCGCCAGCTCCTTCGCAATGATATGATTTACGCAGTCCGCCCAGCCCTTTCAAAGCTTGATCTCGGCGCGTTTTACAAGGCGACTGCCGTTGCCTTGCCTTCGTCCCCTCCCTTCCCTGGGCTCGCAAGCGATCTCCTGCCCCCCGGCCCTCCCTCCCTCCCCCTACCTCCCTCCCTCCCCCCTCCCTCCCTTCCCCGGGCCGACATGGCATGTTTTGCCGCTCCCACCTTGCAAGTCCCTCCGCCGTCGTCCCGGCGCGTGGCTCTGGGGATCCAGTGTTGGCCCCTGGTCTCTTGGCCTTAGCCTGTGGGCTCTGCTGGCCCCGTCGCCTGGCCTCCGGCTCGGCGCTGCCTGCTCGGCACCGCCGGCGCCGGGCTGCCGTTCCGGGTTGGCGGGTGGACCTCTGGTGCCTGGCGCCACCCCCTGGGGTGTCGGTGATTTTCTCTCATTGGCTTACCCAACAGTGATGCGCACCCCAGGCGACCACGGATTTCGCGGCAACACGCTTCAGCGATGCTCTCATTGCTGTTTCATCCTCTCTTTCTCCTTCCACGGGCACGTGCGTCTTTCATGCTCCTGGTGATGAGCTGGGGACATGTGGGCACGTTTCGCGGTTGTTCATTGTGCGCTTTTACTTCGACACACCTTCGCGGTACCATATTTGAAAGAGAAGCTTCTCCATGAGTCCGTCAAGCGCTGAGTAGGATAAGTGGCATGGCCGCGCCGTCTAGGGGAAGTCCCAAGATAATCTCCTTACGACTCTGTCAAATTCGCTCTTCTCGCAAGGCATCCCCCGCCTCATCCCCTCCTTAACTCCCCCTCCCCCCTCCCTCCTTGAGCAGAGATCCTAAATTGAGGCGCGAACGGAGTACGCTCTGCGGCAGAGGGACAAGGGAACTTTGCACACGGCGATCGGTTCTGGACCAGAATCTTCGCCCCGATTCGCGTCTCCGAACCAAGTCGTTTAACGCAGGGTCCCCAGAGCCTCTGGATTCGGATGCCTAGGGTTAAATCACGCTGCGCCTTACAACGCCTACCGAAACCAGAGCAAGAATCCTATTTAACTTGAGCCACGAAGGGAGCACGCTTTGCAGCAGAGAGACACGGGAACTGTGCACACGTCGATCGGTTCTGGACAAGAATCCCCCCCTTCCTCAGGCTGATGCGCCCATTTTTTTTTTGGGGGGGGGCGGGGGGGGACACGCATCAGCAAGCCAACAACGGAGGACAGTGCAAGGATGCCGGAGTGAACCCGCCCTGCACGCTCTGAGCGCAGGGCCGGGCATCGCACAGAGAAGCGCGACAGAAGGAGGAGAAGGAGGAGGAGGAGGACAGACTAGGCGGCGAAGGAGGCGGCCGAAGAGGACGGCGGCACCGCTACCAACAGCAGCACCGACAACACGACTACGACCAGCAGCGCCACGACGACGACCGCGACCAGCAGTTGAGCCACGACTGTGACCAGCAGCACCACCACCACGACGGCGACCAGAAGCGCCACGACTACGACAAGCAGAACCACAGCCACGAGCACGACCAACAGCTCCACCACCGCGACTGCGACCAGCAGCAACGCGACAGCGACCAACAGCAATCTGGCGAACACGACCTGTATCGCCACCAGCAGCAACGCCACGACGACAACAACCAATCACGACTGCCACCACCGCCAGCAGCACCACGACTACGACCAACCGCACCACGACGCCCAAGCGCCACGACCAGCAGGTCCACCACCAGCAGCAGCACCGCGAGGGCGACCAGCGGGAGGACGCGGAGGAGGAAAAGGAGGAGGAGGCGGAGGCGGGGGCGGAGGCGGAGGAGGAGGAGGAGGAGGAGGAGCGAACGAAGCCTGAAGGGCGAGCCGTTCGCTTCGGTTAGCGAACTCCCCGCTGCACAGGGAGCTCACTCTCTCGGCTCGCGGGCGGGGCAGGAAGCACCGAGCGCGGGACACGAGCGATTATAACGTTACTGCCTGCAGCCGCCTGCGAAGGCACAGGGCGCGGCATGTCGGCCGCGCGCACGGGGCTGGCGTAGCTGCCCGCGGCAGCAGACAGAGGCACAGGCCACGACAGGCGGGCCGCGCGCGAGCGGCACGGGGGCGTCAGACCAGCGCGGCGGCCAGCTCCTCCAGTTGCGTCATGAGGTAGCTGAAGGGCATGCCGAGCAGCACGAGTGGCCGCATAGCCAACTGTCGGCGTGGCGCTCCTCACGTTGGCGGTGTCCTTCAGGATGTGGTAGAGCCTCGTTGCGACTCCCAAACGCGTGGCCGAGGCTGCGATCCCGTTCTCCAAGTGGAAGGGGGCCTCGACCGACGGGAGGCCGAGCCGCGTGAGAATGTCGGTGGCTAGCTGTCCTCTTGGCTGGGCTACATGATGAAGAAGTCGAGGACAGACAAGATAGTGCTGCACAGCATCCGGGCGCCTGCAACCGAATACACAGCCGCGGCGCTGGTGGGGCACATGCATGCGCGTAGTAATAGTCCACGCTCCCGACAGCGCCTTCAGGATGGCCCATACTCGAGCTGGAAGCTGCGTCGCCAGATATGTGCGAAGGCGGCGCCAACGCTGTTGAAGATCCTCAGGAAGAGCCTCTAGTTGTACAAGGTCTGGCACGTCATGGGTAGCCAGTGGGCCCAAATCAACTTCAGCATCGGGATCATGATCATCGTCTCCAGGGTGCAGTTCTGGATCACCTTCTTGAGGAAAACGCCGTCGCTGGCTGCGGACCCAGCGGCGCCCGGCACGGTGTTCAGCAGTGGCCGTTCGACGAAGTGCACGTGCACGTAGTTGAGCGGCAGGGTCTTGGGGGGCATCGAGCAGAGCAGAGACTTCTGAAGCATGCCACGCTTCACGACATATGGTAGTTGCCAAACGTCTGCGCTCCGCTCTGGTGGAGCAGATAGGCAAGAAGACGTCGCGGTTCAACACCCGCATGACATACTCGATGCACCACTCGCCCCAATCCTTCTTGTTGTCAATGTTGGGGTCCATCAAGAGAAGGTCGGGGAGCCAGCTGCCAGCCCAGTGCGCCGCACGGTCTTGTAGATTCGCTCTTGTGGCTTGAGCATGCGGGAGTGCAGGGTCTTGCACTGGGCGCGGCAGAAGATACCAAGCAGACAATCGTTTAGCAATGGCTTGGAGCACAGGCCGAGGAGGCACGCCTCTCAAGGTGACTGCGGGCGTGTCGGCGGGCAATCATCATCTCCAGCACGGCGTCGCGGTGGCTGCATCGCTGCCGCGCCAAGACGAGCTGCATGAAGATGTGCTGCGCGGAGTGCTGCGCGCGCCCGCTGTACACCACCAAGATCACGCACGAGTCTCTTAAAGTGCGAGCCAGCGGTGTCAACGTGGAACTCCGAGGTGATGGTGTCGAAGAGGCGCCGCACGATGGAGGTCGGGTTGATCCAGCACGGGGCGCTCCACTGGCCAGAGATCTCGGCAACGAATCCCCGCGTGGCGATCGCATTTTCCTTCAGCTCGTGGTACCATTGTGTCCATCCAGTCAGTGTATTCGTCGACGTGCGCCGCATCGTAGCCGCCAGCGTGAGTTCAATATCTGCAGGTACTTCGATTCGAATCCAGCCCGTCATGCCGAAGATATCGCTCTTGGAGAAACTGTTGGGAGCCACTCGAAGTATTTTGTGAAGAGCACGCTGTTCTTTCGCAAGAAGAGCCTCAGGAGGTTCGTAAAGTTGACCCACATATGACAGACATGTAACGGCAGCCACATCATATGTTTTGGTACTGAGTTGCCAGGGCGAGAAGCCCTCAGCCAGCTTGAGAAAGCGCTCCCACCACTTGGTCGCTGGAGCCCTCCATTGATCCTGCAGCGATGCTCCAGGACCCACCTGAAAGCCGAGGTAGTTTGCAGAGGAGGCGATAGTGAAGTTCCTCCAAGGGGTGTGGATGCCTTCGAGAATGTTCTGAATGCCTACGATCATGTTGGGCGTCGGCAGGGACCAGGTGGGGACGATGACGCACTTCTATGGTTGGAGTTGTAATCCTGCGAGATTTTCTGCAGCGTGTAGATGAGGTAGAAGACGTTGAAGATCACGGAGACGGCGTAGTATGATCCCGAGATCATCAGCACATGCACGGATAAGTCCACGAAGAAGTTGGTGGAGTTCTAACGAGATGCCACGGATGAACGGGTCGAAGACCAGCGCCCATCTGGTTCCACTAAGTGGGCATCCTTGAGCCACTCCAGACTCGGCAATGAGAAGGGGGCGCCTAACCCCACCAATAGTGAGGAAGCACAGCGGGCTCGTGTAGCAGCACAGCAAGATCTTGGCGAAGTTCCCCGGGATGCCCCACCGCGCCAGAACTGCCCAAAGCCATTGTCGGATCAGCGAGGGGAAGGCGGCCGCGATGTCCATGGATGCGAAGATGGGCATCAGAGCGCCGGCGTGGGGGTCCGTACTGGAGAGCCTCGCTTGCATGTCAACCTGCACGACGTTGCGCAGGAATTGGCGGCCTCGAACAAATCCCTTCTGCTCCTCAGACGTGTCTTTCGCGAGGTGCGAGAGGGTGGTGTTGGCTGCTGAGGCGATGAGTTTCACGTCTGTGTTTTTCATGCTGAGGTGCCGCAGTGTGCTCGGCATTAGCGTGCGCTCACAGTTCCCCAGGGGCTCGTCTCCCTTGGGCAGCATGGCCATCAGCGCGTGGTTCAGGTCGCGCGGTGCCCCGTAGTCTGTCACGCGGGAGACGAGGCTGGCCAGGATGGAAAGAGCTCCAGGCGATCGAAGCCAAGCACGGTAGGGCAGCCCGTCTGGTCCAGGCGCAGAATCGCCAGCTTGCTTAGCCACTTGTCGCAGCTCTTCTTCACCTGGTACAGCATATTCCAGAGCGGGACGCTGAGGAAAGACACGGTCGAGGCAATCTTGAATGCCTTGGTCCGAGGTCGTGCGGGCGGCAAAGATCGGGCCCCAGTGGCTCATGATGGCCGCGTGCATCTGGCTCGGCTCGTATACAGTGCCCCCCGTTGTGATCTTGATGCCAGCTAGGAGGAGGCGTCTCGAGAAGGGCCGCCTGAGCTCACCTTTACGAGCGTGCTGACGGGCACGTTGTCGCCATTGGTCTCCAAGCTGTATATTCTGTTTAGCGTGTTCATCTCGGGCTCTGGCAGCAGCGCGGGCACGTCGTTCTTCAGCAAGTGAGGAGTGCGTGTCAAGGGTCTCGTTTGTGTAGTGGATCGGTTGGCTGAGCTTGACGCTGTCACCGTCAAGCTGGAGGTACTTGCGGCCGATCTCGGTGTTGTCGATGAGTGCGGAGGCAAGGTCTCTGCTCTGGTACCAGACAGCACGGGCGATGCTCCTCAGGGTCATGCCGCGGATCTCCTTGCTGACGCCCGAGTTCTGCGAGTCGAGTTCGGCCGTTGGAATCTTCGTGAGCGCGTTCCTGGTCAGGCGGGCGGCTTCGTGCATCAACGATTTCTGGTATCTCCATTGATGAACAGGATCAAGATAAGATATAGCATGTCGAGCGGAAAGTTTTGCATAGTGATGGGCGTAATGTGGAGAATCAAAAAGAAAAGCAGGAACAAGATGATCTTGCACGGGTTTGCTGTGGGCAGGGCGAATGCGGATAATCATAATCTCGTGGTCGCTTATCATACCAGTTGGGTTTTCAAGCGGAGAATCATCAGCCCCGAGTTCAATGCCCATGAAGGGGATGTCGTGCGAGGCCAGGGAGACTAAGCAGCGGCCGATGGTGGTTGGCGACCGCGCGGTGCGCGGTGGCCATCGCGGTTATCTCGAGCATATCCTTGAAGAGGCTCTTCCAGAAGAGCGGCTGGTATTGGTACCTGTTCGCCTCAACCGAGGTGAAGTCGATCGGAGACGATAAACTCCTCGGTGGATGCGCCGATATGTTGAAGTCGCCAGGCATGATGAATGTCCGCCTGCGTGGATCCGCTGCCGCGTGATCATGTTGTAGCTGCCAATGTTCACGAAAAGCAGCACGATCACTCGGCGACAGGTCGCAGTTGTGAATAATGAAGATCACAATCTCGCATTGACGCGTCGAATCCCGCATGCTGAGCGAAGCGGCTCTCCCAGGAACGACTTCAGCAAAAAGTGCTGAGGGTTGGGCCCGCCGCTTGTGCTACCAGAGCTGTTCCGCCTATTCTTCTCGTCGATAATCCCAACAATTTCCTGGAAATTAATTCCCGCTATAATCCCCCTGGCCCCCGCTAATTCCCCCGGCCCCCCTCTAACCGTTCCCTCTAATTCCCGTTAGTTCCCCGGTTCCAATGAATGTTTATGGGCATCAGCCATACTCGGTCTTACATGGTTGGCCTACAATATTGCACGTAGAACATGACATGAGCATAAGACGTACACTATGATGCTATGGTGACGGTATGACGGCACGACACATCGAAAGAGTCGAAAGAGCGAGACACGGAGGAAGGATGCAGGTGAGGGGAAGACGACGAGAGGGGACGACGACCAGGAAGCGACGGAGGGAACAAGTGGGGAAAGGAGCCGAACAATGAGGGGAGCAGCAGGAGGGGAGCAGCAAGAGGGGGAGGGAGAGGGGCAGCAAGAGGGCGAGGAGAGGAGGGAGGGCCGTCACCACGTCACCGAGAGGGAGGAGGAGGAGGAGGAGGAGGAGGAGGAGGAGGAGAAGGAGGCTCTGGGAGGCTCTCGGCGAGGCGCAACTGCAAGAGAGCAACCCGAGCTCCCCAACCCCTCGCCCCGCATGATTTTCATTGCTGGGGATTACCGTCCAGGGGTTCGGGGATTACCGCCCAGAATTAACGGACCTCCCGGGCACCTCCCGGGCCCCCACCTCCCGGGGACCCTTCCCGATAATTTCCCGAGAATGAAACCCTGTAAAAAACACAGGGGCGAATTAGCCGGAAGGCCCCCACCTCCCGGGGCCCCACCTCCCAGGACCTCCCGGCGATTTTTCCCTCCAGTGCCTGGACGGTAATTCCCGTGCCCAGCCCTCGCGGCAGGAGGCCTGCTATCGCCCAGCGCGGGCAGGAGGCCTGCTATCGCTCGGACGCCCATTCCCCGTGCATGTGTCGGCTTCGCGCGTGTTTGGTTTGCTACGTGGTCCAGGATGCTCCTCGATGGCCCTCGCAAAAGAAAAAAACGCCCACGCCCGAGCAATGCCAAGGAGGAGAAAGGAAGAAAGGTGGGAAGAGGGAACGGCACGAAGACCAGCAGGGGGAGGAGAAGCGCCTCTCGAAGGCCTCCAGAGGCCTGCAGGGAGGCCCCCCGAGGTGTCGGGAAGTCCGCCGCTCAGCCATCTCGAGTAGAATAGCAGCGAAGAGGACGATGAGGAAGGAAGGGGGAAGGCGAGGAGGGGGCAGGGATGAGGGTGGGCATGTTACTGGGGAGGGAGGGTCTGAGGCCACCTCATTCCTCCTTCCTCCTTGATGCCATGCGTTTGTGTCGCTTGTATGGTGTATACCATATGGCCGATGATCGGAAATACAAGACAATTATCGGGAATGCAAGACACTTAGAGGGACAACAATACAATTAGAAGACAATTATCGGGAAACATTAAAGGGAAACTAAGGGAAGGGAAGAGGCGAACCCCGCCGCTGGTAGCACAAGCGGCGGGCTCAAGCTGAGGGCATTCGTCGGGTGGGCGGCTCTGCTCGACCTGGTCGAACGGCACGAGAAAGCCAACGCCGCCCGCCGTCGTGTTGTTCGGGATGCTGGAGTGGTAGGCACGATAGCGATGCGGAGTGGAGCGCGCCAGCATGTCCATGTCGATGTTCGAGCCGTGCGTCTCTTGTAGCGCAATCAGAACTCGCTGTCGCATGAGAGGTAGCAGAAGAGATCGTTTAGCAGCGCGTCGTTGGTCAGAAGATCCATGAAGAGCTTGAGTATTCCAGTAGGCGATCTGCATGCCGTGGTTCGTCTGCTTGCATAACCACGGCGCCCAGCGTGGGCTAAAGCCACTGCGCCGCTGTGAGTGCATCAGAGAAGCTGTTCTCGAAGGCAGTGCGGACGTTCTTCTGGTGGTCGTCAACGATGCCAGCGCGGACCGCGGCCGTCGTCCATCTGATAGTGGTGGGCTCCTCTGGGGCACTGCCGACGTGAATCTGCACCAAGACCTCGTTGTTGCTGGTGATGTAGCCCTGTCCGCGGTGAAGCCGCAGAGAAAGTTGCGCGGAGCGCTCCGTGATGATGGTGCCGAGGCGCTTGAGCTGCACTTCGCGTCGAACCGTCCGAGGGCTCTTATCAGCAGAGACGTATAGTTTCATTGCTGGGCCACCATCTCTGGCGAGCTCGAATGTGCGCCAATCACGTCCCTGTCGCAGCGCTTCGTGAAGTCGCCGTGCTCTGGGTTCCGCCACCACCGTGCCGCCCGTGACGGTGAAGCTGTGCTTCTTGTCCAGTCCTGTGCTGTTGAAGGAGATCTGCTCGAATGTGACGTTGGCATCGCGGAGCCAGGCGGTGGGTGCAGTTTTGAACTCCTCCGTGCTGACAGTGGTGGCGGCACCACACCAGAATGTACATGGATCTGCTTGTCTGTCGAAAGCCGTGTTCGTGATATCCAGGCATGGATTGCGAGCTTCTGCCTCGCCAACAATTCGCTGAAGTTTTGCCACTGATTCACGAAGCTCACGTGTAGCGGCCTCTGTCTTCTCAACGCGACGTTTCGTACTCTGCAAATCTCTCTCTGCCCGCTCGATCCTGGCATGGAAGTCGGCCGTGATGGAAGTGATGGTGTCCATGAATTGACCTCTAGCTGTTTCCACAACTGCGTTGGCTGTCTTCTCGAACTCAGCAGCAGCAACCTTGGCCTGAGCGGACAGCGCCTCCTCCAATTGGTGTCGAAGGTGCGCAGGTAGTTCCTGCAACTGGGTCTTCTGGGCGGAGTGGAACCATGGATCCTGAGGCTGCGCGGCGACTCCTTCCGCTCGTTTTCCACTGGTTGGCTGCGACTCGCTTGGTGGCATGGCACTCGCTCTACAGCAAGAGGCCCGCCACTCGAGAATATGAAGGCCGCTGCCACAATAGCAACCGCAAGGAAATGTGGATATGTGGGCGGCCTGCACGCTCGTGATTGGAACAGGCGAAAACTCTTGGAAGCTGGCTGCGGGCTAGCGGCATCCATTTGTCGGCGTGGCCAACTGAAGATCTGGAGACAAAATGGCCACGGAGGGGGAAGAGGAGGTGGAGGAGGAGGCGCCGAAGGAGGACGAGGACAAGGGGGCGGAAGCGACGCCGCAGGAGCCTGGGCGGCGCAAGTTGGCCAGAAGAGAAGCAGGAGGGCCAGGAGCGCGCCGCAGCAGGCGAAGGGCGGCAGCGCGGGGACCCAGCCGCCCTTCGCCTAGGAGAAGCTCGGGGAAGCACGCCAGCGCGGGCCCCGAGTGAGGGCGGGGCTGGGACGCCCGCGACTCTCGGGGCTGCTGGGGACCGCACCAGAAGACACAGGAGGCGCCGGGGGCGCCGAAGAGGAGGGGCGCAGGCCCGCGCCCGCCGGGCACCCGCCTGAGGCGACGAGCGGGGCCCGCACGGCGCGGGGCGAGCGCCCGCGCCCGCCACGCGCGCCCGCGGGGGGGGAGGGGAGGGGTCAGTCAGTCAGTCAGTCAGTCAGTCAGTCAGTCCGTCCGTCCGTCCGTCCGTCCGTCCGTCCGTCCGTCCGTCCGAAAGTCAGCCAGTCAGTCAGTCAGTCAGTCAGTCAGTCAGTCAGTCAGTCAGTCAGTCAGTCAGTCAGTCAGTCAGTCAGCATCAGTCCCCCACGCGCCCGGACCTACCTTCAGCCCCCAGCCGCCGCCGCCAACCGCCAGCTCAGCCGCCGCGCCCAGCCAGCGGCGGCGATGGCATCCCTGCACCTGCGCGTGGCAGATCAGCCAGCCAGCCAGCCGGCAGACTGGCTCTAACTGCGTGCGGGGCAGAGCAGCGAACTGGTTCAGAACGGCCTGCGTTACTGTAACGCCGTTACAGTTTGTAGACGCGCCGCGGCAAGTAGGCCCACCATCAATTTCGAAGTCCAAGTTCAAATCCCCGTCGAATGCGTGGGTTGTCGTTCCTCGTCCTCGATCGTGCTAGTGCGGGCACCAACCAGATACCGTAGCCATTTTGGCTCAAGCATTAGCCATTTTGGCTCAAGCCCTCTTGGCGCAAACATGAATAAAGGTATGTCGCGTTTGTCGAACGGACGCCCCATGTCGTCGGGGTCGGGCGGGCGCGGGCGCGCCGGCCATGCGCGGCCACTGCCGCTGCCGCCGCCGCCGCCGCCTGCGCCCCAGCCTCTTGTGCTTTTGTTGTATTGATCGCCTTTGTTGTTTGCAAGGCCCGCTGTCCAGGGGCGCACCTCGCGCACGACTGTTGGGGAAGGGGTTTCTGTCCAGTCCCTGCTCCGTGCTCTGGTTGGCCCGGGGGCGGGGCTGGCCGTTGAGGCTTTAGGGCTTCTGGGCTCCAGCGTCGTTCGTGGGCCTCCAGCTGCGTTCTATGATCCTCCTGCTGTGGTGCGACACGCAAGATTATTGCTGCGTCGTTTGCTCGTCATTGTTTCTCTTGCTCCCAATGTGCGGCACCGTCAACGATCGATCTCTGGTTCGTCGCAAATGCTTGCGTGCGGGCGGTTGTTTTGCATGAATGTTTTGCCCTCTTAATTCGTTTCCTCCACGCGCATGCGCGTTCTCCCTCTCGCTTGCACGTGCGCTGGGTTGAACGCAGTAGGGTAAAGGGGATTTTGATGTGGAAGCCTGGCGTCGACACGTGCCGGTGCACCTGTTGCTCCGCTGGCGCACGTGGTCCATGCTTGTTGCTTGTGTCCTGCCTGCGTCACGGACTTGCCTTGGCTGCTTCATGCCGTCGCGCAGTGTTGCCCCTGATGCCGCGCCCGCCTGCGTGCATCGCAAAGCTCGCCCCGCGTCCTTCCCTTGTTGTTTCCCCCCCCCTCCCCTGCCCCCCCCGCCCTGCCTTTCCCCTGTTTACGCATGCGCACTAACGTTGTCATCGCTGTCATGTATTGCAGCGCTTGGCGCTGGGCGGGCCTGGTGCGGTTCTGCGCGCGCCAACCGAGAGTGCAACGCCAGCATGCTTGTCTGTGCCTTGCCTGCGTCGAGGTCGCGCGCGGCCGCGCGCGGCTGCACTGCAAAACGATGTTTGGCCCGCGCCCCCCTGCATGCTGAAGATCACTGGCTGCCCTATTATGCTGCAGGGGGGATGTCTGCCGGCGCCCCGTTGCCGGGAGGTGGCGTCGTCTGGAGATCTACTCAACAAAACTCTCTCCCTGCCTTCGCCCCCCCGTCTTCTCGCCCTCTTCTCCTTCCTGTCCGCGTCTTCCCCCCGCGGCTTCCTCTCCGCCCCCCCCCCCACGAGAATGTTCGTTGGCAATCCTGCGTAGACATGATTTCAAAGGTGCCGGTTTTTACCTAACAGCGAAGACTGATAGGTTTCTAGCGGCGTCAAAAAAGAACATCTGATGACTCAGATGGGAGGTCTGGGCGGCATCCGGACAGCGAGGGCCGGGCTCAGGGCCGGGCTCGTTTTAAGCAAACAATCACACACTTCGTGCTCTTCGACCTCCCAGAACTCCATTCCCGGGCCACATTTTGAATGCCCGGAGCCAACTGTAAGCCACTTCGTGCTCTTCGACTTCCCAGACCTCCATCCCCGGGCCACATTTGGGATGCCCGGAGCCAACTGTAAGCCACTTCGTGCCCTTGGACTTCCCAGAACACCATTCCCGGGCCACATGTTGGATGCCCGGAGCCAACTGTAAGCCACTTCGTGCTCTTGGACTTCTCAGAACACCATTCCCGGGCCACATTTTGAATGCCCGGAGCCAACTGTAGGCCACTTCGTGCTCTTCCACTTCCCAGAACTTCATTCTCGGGCAACATTTTGAATGCCCTGAGCCAACTGTAGGCCACTTCGTGCTCTTCCACTTCCCAGACTTCCAAGACTCATCATCTTCATCATCACCATCGTCCCCGTAGCCTTCTTGGCTACAGCCCTGCTTTCGAAGATGTCCTTTCAAAGGAACTGCGCAGCGCCTACTGCACACCTTAATGCCTGGACATGCTGATAGTTCTCGGTCTGGCGGCGGTGCTCCTGACCCTGCTGCATTGAACAGCGGTGCTCCTCAGCCTGCGGCAGGGAACATCGCTGTTAGGTTGCTTTGCCGGGATATTTTTTTTTGTTCCTGCTCCTCTCCTCTCCAAGTCCCAGCCCCAGTCTCTGGCCGAGTCCGCAGCGAAAGAGGGCGCTGCACCCGGCTCCCTCCAGCTGGCCCCCGGGCTGGGCTGCCGGCGCCCGCGGTCGCCTTAGGCGGCCCGACGGGCCCGCCGGCCTCCGCGCGGTCTTCGCGCCGCCAGCCGCCGCCGCCCGCCGCCCGCCTGGCCGAGCCGCCTTGCGGGCCTCGGCCTCCGGAGGCTTCCGGGGGCGCCCGGAAGCCGCGGAAGCGCTCGAGGCCCTGGCCCGGCCGGCTCCCCACCGCGCCCGGGCAAGGCCGCCCGCGAAGGCCGCCAGAGCTGCCCCGGCCCGGCGGCCCGCGGCCGCAGCGCCCGCCGGCCCTGCCCGCCTGCCGTGCGAGCGCCGGCCCAGGAGCTGAAGTACACGACCACCCGGATGAGCATCGATAGGGCTCGCTGCCACTGGTCCCTTTTCGTGCAAGCGCCAATCCCAGCACTGTTGTCGATGATATTGGGCTCCATTTTCTGCACCTGCCTGCAAACGATCGCCGATTAGGCCCGCTGCCACTGCTCCCGCTTTGTGCGCGCGCCAACCCCAGCCTTGTAACCCACGACGTCGGGTCCCAGCTTCGCGTCCAACATCGCGCTGAGCAGCACGAATGCCTGTTGCCACTGTCCCCTCTTCTCTCCCGCGCTGATCCCAGCATTGTAGCTGATGACGCTTGGCTCCACCTTCGCCTCCCACATTTCGCTGAGCAGCGTGAGAGCCCGCTGCCACTGCGCGCCGTTCGCGCACGCGCTGATCCCAGAGTTGTAGCTGATCGCATCTGGCTCCAACCTCACTTCCCACATCTCGCAGAGTGCCACTGCTCGCCTTTCGTGCATGCGCTGATCCCAGAGCTGTAGCGGATGACACTTGGCTCCACCTTCGCCTCCCGCATCTCGCTGAGCAGTGGGAGAGCCTGCTGCCACTGCTCGCCGTTCGAACACGCGCTGATCCCAGGGATGATCCCAGAGTTGTAGCTGATGGCATCTGGCTCCAACCTCACTTCCCACATCCCGCAGAGCAGCGATAGAGCCCGCTGCCACTGCTCGCCTTTCGCGCACGCGCTGATCCCAGAGCTGTAGCTGATGACACTTGGCTCCACCATCACCTCCCACATCTCGCTGAGCAGTGAAAGAGCCCGCTGCCACTGCTCGCCGTTCGCACACGCGCTGATCCCAGGGCTGTAGCTGATGTCATTCGGCTCCAACCTCACTTCCCACATCCCGCTGAGCAGTGATAGAGCCCGCTGCCACTGCTCGTCTTTCGCGCAGGTGCTGATCCCAGAACTATAGCTGATGTCACTTGCCTCCACCTTCGCCTCCCACATCTCGCTGGGCAGCGAGAGAGCCCGCTGCCACTGCTCGCCTCTCGCGCATGCGCTGATCCCAGAGTTGTAGCTGAGGACACTTGGCTCCACCTTCGCCCCCCGCATCTCGCTGAGCAGTGGGAGAGCCTGCTTCCGCTGCTCGCCGTTCGTACACGCCCTGATCCCAGTGCAGAACCCAGAGTGGTAGCTGATGGCATCTGGCTCCTACCTCACTTCCCACATCACGCAGAGGAGCGATAGAGCCCGCTGCCACTGCTCGCCTTTCGCGCACGCGCTGATCCCACAGCTGTAGCTGCTGACACTTGGTTCCACCTTTGCCTCCCACATCTCGCTGAGAAGCGGGAGAGCCTGCTGCCACTGCTCGCCGTTCGCGCACGTGCTGATCCCAGGGCTGTAGCTGATGTCATTTTTTGATTTCATTTCATACCGCAGCGACGGGGGCCGGAGCACCGCGCGACCGCGCGCGCCGCCCCAGCGCGCCCCCCCGCGCGCGGCCCGCTCAGGTCGCAGCCGCCCCTGCGCTCCCGGGGCAGGGCCGCGGGGCCGACCCCGTCTCGGGAAGGGTCTTTCACCCCCGTCGTGGGTCGGCCCAGGCGCCACCACGGGCAACGGCGCCCTGGCCTCGCGGCCAGCGCGACCCCTCCCCGACCGGCACCTCCGAGGGCAAAAGGGGAGGGGCGGCGCAGGCGAGGTGCAAGGGGGGGCAGAGTTCGCTCCTCCCCCTCCCCGGCCGCTCGCGGCACGGGGACGGACAGCAGCCAGGAGGCCGCGCGAGCGGTCGAAAGAGGAAAAGAAAAAGGGGGGACGAGGCACAAGGCATTGGGCAGCCAGATGGCATGGGGGAAGACCGCCGCCACAGACGCACAGAGCTACGCGGCTGCACTGGGCCCCTGGGCGCGGCAGCCTCGCCCAGCCCTTAAAAGAACAAGGGCCAATCGCAGTCAGATCCCAACCGGATCCAGCGCCACAAGCGGCGGTGAAATTGCTTAGGTCCCCCTGGGGGGCTGGGCCGCAGGCCCCCCACCAGGTCGGGAAGGAATTTCAAACGGGCGCGAGCCTATCGAGTCGTGCAAGGCGCGCGCCACGTAGAGAACGTGGTGCCACCTCTCTTCAGGCGGCGGCCCCTCGCAGAAGAGCTGGTACATGTACATGGCCGCGTGCCGTAGCGGCGGGAGCAGGGCGCGAGACTCCAAATCGGCACGCTGCGCGGCCTGCCTGGGCCAGCCACAAATAGCATGGGCAATGTCCACCTGCGCAGCTCCGCAAGCAGCACAGCGGTCCAGAGTGACGGGGAGACACGGCACGCCAAGGACTGGGAGGGGCCATGCCCCAGACATACGCGCAACGGACCACATGCGAAAGTTGCGCCACATATGTGGCCCAAAATCCAACTGAAGTAAGGCCATCGGTAGCTGGTTGGGCTCGGGGACGAGCACAGCAAAGGACATCCCGAGCGTGGGCAAACGGGCGCCGGTCGCGCGTTGGAACGCGGCCCGATCGCGCGCCCGCAGGGCCGGGCGAACCACCTGGAGTTTGAAGTCACGCAGCAGAGACCCACGCAACTGCAGAGAGCCCTGGGCGCCACGCAGAGGGTGGCGGAAAGCTGGGTGGACATCGATGTCCAGGACAGGTGGCGCGAGCTCCGCCATGCGGGCGGCGACGGCGCTCGCCCAGGAGGCGCACGTGAGGCGGCGCGCCAGCGCGAGCATGCGGGCGCCAGGGTGGTCGGGAGGCTGCGCCAAAAGACGGGCGCGCGCCACGATTGCTCGCTCGAGCATCCGCGTGCCCAACTGGCACGTCCAGCCGCATTGCGCAACGACCACCTCGCTGGGCACAGGGGGGCCAGTGGTGCACGCCAGGAGCCTCCTAGCCCACGCGGCCTGCATGCGATTCAACTCATACTCAGCCCGATGGGCCAAGCGCAGAAAAGGAGAAGGGTATAAGATAGCGCTCTCGAACCGGAGAGGGACCTGCGCAGAAAGGACGGGGGGACCGAATCCGCCGCTCTCCCCAGCGTGGAAAAGCGCTTCAAACAGCGCGTGGCCGCGGGCCAAAACAGAGCGGAGGAGGGGTTGAAAGGTGAGTTCGGCGTCAACGAGAACGCCAAGCACCAGCTTCTGATCCACAACGGGGCAGCCCACCCACCCGGGGTCGGGGCTACCAGCAACGGCCATGGCCGCTGTTTTACCAGAGGCGCAATTAAGGCGGCACGGACAGCGCGGGCAAACCGGCTACACGCAGAATCTGGCTCGGCAGATACAACGGCGCGGAGGGCGCCTGGGGGCGGGCAAGGGACAGTCAGATCGTCAGAGAACTGCAGTGGCTGCAAGTGCCCCGCACCCAGCGCGTCCTGGGCTGCGGCACGATCGGCTTCAGTGGCCCCTCCGCACGCCCACTCGGCCAGTTCCGCCGCGGCTCGAGCCCACGGCGCGCCCTCGCCCAGTGCCGTTGCGGAGACGCTAGTCGCGATCGCCGCGGCCGCGTCGATGGAGGGGGGCGAAGGGGGGCGGAGTGGAAAGGGAGGGGGAGGATCCACGCCAACTGGACAAGCACGCCGGTAGACCGGCGGAACCCAGGTTTCACAACCCTGCGGCAGGACAGCCATTACAGCACCAGCTAGCCACTTCACCTCGGCATTAAACACACACGCCGAAAAACGCTTACCTTGGGCGGTGCCGAAGGGCAGCCGAAAAAACTCAGACGCCAGCCCCTGGAGGGCTACAAACTGGATGTCCATCTGGATGAAACCATCCAACAAGAGCCACTCGTCCTCCACCACGCCACCAAGATACGACGACAGGCGCATGGCATCATGCGAGGCCACATCAAAGGCCCAGCGAAGGTCAGTAAGCGCCCAGTACGTGGGGAGCCCTTGGGCGCCGCGGAGCTGCGCGTGGAGCAGCAGCGCTAGCAACACAAGCAAGGGGTCCCCGACCCCGCCCTGCTGGCCAGCGCCGCAATATTGCGTGAGCGCAGAGCGGTTGCGCTGTGCCCAGAGGGCGTCCACAACCGCAGACATGACAGTGGAGATCGAGATGGGCCGGAGGCACGCGACATCACGCACCACGCGGGGGCCCGACTTGTGAAGCGGTGTAAATTGCCTCGCGGACCAGCAGGTGCTGGTGAGACCACAGGACCTAGAGAGATTCGCCAACGCTAGCGTGAGGCGTCGGCCCTGCACGCATGGTGACTTAACGGAGGCGTAGCAGCCACGTAGCGCGCTGGATGCCACTTTAAATGTCTCTAAAACGTCCGCAAGCTCAGCCATGGAGTAAAGGCGCCGGCGCCTGGTGGAGAGACCGGCGCCAGCACGAGCCGCGCCGCTCTGGCGAACGGCGGACACCGCCCGTGCGGCGGCGAGGCATGCCTCACGGTCATGTGGAAAGTTGTTGGAGGCCCTCGCCTGCAGATCCTGCTCGATGGCTTGGAGCATCTCGTCGGCACTGAAACCCCGTCCCGTGGCAGGGTCGGCGAGTGCGATCTCAAACCTGTCTTGGCCGGCGAAGAAAGAGGACAGGAAGCGCTCCGCTGCCCCAGGGCTCAAAGCCCGAAGGTGGAGAAAACGTTGGGCCGCGCCCCTCCTAGCATCCCAGGCTGCCTGCGCGGCCGCTTTCTTAAGGCCTGGTGATCAGAGAAATCCGCCGGGGCTGGCCCAACGGGCCGGCGTCGCTTGCGAGACGCCGCCGACGTCACCGCACGGGTGACCCCCGCAGCGCGGCCCGCAAGAGTGCATAGCACGTCCCGTGACCACGCGGCCACGTCCAGGAGCACGCGGCGCTGGGCGACAGAGGCCTGGCCTCCGCTCCACGGAGGGCGGAGCCACGGCGCATGCACGCACAGCTTAACCACAGACGCTGCAAATTGGAAAAGCGGTTCCACCGCGCTAAGGGCGTCATCGCACTGGGAATCAGTGCGCCAGCTGACTCGGCCAAAACCTACGTGCGCGGAGCGGTCACACTGGCACGGCATTGACCAGCACAGCAGGCGGTGGTCAGAGGCCACGGCCACGGCCTCCTTGACAGCAACGGAGATCTGTTGGCCCAAGTCCGCGAGGACAAGGTAGTTCACGTGCCAGAATCGTGCGTGGGCACCGGCGGGTTGCACGCGATGAGCGAGGCAGCGCACAGCATCGCCTCGATATCGCGATCTTCCGGGGATTGGTGACACTGGCAGCAGCCGCACCCCGGGCGGTGCGAAAGGACGTAGGACAGATGGATACTTGCATCCCCAGCGACGAGGAACGAGGCATGCGGAAAGCGCGAGCGCAATCGAGTGAGCTCACCAAGGATCGCGCTCCGGGTTCCCACGTCGCCGCCTGGCGCTGGGTAAACTGCGGCAAGAACAAGAGACGGCCCCGACGCAGCAGTAGTGCCGCTCGACGAGGTCCAAACTTCAAACCACTGGACCCGCGCAGACGAGACGTCAGGCAGCGGGCGGACTACCAGAAGCAGTTCGGGTCGCAAGAAAAATCCCGACAATGCCCCACGAAGCAGAGCGTTCGCCCAGCCAACAGTACGGGTACCCTGCCGGCAGCGCCGCACCCGGCGGGAATCGCGCACCAGGGGTGATGCAAATATCGATATTCTCATCGTGCAGAAGCTGCGCCATCGCCTGCAACCGCCAATCTAAGAGCGCGTCTGTGGCGAGGGCGAGCAAGCCACACCGGCCCGGGTTTTAAACGGCCATGCGCAAGGGCTGCTGGCTTGACGACTCCAACGGCGGGCCCGCAGCTCCGGCGGCGTCGGCAGCCAGCACTGGGCCCGCGAACGGCGAGATCACGGGCGGTGGGTTCCCGCGCGCAGGACGCAATGGAGGGACGACCTCTTCGGCGAGGAAAGCTCGCAGCTGCCGGCCTAGAGCGATGATCAGAGGCCCAGCCTCGCGACTCCCCTGCGTGCGAAGCTGCGGTGGCGGCTCGGGGGCACAAGCAAGCAAGGCGAGCACGTCGCGAAACGCCGCTCCCCTCTCCAGGCCCTTGGTTTCGACGCCGATCCAGCGGTTCACTAAGTCGCGTAGCGGTGTCAGGGGGGCGTCGCCGCCCCCGGCGAACATGCCTCCGCCCCTGCGCGGGCGGCCTCCGGCGGGGCTATGCACGGATAGGCCAGGGAACCCTGGTAACGGCTGCGGGGAAGGCGGCGCGGCTGGCGGGAGGGGGGGGAGGAAAGGAAGGGGACGAACGGCGCGGAGCGGGGGGGTGCCGGCCAAGGGGGGGCAGACGGCGGACGACACCGCGGAGCGGACGGATCATCATCGTGAGCAACGGGAAGCCTTCAGGGGCCGCTGGAGGGGAGGGGGCAAGGGACAAGCCTTACGACCAGTACCCATCAAGGAGCGACGCGGCCCAGCCCGACAAGCAACAACGATGAGCACGATCGACGCCACTATGCAACTGCAGCTTTTTCACTCGACACACCTCGTTGCAACCAATGGGGTTCATAGGGAATCCGGGGCCAGACCGCCACACCGCTTTGGGTGCCAGTCGCAGTGGGCGGCGGCTGAGCTGAGAAATGCGAAGCGAGGAAAGCGCAGGACAACTGGAAAGAGGCACCCGCCCCCGCGGGGGGCGAGCCCGCGCCCGCTGGGAAGCTATCGCAGGTGCAGGAGCGCAACTGGCGCAGCGGTGCGCGGGCGCACCCGGCTCCGTGGCCGGCGAGGGCACCGCGCTAGGTGCCAGCGCCCGACGGGGGCTGGCGAAGCAACTCGCGTGCACTTCGGCGCCGCACTGGAGCCGAAAGAAGCCCCTGCGCCGAGGCCTTCGGCTCGGGGCCCTCGATTTCCGTGACGAGGCCGAAGAGAAGCAGGAGCACCTCAATATGCTCTTCAAAGAGAGGGCGGGTGGCGTGCATGCAGCTGGATGGACAAAACCTGCTTGGGTGAATGAGAATACGTGATATTTAAGCCAGGCTGTGAAAAGTCACCAGTCCCAAGGGCGAAGGAGGGCACTGCGGCCACCTGTTTCCCAGCTCCGCCGCGGCGCATGCCGGCCAAAATCGCCACCCCCATCGCCATGACAGCATTGTGGAGGTCAACCTCCGAGTGGCAGCGAGGCGAAATAGACCGCGATCTTCGCGCGGCCGTCCCCGGGCTTTGGCCCGAAGGACTCGCGGACTTTGTACAGCCAGCCGGAGACAGCCTCGCGGAGCTCAGCCTCGCTCCCGAGGGCGGCAAACTGGCGCGGGTCAGGCGCCGCCGCGGCCGAGCCAACGAGGTCAAGCAGCGGCAGCGCACTGGGGGGCCCGGGGGGGCCCGCCGCATGGGGCGAGGGAGCTGCGCAAGACAATTGCGGCACGTGCTGTGGCGCGGCAATAAGCACCGAGAGCAGCGGCGACAAGGCGGGCGGAAGCGCACGCGGGGGCGACGCCAGCGGCGCGGGCTGGGTTGGCGGCAGGGCCCCGCGGACGCCCCGCACTACTGTAGCCACAGCCGCGCATGCGCGGACGCGCTCCTCCTCGCATGCTCGGACGCGCTCCTGGAGCCGCGCGGCACACGCCGCGTACTGGACAAGTTCGGGGGGCTGGTCTGGGCGCACGACGCCGGAAGCGCGGCGTAACCACGCAATCCCACCCCCCGCGCCGACCAGCACTTCCCAGCCTGCGCGGGCAACTTGGAGCTGCTCGAGCTCTTGGCGCAAAGCTGCCAGCTCACTGGCGTGGTCCTTCAGGGCGCTTGAAGAGGGCTGCGGAGAGGAACTGGGCGGGAGCGCCTTGACCAAGGGCGCAGTCGGCCCACCTGCGGCGCCCGCCACAGCTGGGGCGTGCCCACCTGCGGCGCCCCCGACAGCCGCGGGAGCGCCGGCCACAGACAACGTGGCTGCCATGGGCACCAGCGCCGTGCCCAGATGATCCCACTGAGTGCGACCTCAGCTGCGATGCTGGAAAAATAAAGCGCCGCTGCCCGAGTCACGCCGGGACTCCCACCCCGGCGGAAGGGGCGGCGGGCTAAGAAGCGGCGCGCCCCGCGACGCGGGCAGCGGGCTAGCCGGGGGCGAGGCCGCCGCGGCCTTCGGGGTGGCTGGCGACGCCGCCCCTGTGTAGGCGGCGTCGGCCGCGCTCGCTTTCGGCGGCGGAGGCGGCGGCGGCGGCGGAGGGGGCGGCGGGGACTCTTGGCCCAGCGCCGATCCACCTCGTTGGCGGGCTGCGCGGCGGGCTCAGCTCAGGGGGGCCCGCCGTAGCCGGGGACAAAACCGCGCAGCCCTTCGCCGCCGCACCCGGGAAGATGCCCCAGTCGCCAGGAAGCGGCCCGGCCGGGAATGGGCACGGGGTGGCGGGATGCGACGGAATCAGGGCGCTGAGCGCAGCGCTGAGGTCGACCTCCGAGCCGCGTGGCGGAGGGTGGCTGTCTGCCACGGGCGTTGGGCTGCATTCGCGGTCACGGTCATGGTCACAGTCCCGACCCTGGTCATGGTCCCGATCGCGGCGGCTGCGATCGCGATCACGGTCGTGGTCCCTGGCCCTGTCCCGGTCGCGGTCTCTGTCCCGGTCGCCATCACGGTCGCGGCCCCGGTGGCGGACTCGCTCCGAGGACAGCCTGGCCGCGGCACTGGTCCCCTGAGCGAGCACGGGGGAACCTCGGTCCGCGCAGTGAGCCTTCGAGCCAAAGCGCGTGTACATGCGGAGGCATCAGCAGGGGCAGGAAACAAGAACTTCCTCCCCGTGCGCGCTCAGCATGGGCGGCCGGACAACAAGTACGAGGGCGGGGGGGGGAGAGCAACGCATGCTAGGGTAACTTGCACTCCCGCTCACGCTCTCCACGCAGGCCACAAACCCAAGGCAGCCCTCCGCACGCGGCACGACACGGCACGGCAACAGCACAGCCAGACACGACACAACCAGAAATCGAAGCGGGAGAGCCAAATGTGGACAATTTCTTTTAGATCACCTAGGGCGCGGGGCCGCCGGCCCCCCACCAGGTCTAAAGGAAAAGCGGGCCCCAGGAACAGGCAGGGCAGGGGAGGCGGGGACCCCGGGGCCGCCCGCCGGAGACGGGGCCGGGGAGGAGAGCGGCGGCAGGAACGCACAGCGCACGGATTACAAGCTCCATTGACACGACGATGGCAAGGGGTGGCGAGCAGCACTTCAGAATTAAGCGTAAACTGAAAACAGTTGCATCGACCGCGTAAGCACCATGCACAGAAGCGAGAGAGTCAAATGTGGATATTTTCATTTGGATCACCTGGGGAGCGGGACCGCCGGCCCCCCACCAGGCCTAAAGGAAAAGCGGGCCCCAGGACCAAGCGGGGCAGGGGAGGCGGGAACCCCGGGGCCGCCCGCCGGAGACAGGAGGACAGGAGAAGGGAAGGGTGCTTTTGCTCACCCGCTGGCCTCGCCACACATCCTAAGCCGGTCACGTCTTATCTCTCCCTTTCCGGCGGCAGATGATACAACAACAGGCAAGTAGACAAGAAGGGAGGAAGTGCAGCCAAGCTGTGCCTCACTTCATGCTCCCGTGCAACATTGGCGACCATATCAGCAGATGTCCCGCGGAGGTTTCCTGGGAGAAAGGCCAAGTAGCTGGCGCAAGGCTTTTCGGCCCTCGCAAAACATGTCAGACATGCACTCTGGCAATGCCTCCCAATGGTTCTTATGGTGCCCGCCACCCGAACTCATGCGCACAGGGAACGGACTGCCTTCGGGAGGGAAGTCGCGGAGAGCCACCTTGCGAAATTTCGGCCGCTCGGCCAGGAGAAGTCGCTCAAGGTCTCGGGTCGAAAACCCGTCAGGCGTTAATCCAAGCACATCACTGGAGAAGGACCTCGCGATAAATCAGAGCCCTTGCCCAGGGCAGCATCGTCATCTATACCAGAAAAACCTAATTTCGCCAAGTTGCTTGAACGACAGCCCGACAATAGTAGGAGGGCGTGAGACACGGTGAAGCGCCCACACCCGTCGACACCGCACATGTCAGCAATCAGCTCCGTCTTCGTGCGACCCCGAAGGGCAAAGTCCGCGGGCACATAACCCGGCGTCACTCCCCCAGCCTCCTGTGCAGCTTGATACTGGAAGTCTGTCGGGAAAACCGAAAACTGAGCGTCACGAAGCTTGTGTGACAAATCCACCCTGCGGATCCCTGGGTTTATATCTAAGGCTACCACCCATTCAAACGAGAGCATGGCGAAGAAGACTACCCACGCTGCTTTGTGATAGGGGGGCCTGGACTCAAACAACTCTTGGCGAAAGGTAAAATTGCCAGGGCGAGCCAACTCCTCACGAGGCACGTTAGAGCACAGAGCTGCCCGCTCGAGAAACTGATGGCACGCCATGCCCATTAGTGGGGGGCCATACCCAAAAAGCCCAATCCCTCCCCAAGTAATCTCGTCATGAGCCCACTCTGCCGGAATGCGAAGTGCCGCACGGGCCGCGTATAAGCGTAACGAGAAAAGGCGGAACTTCACGACATTCGTCACACGAAGGGCGAACTGCTCTAGGGTGCGTGGCCGGACGGGGCCCTGCGAGCGGGAGCGAGAACGCTCGCGCGCCATGCAACCTCGCGCCGGCGCGGGATGGGCCTGGAGCCAAAATGGGCCACCGGCGGCATGGTCCCACCTACGCCTCCCACACCCCGCGGAGCAGTGATAGAGCACGCTGCCACTGCTCGTCTTTCGCGCAGGTGCTGATCGCAGAACTCTAGCGCTGATGTCAGTGGGCTCCACCGTCGCCTCCCGCATCTCGCTGGGCAGCGAGAGAGCCCACTGCCACTGCTCGCCTCTCGCGCATGCGCTGATCCCAGAGCGGTTGCTGATGACACGTGGCGCCACCATCACCTCCCACATCTTGCTGAGCAGTGCGAGCGCACGCTGCCCCTGCTCGCCGTTCGCGCACGCACTGATCCCAGAGTTGTAGCCGATGACGTTCGCCAATGCCTGTTGCAACTGCCCCCTCTTCTCGCACGCGCTGGTCCCAGCGGTGTCGCTGATGACGTCGGGCTGCAGCTTCGGATCCGGCGTCTCGCTGGGCAGCGCCAGAGCCCACTGCAATTGAGCGCCCTTCTCGCGCGCAGAGGTTCCAGCGCTGCAGCCGACTACGTCGGGTCCCAGCTTCGCTTCTCGCATCGTGCTGGGCAGCAAAACTGTCTGTTGCCAGTGTCCTCTCTTCGCCCACGCACTGATCCCAGCGTTGTAGCTGAGGACGTCGGGCTGCGCGTCACGACATTACCCGCTCTCGGCATCGCGCGGAGCTCGAGCTGAGCACCTCTGCATCTGGTCCAGAAGGGGCAGCACGCGTTGTCTCGTAGAAGGTGAGGCAGCTAAGCACAGAAGAAGAAGAAGCAACAGACAGGACCCCAATGTCAAGAAAGAAAAACGTCGCCGCGCGACAGGACCAACCGACGAACGGCCTCACCCCTCACTCTCCTCATCCGCCATTCCTCCTTTCGCCTCTCATACCCCTCCTCCTCCTTCATACCGCACTCCCTCCCACACTCACCTCTCCGCCTCCTACCTCCCCGCCGACCCTCCGCCTACTCCTTCTTCCATCCTCCGCCCCTCCTACCCTCCCCTCCTCCACTCACCTCCCTAGATCCATCCTCCTCCCTCAGCATCCTCGACGAAGGGCCTCCTCACTCATACCTGCCCTCTCAAGCTCCTCTTCCTTCTCCTTCCTACCTGCCGAGTTCGCCTTGCCGCCTCGCTCTCCTCCCTGGCTCGCTGCCGCTGCCGCTGCCCATTTTTCGCACGTGCGCTGGTCCCAGCGGTGCAACTGATGACGTTGGGCCCCAGTTCGGGAATCAGCAGCGCCATAGTCTGCTGCCATTTCTCCCTTGTCTCGCAGGCGCGGCCGGGTCTGGACTCCAGGCGGGGGCGGGGCGGGCGGGGGGCAGAGGACGGGGGGGCGAGGGGCACGAGCCAGGCCCGAACGGCGATGGGCGAACGACGCGGGGGCAGGGGGCGAACGAGACGGGACCGAGACGAGGGGACAGAGGACGAGGGAAAGGCGAGGGGAAGGGGCGGTGGGCGTCGTCGGTGCGCGTCGTCGTGCAGGTGCGCGTCGTTGCTTCTGGTCGTTGCAGGTGGTGCCCGTCGTTGCTGGAGGTCGTGTTGTCGGTCGGAATTGGTGCTGGTCGTAGTCGTGGTGGTGCTGCTGCTGGTCGTGGTCGTGGTGGTGGTGCTGCTGCTGCTGGTTGCGGTCGTGGTAGTGCTGCTGCTGGTGGCAGTCGTGGTGGTGCGAGTCGCAGTCGTGGTGGTGCTGGTTCTGCTGGTGGTGCTGGTCTTGGTGGTGGTGCTGCTGCTGCTGGTCGCAGTCGTGGTGGTGCTGCTGCTGGTCGCAGTCGTGGCGTTGCTGGTCGCAGTCTTGGTGCTGCTGGTCGCAGTCGTGGTGGTGCTGCGGGTTGAAGTCGTGGTGGTTGCGCTGGTAGTGGTTCTGCTGCTGGTCGCAGTCGTGGCGCTGCTGGTCGCAATCGTGGTGCTGCTGGTCGCAGTCGTGTTGGTGCTGCTGGTCGCGGTTGTGGTGGTGCTGCTAGTCGTGGTGGTGCTAGTCGTAGTAGTGGTGGTACTGCTGGTCGCCGTCGTGGTGGTGCTGGTTGTGCCGGTGCTGCTGGTGGTGCTGTTGGTCATGTCGGTGGAGCTGCTGGTGGCAGTCGTGATGGTGCTGCTGCTGGTCGTGGTCGTGGTGTTGCTGGTGGCAGTCGTAGTGCTGCTGTTAGCACTCGTGGTGGTGCTGCTGGTCGCGGTCGAGGTGGTGCTGCTGCTGGTCGTGGTGGTGCTGCTGCTGGTCGCAGTCGTGGTGGTGCTGGTTCTAGTCGTGGTGGTGCTGCTGGTCGCAGTCGTGGTGTTGCTGGTTGTGCTGGTGGTGCTGGTCGTGGTGGTGCTGCTGGTCGCAGTCTCGGTGCTGCTGCTCCCGGTTGCAGCCGTGGCGCTGCAGGTCGCTGTCGTGGTGCTGCTGGTCGTGGTCGTGGTGGTGCTGCGGGTCGCAGTCGTGGTGGTGGTACTGCTGGTCGTTGTCGTGGTGGTGCTGCTGCTGGTCGCAGTCGTGGCGCTGCTGGTCGCAGTCGTGGCGCTGTTGGTCACAGTCGTGGGGCTGCTGGTCGCCGTCGTGCTGGTGCTGGTGGTGCCACTGGTCGTGGTGGTGCTGCTGGTCTCTGTGGTGCTGCTGCTGGTCGCAGTCGTGATGGTGCTGGTCGTAGTGGTGGTGGTGCTGCTGGTCGCAGTCGTGGTAGTGCTAGTGCTGGTTGTGCTGGTGGTGGTGGTCGTGGCGGTGCTGCTGGTCGCTGTCTCGGTGCTGCTGCTCCCGGTTGCAGTCGTGGTGCTGCTGGTCGCTGTCGTGGTGCTGCTGGTCGTGGTCGTGGTGGTGGTGCTGCGGGTCGCAGTCGTGGTGGTGCTGCTGCTGGTCGCAGTCGTGGTGGTGCTGCTGCTGGTCGAGGTCATGGCGCTGCTGGTCGCAGTCGTGGCGCTGCTGGTCGCAGTCGTGGGGCTGCTGGTCGCCGTCGTGGTGGTGCTGGCGGTGCTACTGGTCGTGGTGGTGGTGCTGCTGGTCGTTGTGGTGCGTTACAGTCGTGGTGGTGCTGGTCGTAGTCGTGGTGGTGCTGCTGGTCGCAGTCGTTGTGGTGCTGCTTGTGCTAGTGGTGCTGGTGGTGCTGTTGGTCGTGGTGGTGGTGGTGGTGCTGCTGGTCGTAGTCGTGGTGGTGCTGCTGCTGGTCGCAGTCGTCGTGCTGCTGGCGGGTCCTGCACGCGCAGGGTCGTGCGTGATTCGAATCGTGCTGGTTGGGAAATGGCTATGCTCGGCCCTCGAGGCAATTTGCTTGCCTCGGCCTGTGGAATCAGATTTGCAAGGGCATCCACCCCAAGGAAAGTGGTGTGACCCTGTTTCAAGACTCCTATAGTGTGCTATAGGCATGCGGCGCAGCGGTTGTGCTCCCCCACAGCGCTGCGGGCGCGGCGCTCTGCGGCGTCCGCCACGCGGTCGCAGCAACCATCCTGCGATGGGTGCGGCGGCGCGTCGGGCGGCGCCGCCCCCGCCGAGCACAAGGCGGTGGCGGCGCGCGCCTCGACGGCGACGCCTGGCTGCTACAACCCGGGCGGATGTGGGTGGGGCGAAACGCGCCCACTGGAAGATGGGCGCCCCGCCTGCCGCAAACAATTATGGAACCTGCGAGCGGCAAGGCTGGTCGGCGCCGCGGACGGGTCGCGCGCGCTCCCTCCGCGGCGGCCTAGCCGCCACGCATGACTGTTCCTGTGCGCGGCAAGGCTGGCCGGTGCCGCGGTGAACGCTCGCGGGCGCTCCCTCCGCGGCGACCTAGCCGCGGCGCATCCGACAAAACCGCGGCTCCATCTTTCTCGCTTTTCGCGTGTCGTCGCCTCGCGGCGAAGCGCCCCTCGCAACCTCACGCGCTCGCTGCGGGGCGCGCGGACGCACGCGCATCGCGTCCTCGCTGCTGTGCCCGCGAGACAGCATTCGTGCCTCGGCTGTTCGCTCACCACAGCGCTGCGGGCGCGGCGCTCTGCGGCGTCCGCCACGCGGTCGCAGCAACCATCCTGCGATGGGTGCGGCGGCGCGTCGGGCGGCGCCGCCCCCGCCGAGCACAAGGCGGTGGCGGCGCGCGCCTCGACGGCGACGCCTGGCTGTTACAACCCAATGCAACAGCAGGCCGGCGTCAGCCGTCGTGTGCGCGCGCCCCCACTGCCAACGTCGCGACGTTTCTTACCGCGTGCGGGATGAAGGGCGCGACGAGCGCGCATTACGGCTGAGATGCAGCGCCTGCGGGGTCATGGCCCGCGGCCTCAGGGCCCGCGCTGGCGGAGAGGGCCATGCCCTCGCCCGTCGCCGCGTCTTCCAGGGCAGGCTGGTCAGGTAGGCCTTAAATGCGCCGGACCTCCAGTTGCCGGCTCTCAAGATGGTGGCGAGGCTCCCCCCGCTTTGGCGGAGAGTCTCCGTGTGGCCGCGCCGCAGGCACTTCGAGGTGATGCGGGCGGCATTGGGGAGGCCCGCCGCTTGCGCCGACCTGCGCAGGTTGCGGGTAATTGCTGGCACGGGGAGCACGCGCCCGGCTCTGTCGGCTTTGCCAGGTGGGCAAAAGGAGACGCACCCGGCGCGAGGTCGCCCAGTAGGGCGCGCGGGGCGTGCACTGGGCAGGTCGCGGTGCAGATGCTGCACCAGCACGAGCGCCTGACTTCGCTAGGCCTGGGCTTATGCTTTCGCCTCGAGAGGTGGAGTACGACCGCCTCGCTTGTGTTGAAAAGCACGATGGTCGGCACTGGGCGGTCCAGTTCCTCCTGCGTGAACCGGAAGTTGGCCGCCCGTGCTGGGTCGCCTATGCTGATCAACAGCGCCTCCGAGGGAAGCCTCAAGGCCAGTGCGAAGGCGACTACGAACAGCGCTCGCACCTGAGGGTCAGGCACGTGCGGCAACCTCGCGACTAACGCCTTCCGCGTGACAGGGGGAGGTCGCGGGTCAGGCTGGGGCGCACGGTGCTTGATCGCGGCCTTTGCGCGCGAAACGGCGGGGCTGCTGAACGCTGAGCGGTCGAGGCCCAGCAGCGTGCAGGCCTTGTCGACCTGGGCTTTGTAATTGGCAAAAGTGCCGGGGTTCGAGAAGCACAAAGCCCAAAGACATAGCTCGTCCGCTGTTGGCGGGAGGGGGCTGTCCCCTTTTCCGAGCTGCGATTTGGCGAAACGGAACCAGCACCTCAGGCCGGCTGTCCACGTGCCGATGGAGCGCGGGGCACCGTTGAGGACGGCGGCGCACCGGGCCCCGAATAAGGCGCGCTTCCTGAATTTGGGGTCGCTCGGCGCAACGGCCAGGCGTCGAATTGCGGCGCGCGGGCCTCCTCTTCTCGAGCCCAGGGGCGACGCTTTCAGCGCGGCCGTCGCCCGCGCTAATTGCAGCCGCTGCGAGAGTACGCCCTCCTGGTGCGGGCGTGCGGGTGCCTGCGCGGCTGGACTCCTACCACCCGCCCGCGGGGGGGGCGAGGAGGACGAGGAGGAGGAGGAGGACGAGGAGGAAGAGGAGGAGCCAGCGGCGGAGGAGACACACGGCTGAGCGCACACGGGCGCCGCAGGCTCCTCGTCACTCACGAACGCCGCCGCAGGTGGCGGGCCCGGCGGCGGCTTTGCTCGCGCGAAGAGCGCGATCGCGCGCTGCGCGTCGGGCGACAGATTCACGTAGCCGCTCCAGTTTTCCGGTGCGCCAACCGCCCGCACAGATGAGATCGCGAACACAACGCAAGAAACCAGAAACTTGGCGACTTCCTCAACGACCGTGGGTGACGCCCACGGGGTCGCAACGGCGATCTGGTCGGCGAGCTTCATTCTGGCGCGCCGAGGGGCGAGTTGAGAGAGGTCGCCCCGCGCCCTGCGCGCCTCTCGATAGCCCCCTTCGCGTGTGAGAGCGTTCGTGCCGCGTTACTGACGCGCCTTCCCGGGCGGCGCTCGCGTCTCTTTCTCTGATGCGAGCCTTGCGCGGGGTCGAGCGGGAGCGACCGGCGCTGGCCGGTGACGGCGCGGCTAAGGCGACGTCGTTTCGATTGGGTCGTCATCGACGTCCGCGCCCTGCGGCGCGCCCACCATCGTCGTGCGGTGGTCGATGGTATCAGATTCGCTGCTTGAGCAGCTGGACTCCGGTTCGAGTTCCGTGCCGAAGGTGCAGAGTGCTTCGTCCAGTCGGCATTCGATGGCCAGCTGGATGGCCCGGAGGATCGTCGCGCGCGCGTCCCTAGCCAAGCCCAGGGACGGCACTGAATCCGCGGGAAGCCGCCCGAGCTGGAACCACGAGCGGATCCCGCGGCCCCGCAGCCACGAGGCCGCCGCGTCCGTGTCGCGCTGCCGCATCTCGCTCCTGAAAAGGGAGTGCGCCGCGACCTTCGCGAGCTGACTTGCGGTGTGCGCTCGCTGGATCAGCCGAACGTAACAGCACCTCCGCGGCGGTGTTCGATCGCGCGCCATGGATGCGTTGAAAATGCCCTCGGGGCGGGGGCAGACTTGCCGCATGACGCTACGCGCGAGCGAGCGCGGGGTGACGGGTGGGCGGGAGAGCAGGAGCGGGGGGAAGGAGAGCACTGGCGAGGCCGCGAGAGCGCTCAGACGGGACGGGCCGCGAGCTGGCATGGCAGCTGGAGGTCCCAGAATTCTGGCCGCAGCCACGGGCGCCTCCAGGTGGCCCCAATGCGTGTCATGAGATCATAATCCTCCCGACTGGGCAGGTCAGAAATGTTATCATCTGGCGCGCCGCGGGAGTGGGACCCGACTTGACAGAGATAACGCGCGGACCCGCCGGAAGGGACACGGTCGATCCGGAGGTTGATCTGGAGCAGCCCGATCACCGACCAGAAGTGGTGGACGATGGCCCCGTGGTCGCAGCACTTCGCTGATCCCGTTCGGAACGACCATTCGGCGATCGTGTTGTCGCTAAAGAGGCGAACCTTGCGGCCCCGGAGCTCCTTCTGCCAGGTGGAGATCGCCAAGGCCGAAGCGAGCATCTCGAGTCCGGCGATCTGATCGTCGCTCCGCTGCTGGAATTGCTTGCGCGCAGGCCGAATTGCATCGATCGGTCGCCGGCGCGCGATCGGGGCCTCGTTAGCCAGGCCGGCGGCATCTGGTCTGTGTATTCCCAACGTCCGTCGATCCAGAGGACGGCGGCCGCTCGTGGGGGCTCGCCCCGGGCGTCAGCGAAGGCAAGGACCGGCGGGCGGGTGTCCGCGGGCTCCCATTCCCTTGTCTCTGCAACGCTTCTCTGCAACACTTCCAGCCACCACGCCAGGCTGCGCAGGGCGGGGCGCGGTAGAAACGGACGCCCCGAGTGTGCGTGGGCGAACAAGGGCCGCAGCATCGCACGGCCTAGTTTGCGGAATTGCCACGACGCCGCCCACGACAATGCGCCCGCGAGCTTGGCGGCCCCACCTGTGCAAAGAAAGGTGTCGCCCCCGGCGCGCGCGGCGCGCGATCACGCGCGCGCCTGCGGTCATCGAACCGTCGTCATGCGCCGTCCTGATTCGGTTCGTCCATTTGTCGACCTTGTCCTTGGACGGGCGCGCAATCAGCCCTTTGCGTGAGGTCTGCGACACCGCACGCACAGTGCCCTAGCCCCCCATTCGCGAACGCGTCGCGCGCGGTGCACCGAGAGGGCTAGTCCGAGAATCACGAGCGACGGGCCCGACTCAGTTTTCTTATCGGCCACCGACGTAGGGCCCAGGATGCACCTGATCACCCGGACCACGCACGAGAGGGCGTGCTGGGCCTTTGCGCGAGCGCGGAGAGGGTCGACCGGGTGCGACGGAAGGGGGGGAGGGGACAGAGCGAGTCGGGCCTCCCCGGAGCGCTCGACGCCGAACAGATCGTCGACGTACCTCAGGATTGGGATCCGCAAGAGGCGCCTGCAGATGGCCACTAGGGCCGCGCCGATACTCTCCCAGTTGTGTACGCTGCTGACTGCGCCGCGACGCGCGGCGGGGCGGCGGGTGGGGCGGGATGGCCCGCGCGGGCCTGCTCCGAACGGGAGGGCAACGTGCTGGGCTCCCCAGGTGACGCCGGCGAAGCAATAGATGTCCCAAGCGAAGCGTCGGTGCTCCGGGCGCAAGGGGATTCTGCGGAAGGCGGAATCAATATCGGCCTTGAAGAGCTCCAAGGGCCCCAGGGGTGCCTGAACAGGGCAGAGCGCACGCGGCGTCGGGGCCCGAGAAACGCGTCGCGCCAATTTCCGACACGCGTCAAACAGCGCGTCGACAGTGTCATGCTTCATCCGTTCCTGCGGCTCCGTACCCTTGTTGAGGTGGGCCGCGCTGCAGTCGTCTACGGCGCGCACCTGGCGCGCGGGCGGCGGTCCGCGAATGAGCGGCGCGGGCGGCCGTCGGGGTACCTTAGCGGTGCCGTCCGGCCGCGTCCCCTGCTCCACGCCGAAGCGGGGGATTACCGCGGCATCCGGGGGCACGTCGTCGGGGCTCAGTCGCCGGGGCGACGTCAATCGCCCCGCGCTCGCGTCGGCGAGTGCGCCCTCGTGCAGCGCTTCGTCGCACGGGCTTGGCCGTGTCCTTTTGAACAATGCTTTTCTGTCCCGTGCATTGGCTGGCGCGCGGCGGGGCGGGGGGCCAGGGAGGAGAAGCCGGGCCCCTGCCGACGCGCGCGCGCGCCGGCCTCGAAGGATCTCTTCCGCTGATATCAGCGGCTTATGCGCCATCTCCGTCCCCGTGCCGGATTTTTCGAGTGTCCCAATCAGCGGTGCACCCTTCGCCGGCCGCGCTCCGTCGGGCGCGAGAAGCAGAGCCGCCCCTCGCGCGTTGCACCTCACGGAAGAAGTCAACGCATTTCGGGTCGTGGAAGTCCACATCGGCGACCAGGCGTTCGAAGAGCGGGCCGTTGACGCCGGATGCTACGTTGGCGACGCCCGGGTCCGCGCCGCGACCCCAGATTTCGACGAATCCGGCCGTCCTGAACTGATGTGCCATGGAGAGGACCCGCAGAACAGCCCCTTCACGCTTCTCCCTTACCTGCGCTCGGTCGTGGCGCGCGGTCGCCTTGCGCGCGCACCTGGGCGCCTCTTCGGGTGGCCTCGATGCCATCCATTCAAGCGCCGCCAAAGTGTCCTGCGAAAGCTTGCAGCCCGGCTCGAAGCCGGCATCGCCTTCAAGGGCGGCCGCTTCGGCGAAAGACAACTTGCGAGCATCAGACACAGACCGTTTGGGAGCCGGCTCGTCCGGGCTCGCGTGCTCGCGAAAGCGCTTCATGGCGAAAGCAAGCTGAACGCACGCGCCGCGGAGGGCGAGGGGGGCGCCAAGGCGAGGGGCGCGCCGTGGAGGGCGAGGGGGGCGCCGTGGAGGGCGCAGGAGGGAGGGCGGGGCCCGCGCATTCCTGGTGCGCCTCGGACCCTTTACCGCGTCGGACGCTCTAATTAGCAGCAAGCCCAAAATTCCGCGCGCCGTGCTGACGGCTGTGCCCGTCAGGCGCGCGCTGTCGCTGATCAGCGGCGCTGCCATTTGCCGCCGCCCCCGCCGTTGCTCTTGTTGTTCCAGCTCTTCCAGGAGCCGGTCTTGGCCCCGGTGTCGGCCCTGCGCTTGCCCTGCTGACTCTGCTGACTCTGCTGGGCGGTCAGGCCATGGCCCGCACGGTGGGCCTGGCTGCGCTTGGGCGTCGCCGGGCCTCGGGCCGGACCGGCTCCCTCCTGCTTCGTGGCGGCGGGGGCGCTGCCGAGGCTCTTCTCGTCAAAATCGTATTCCCGCTCCGCCTGGCGGAGCAGCACCTCGTCGAGGGCGAGGGCCGCCTGACTCACCTGCGATGCCGAGGTCCGCGGCGGGGGGGCGGGGCGCGGGCGCGCGCGGCGGAGCGGGGTGGCGGGCCTGGAAACCTGTGACGCCAGCGGCGGCCTTCTCGGCCCAGGAGCGGCGGGCGACCTGGTCGTAGAACACGCCCAGGTGGGCTTTGCGGCCCTTGAGCTGGGCGTGGGCCGCTACCTGCGAAGCGAGCGGGGAATCCGCTGGCCGGAGGGCGCGCGGGCGCGCGCGGCAAGATGCCAGGAGGCAGATCTGCTTGTGTGCGAGTGCCGCGGCGAAGTCGAGCTGCTTCGTTGCGGCAGCGGCCAGAGCGTACCTGCGCCGCCGAGGAGGGTCCGCGAGTACGGTCGGCGGGCGGGACAGCGAGGTACTGGTCGAAGGCGAGGTGCCACTCGGTCCAATTCATCAGGCGAGGCTTGGCCCCGCCGCCCGCGCCCGCCTGGGTGGCATCGTCGTCATGTGGGCGGCCGACGGCGGACGCGCCCGTGGGAAGCCACAGGCGCAAGTCGACGTTGACAAAAGGGGCGGCAAGCCCTTTCTTCTTCTGTAGGCGGTCGACCTCGGATGCGAGGGAATCGACGCGCACGGTCCTGACGCGACGCGGCCGGACGGGCGGCCGCGGACCGGCGAAACAGGCTGGGAGGGGGGGGGGCGCGCCTGGGCCACGCCGCGGTGGGCAAGTTGGCCAGGGTGATGGCGTTCAGCTGCGCCTGGAAGTCGACGTGAACCGTCGGGGCGTCATCCTTGGTGAGGATGCGGGTGAGCTCCGCCAGCGGGTCCGCTGCGGGTGCCGCTGGCCCGGCAGGCGCGGTGGTCCCAGCAGGTGCGAACTCCTTCTTCGCCGCCTGAACGGCGGCGGTCGCAGGGCGACCGTCGCGGCGGTTCTGGGCGCGCGCTTGCCTGTATAGCCTGGTCGAGGGCGTGAGCCTTTCCAGGCGAGATCTCAATCTTCTTTGTGTTGACGTACACGAGTGCCTGCGGGGTGTACACCTGTTGCACGGGACGCTCGCGCGGGTGGCCGCGCGGGACGGCCGGATCGCGCGCACGGACGCGCGGGCGGGAGCGGGAGCGCGCGCGCGGGCGGCGGACACGTGCCTCCGCTCGGTCGAGAATCGCGACCATGTCATTCAGCCATGTGTCCGGGTCTGGAGCCCCTGTCGCCATCGCATGCTTCTTGAGAAAGAAACGCAAGGCAGCGGCCGCCTCCATGGCGGCAATTGTTTGCGCGGCGAACGAAGGGAACACCTGGAGTCCGCTGCACTGTCCGCGCGGCGCGGCTCGCTCTGTCGCACGTTCGCGGAACACGAGGTACCGGGACTGGCGGGTCGGCGGGTGGGCGAGAGCCTCGGGAAAGACGAGGCCGAGGCCGACACGGCGAAGCCGCCACGAAGCACGATCGAACGCAAGCCTCGGAGAAACCGACGTGCGACCGGCGACGGGAACGGTAACGGGGCCCGAGTCCGCCTGCGCGCGAGATCACGCATGCGCCACGAATCCCGACACGCGGGCCCCGGAGAGCGGGGGGGGCGGGCGGGATGGCGGAGCCTCGTAAGCGAGCCGGACCGCCCCGCCCGGACCGTCCGCCGGAGCCGCCGGCCGTCCGTCGTTCTCAGCTGTCGGTGCCGCTTGCTCCCGCAGCTCGCGCCGGGTGTCCGCTGCCCCGAACGGGGCGCCAGGCCTTGGCGCGTCACTGTCACCCAGGAGCGGGGCCACCAAAAGGCCGTCCTGGAGAACATAGGGCTAGCGGGTCCCAGTGGACCAACCGGTCACGTCCAACGATCGTGCCGGTGTAGGCAGGGCCCCAGTGGGCCTGCCTGCAGCCCTTGAGCGGGGGGGAGAGGGGTCCCAGTGGACCACCGGTCGCGTCCAGTGAGCGCGCCGGTACGGGCAAAGCCAACATGGGCTTGCTCGCTGCTCCCTGAAGGGGTCCCAGTGGACCTACCGGTCCTGACGGCGAGCGGGCCCCCCCCTCTTCTCTATGCGCTGTCTTTACGCGGCAAAGCTTGGGGGAGTGCCGCAAGGGATGAGCCGAGCCAGGATCGCGCCGAGGGGGGAGAGGGGCCTGGCCCCCCCGCCCCTGGCGCGACCCTGCGAAGCAGGCGCTGGCCTGCGCGACGCGTGGGTCGCCCTCTTTGCAAATCCTGTGATGCTCACCGAGAGGAGAGGTGCGGGTGGGTGGGCAGAATAACACGCGCTTTCGCCGCGTTCGCAAAGCGCACGTGCCGCGGGGGGGGGGGGCCGCGGCCTGCGCGCGCTCTCTCTGTGGAAGCGCCGAGCGCGCGCGGTTCCTCCCGCTCCGCCGTCAGCCCCCTATGCCCTAGCCCAACCTAACCCAACGCCGGGGCAGAAGCGACTGACGGCGAGCGGGCCCCCCCCTCTTCTCTATGCGCTGTCTTTACGCGGCAAAGCTTGGGGGAGTGCCGCAAGGGATGAGCCGAGCCAGGATCGCGCCGAGGGGGGAGAGGGGCCTGGCCCCCCCGCCACAGGTAGTGTGGCCGGACCCTTCCCCACTTGGCGTGTTCCGGTCCACGACCTCCTTTGCCACCCTCGTTCCCTTTTTGCTGTTAAGCCGGGGGTGCGTCCCCTGCGCCTTGCTTCCGGCAGCCTCTTATCTCTGGCCCGCGGGCTCTGGGCGGGCTGGGAGCGGGCGAGGGGGAAACCAAACGGGGCGCATTGGCCCGCCGCCGGCTTTTCTACGGGGTTCCAAGAGGCGCGTTCCCCCACACCGGCCGCTCGTCCGGTCCGGCGTGGCTGAAGGCCCCCGGGCTCCGCCGATGAGATTTCATGACCTCGCCGCCCACCTGGAATGAAACCTCATGAGCAGAGACTTCGCGGGGGAACGCCACCGCTTGGCTCCCTCTTAGCGCTCGCCCTTTTTGCTGATGGCCGCCGACGGGCTGCGTCTCCTGGTCGCGCACCCCCCCCTTGCTCCCCCGACTTATCTGGTTCTTGGGCACGCTGCATGCAGCCACTACTCGGCTCCGCGCGGGCCGCGGTGGGGCGGGGGGAGGGGCCGGAGGAAGCCACGGGCGCATTGGCCTCTCGTCGGGGCGTTCATCGCGATACACCAGGCGCTTCCCCCCAATTATATCGAAGGAAGCTGCCCGCAGGGGCTCCAGCCGGATCACCTGCGAAAGCCCACGGGGCCCGAGGCCGGGGGGGAGAAGCGACCGCCTCCGCTGCCACCGGGCTGCGCCAACCCGGCCGTGCCGCACCTCGCCACCTGTGGCTGGTCCGGGCTGGCGCGGCTCGGCCCGCGGTAAGAGGGGGGAGGACGCCTGGTGTCTTAGGGCGAGCGCTTCATTATGATACCTCGACCGAGGGGCTGCGTCCCCGGAGCCGGCCCCCGCCTCCCAATCCTTGCGTTTGGGTTTCGGGCGCCGCGGACCGAGACCGAAGGGGCCAAGGAGCGGGGGCGGGCCAGGAGGCCGGGGCCGACGCCGGGGGAAGCCGCGGGGCGCATTGGCCCTCCAACGGACGATTTTCTTCCTTGCTGGTGAACTATTCCTTCCCCTTGGCGCGCCTCGGCCCCTCGTCACCCTGAGAGCCCTGCATTCCACCGTGCCCAGGACGGCCCCGGGACCCCCGCCGCGGAAAACGGGGGCGGAGTGCGCCGAGGCGGCGTTCTTGAGGGGCGGTTCTGCGCCGACCCTTCTTTAGGGGGGGGTCACTCTACTTCGACTGCCCCCCGATCCTTCTCGCGCGTGCGCGTTTTGGCCTCCCGCCGCTCGGCAGCGCGCAGCCTCCGCGGCGCTGCGGGGGGGGGGCCGGGGGGCGCCGCCGGCCGGCCACTCACGGCGGCTCGGCGCGCCGGCGGGGGCGGGCGCCGGCGCCCGCAGCTTCCAGTCCCAGCTTGCGTAGCGGGGCGGCTTGGCGTCGCTCCTTGGCGCCAGCGATGCCCACCACGTAGAACCCGATGGCGACGTCGTTCTCCGCGAAGACCGCAGTGTCTGGCGCGGGCGCGCACGGCCACCACCGCGCGGCGGGTGCGCGGGTGCTACCGGCGCCCTCGATGACGGCTGTGGCTGTGCATCTCACGGCCCCGGTCGGCGCGCGGGGCCACGCCGCCTTGCGCAGGATGACGGTCGTGGCGCCTTGGCCGCTGACGTGCGGCCGAGCGGCGAGGCAGAGCAGCCGCAGCAGGTCTGCGTGGAAGTGCGTGGCCGCGGCCACAGCGCCGGCCCGCCTGGTGCGGATCCAGCCCAGGGTAATCTGCTTGTCGTCCGCGTCGAAGGCGATGGCGGCGAGCAGTGCGGCGAGGGTGCCCGCGTCTACTGCCATGAGGCGAAGCGCGGTGCGTGCGCGGTGGCTGCGGTCGTTGTGCGCCCAATCCTCCTGTGCGGCGGAGACTGCCGCTGCCCAGGCTCCGGCGTCCATGTGGAAGGTCGCTGGGAACCGGGGCTCGGCCGCCCGGAGGTGGTAGCGCTGCGCGAGAGCCGCGGCCTCTGCCAGCTTGTCGGGCTCGTCGGGTCTGGAGAAACAGTCCGCGGGATTGCTCTCCGACGCGACCCACTCGATCCAGAGTTCTGTGCCGAGGACGCCGAGTAGGAGCCAGATGGCGCCGACGATGGCAACGCTGTCGTCGTCGCCTGCTGCGCCGCGGCCTGCGCGCGCTCTCTCTGTGGAAGCGCCGAGCGCGCGCGGTTCCTCCCGCTCCGCCGTCAGCCCCCTATGCCCTAGCCCAACCTAACCCAACGCCGGGGCAGAAGCGAACGTCCAACGATCGTGCCGGTGCAGGCAGGGCCCCAGTGGGCCTGCGTGCAGCCCTTGAGCGGAGGGAGAGGGGTCCCAGTGGACCACCGGTCGCGTCCAGTGAGCGCGCCGGTACGGGCAAAGCCAACGTGGGCTTGCTCGCTTCTCCCTGATGGGGTCCCAGTGGACCCACCGGACACGTCCAATCGATCGCGCCGGTGCAGGCAGGGCCCCAGTGGGCCTGCCTGCAGCCCTTGAGCGGAGGGAGAGGGGTCCCAGTGGACCACCGGTCGCGTCCAGTGAGCGCGCCGGTACGGGCAAAGCCAACATGGGCGTGCACGCTGCTCCCTGAAGGGGTCCCAGTGGACCCACCGGTCACGTTCAATCGAACGTGCCGGTGCGGGCGGGGCCCCAGTGGGCCGAGCGCCCCCCGGAGATGATGATCCGGGCATCGCCACCTTGCCTGGTCGTGCCGTGTCCTGGCCTCAGTGGGCCGACGCTAGTGGAGTCAGCGTGATCCCCGATGGGCCCGATCACACTCCACATCTCCCTTGCCTGGTTGGCGCAAGCCGTCTAAATCCTTTTCCATGTCCTACCGCGCACCGCCGCGGCCGCTGCTGGGGCGCGCTGCGAGCCCAACCTCCACGAGATCTGCCACTGCGGGAAACGGGCTCGCTGGCGCCGCGACTTTAACATCGACCTGGTCGCGCGCGCGCTGCGTCTGGCGCGCTCGACCGGGACTGCACGGGCAACGCGAGTCGCCGTCTCTGCAGGAGTCCGGACGGGCCGGCCTGGCACCGGGGCCGATCCGGGCCGACCGACACGAGCCGAACGCAGGTGCGGATGTCCCCGGCGGTCCGCCTGCCCGCCAGTGCGGGCGCGAGGCGCCGGGGTGGGTACTCGCGGACTTGCAGCAGGTAGTCTGGGTGTCACAACAACCCAGATCTCCTGCCGCGAGTCCACGAGCCCCGTGCGCACACTTGCGCAGATGCCCGACCATGGGCAGAAAAGAACTTTCGAGCCAAGCAAAACGACGAGGAGCGGACGGGGCGCCGGCCCGGGACCCAGCGCACCCGCCGCGAAACGAGCCGCGTCCAGCAGAGGCGACGAAGGAGCGGAGCACCGCGCCCAGGGAGGGACCGGGACGCCACCAGGGCCGGAGCGGGCCCCACCGGAGCCGGGGCAGGCCCCGCCGGGGCCAAAGCGGAAGCGGGACACGAAGCGGCGGCGGCGGCGGCCACCGCAGCGGCGGCGGCGGGCACGACGGCGACGGCCGCAGCGACACACCGGCGGCAGCGGCGAGCGGCAGCACGACGCCCCGACGACGACGCGACAGAGCACGACGAGCCGACGCGACACGGACGCGACGGCGCAGCGGCAGCAGCGGCGGCGGCGGCGCGACGCGCCAACGACGACACGACGACGCGGCGACGGGGCCAGAACGGGGCGCCCTTCGGCCTGGGCGCATCGCGCGGCCCGCCCACCTCGGCGGGTCGAAATCAATCTGCACGCGCGCGAGAGCGCGGCCCGCCCGCCTCGGCGGGGCCGCGATTGGTCTTGCGCGCGCTGAGCCAACGCGGCCCGCCCGCCTCGGCGGGGCCGCGGTTGTCCTGCGCGCGCGCGGGAGAAGGAGGAGGAACCTGCGCGCGCGGCGGGCGAAGCGGAGGGCGAGCGACCCGCCGACGCGCGGCGGGGCGGACGGCGCGGAGACCGGCGCGCGGGAGGACGGCAGGACCGAGAGACCGAGCGAAGGGACCGACGGCGGGACAGAACGGGAGGCCGAGGGGCCGAGAACAGGGCCGGCGGCGGGCCGCGGGGCGAGAGGCAAGAGGCGGGCCGGGGCGAGAGCGGAGCGAAGCAGAGGGGAAAGGGCCAGGCGCGAGAGGGGGCGGGAGGACACCGAAGGACAGAAGGGCGAGAGAGAAAGGGCCAGGGACACGGGGCCAGAGCGAAACGCCGCGGGGCCAGGGCCCGAAACGGCAGGCGAAACGCGCCCACAGGAAGATGGGCGCCCCGCCTGCCGCAAACAATTATGGAACCTGCGAGCGGCAAGGCTGGTCGGCGCCGCGGACGGGTCGCGCGCGCTCCCTCCGCGGCGGCCTAGCCGCCACGCATGACTGTTCCTGTGCGCGGCAAGGCTGGCCGGTGCCGCGGTGAACGCTCGCGTGCGCTCCCTCCGCGGCGACCTAGCCGCGGCGCATCCGACAAAACCGCGGCTCCATCTTTCTCGCGTTTCGCGTGTCGTCGCCTCGCGGCGAAGCGCCCCTCGCAACCTCACGCGCTCGCTGCGGGGCGCGCGGACGCACGCGCATCGCGTCCTCGCTGCTGTGCCCGCGAGACAGCATTCGTGCCTCGGCTGTTCGCTCACAACAAATTCGAGCATAACGACGATAATTAAGCAGGGGATCAGGGGGATAACAATCCCCCTCGATCCTCGATCCCCCATCCTCGACCCTGCCCGATCTTTACCTTTTGGGGGGTGCTGTTTTCCACGACCTCGATGGGGGTCCCGAGCGATCTGCTTCGAATTGCATCATGGGCGAAAAAATCGCCCGAGCGCGCGGACGCAGCGGGCACATGTGCACCCAGAAAAGTTCGAGGTTGAAACAAGCTTAACATATTTGTAATACAGCAGCGAATTCTTGTTCTGCAAGCCTGTACTGTTAGTTGGGGTGGTTGGGGCCTCTGTTAGCTTCACTTAGCATCGCTTGGTGCTTGTGGGCGGTCGGAGTAGCGCTGCAAATGAACCAAGGCCTCAAATCTTGCGCGGTCGCCATGGAGACGCCATGAAGAATTCGAGAGTGTAGGTTTGCAATCGGGGGCTATTGGCTGCTTCGGCCGAATTCCCAAGAAAGGCGCGCTGCCGCGCGGAAGCGGAGAAAAAGGGGCACCGCCCCCCGCGGGGTAGCCATCGAGACACCGAGCGGATATACGACCCAAAACACCAGCTCCCGAGCACAACGGCACCACGAAAAGCAGACGCGCGCGCATTGCAACACATTTAACCCAACGAAGCACATTAATAGCAGCTGGGGTGGACGTTTCCAGATGTCCCAGATTTGCAAACGATGAACATGGGCGCAGCCTACGGGCGCAGCCTGCGGGGCAGCCGGCGGGGGCGCCGGCAAGTGCAACATATATACGCGGGCAGCCTGGGGGCGCGGCCTGCGGGGGCAGCCCATGGGCGCAGCCCATGGAGCTGGGGGGCCCATGGGAGCACCATGCAGAGCATTTCACGAGGGCGCCCCAGCGCGGGGGCAGCGCGCGGAGGCAGCCTGCGAAGGCAGCTCATGGATGGGGGCAGCCCGCGGACGGGCGCAGCCCATGAGAACGCGCGATAAGAGCGCAGCCACTGAGGGCAACCAATCAGGGCAGCTTATGAAAGCACTCGGCGCGGGCTGCCCATGGATGGGGGCAGCTTGCGCGCGCGGTGTGCGGGAAGGGGGGGGGGGGGGGGGGCGAGGGCGACCTGCTGGAGCAGGCTATGGGGGCAGCTCTTGGGCGCGAGCAATGGGGGCAGCGCGCCGTCGGGCGCCCTATGAGGTCAGCCGATCGGAAACAGCCTGTCGACGGGGGCAGGCTGGAGAAAAGGGGAAGAGGGCAAGACGAGGGGGAGGAAGAAGAAGGAGGACCAAGAGCAGGGGCAAAAGAAGCGCGATGATTAAGGAAGAAGAAAGAGGAACCGAGACGAGCGCCAAGACGAGAAGAAGGAAGAAGAAGGAGGACCGATAATTAATGAAGATATCAGGGGGAGGACGACCCCCCTCGATCCTCGATCCTCCACCCTTGATCCTGCCCGATCCAATCCCCCTCGGTCCCTCTGTTTTAAATGCCGATCGATCCTCGAGAGTCCTTCGGTCCTCGGCCCCCTTTACCCTTGACCAACCCCCCATCTGCGATCCCCCCTCTATCCTCGATCTCCGATCGAACTTCGACCCTCGATCCTCGATCCACCTGCCCTACCACTGCTGCTGATGCTGCTGCTTCTCCCCCCTCCCCTTCCTCCCCCCCCCCCAATCCTCGCTCTTCGCGCCCCCCCGCTCCTTTCACCCCCCCGCCCCTCTCTCCCTCCTCGCCTTCCTACCCCTCCCCCCTGGCTGGCTGCAGCGGGGGGGGGGGGCTTCCCATCGATTTTGAAATCGGCAAGGCAGTTCCGTTCGCGGAATTTGGCGCCCTGGCGCGGGCGGCCGAACGACCCCTGCAGCGGGGCGCCCTGGCCACGCAGTCGCCGCCGTAAAAACTGCTTGTTGACGCTGGCGGCGCGCAAATGCGGCGCCGAACAGCACGCGCAGCGCGCGCGCCAAAGTGCACCCGGGGCGCCGCCAGAGATGCAGCGGCGGCCGCGCCGAGGCTGCCGAAGCTGAACCACGGCCCGCGCTGGGGCGCGCCGCGGCCGAGACAGCAAGGTCGGGCAGCGCGCGCCATCCCGCCGACGACGATGGTGAATCTGGCGACGACGACCCCGGCGAGTTCGACTCGGACTCCTCCGTCGTTCCTCCTCCCCCCCCTCCTTCTCCCCCTCCTCCTCTGGCCTTCTCCCCTGCGCCCCTTCCTGCCCGAGCTCCCCCTCCGCGCGAATCTTCCTCGAACCTCCTCCTCCCCCACCTCGCCCTCAGCGTCGTCGCCCTGCTTCCTCCTGGCCGCCCCTCTCCCCCCGCCCCTCCCCCTGCCTCCTTTGCGCCGCCCCCCCCTCCCTGATATTCATGCCTCGTCGTCGTCGTCGTCGCCCCCCACCCCCATCCTCGCGGTTTCTGCGCCCCCGCCTCCTCGCGACCCCGCCCCCCCATCCCCCCCGCCCCCCCGCGCGGCCCCGCTCGAGAAAGGGGCCCCGCTAGAGACTGCATCCCGGTTCAAGGCTGAAGACTGTAGAAGTGGCGACAGGCGCAGGATTCGACTGACCCGTTCTAATTAATGACATGATGTGGGAGCCTCACAGGGAAGGGCCCCCACTCGATACTTTCTCGCGACTCGCCCGCAGACAAGGCAGGCGGGTGTCCGCGGGTAGCGCCCTGCGCGTTATATATATATACATATATATATATGCCACCTAGCCCCGGGCGCGAAATGCACCGACCGCAATGCCCCCGCATTCCCCGCGCGGCTGGGGCCCTAAATGCTCGAACGCACCAAGCGCCCCCGCGCGCCCCCGGGCTGCGTCGCGCGACTGCCCCAACGGCCAAGGCCCCGAGATGCGCCCGAGAGGGTCCGAGATGCCCCCCAAGCGGCCCGCGAGCGCCCCGGGCCCCTCAAGTTGCACGCGCGATGGCCCAAGATGCCCCAAGCGGCCCCAAGGGCGCTCCGAGGGGACCTCCAAGAGTGCGCCAAGAAGCCAGAATCACTCATGTTCAAATAACATGTGTTTTGCGTTCTCGCGCCCTCGGCCCTCCGACGCTCCAAGACTGCCCAGGAGGCCTCCGACATCGCCTCGAGACGGCCCAGCATGCCCCCAGAAGCTCCCGAGATGACCCACGAGGGCCCCGAGACGGCCCCAGTGCGGAGTGATTGCGGACGCACGTACTATATATATATATATATATATATATATACCATGCCGACTGAAAGCATTTGTTTTTACCAAGGATGGCACGGGGTCGACATGTTCCCAGATGCGTGCTTCCACGTGCGTCGGCAGAGCTGCGCTTGCTCTGGGCGCGCCGCACGCGTGGCCCACCTGCCCTGGAACACGCGCAATGCCATTCCGAACGCCCGCGATCATGCGACATGCCAGCACTAAGTTCGAGCAAAGCGCGCGCCCGAGCGCGAACACAATCATATGCGGTAGCAACAGGGCAATGGCAATATTGCACACTAGCGATACGCGTTGACGTTGACCATCGACGGAAGATCAAGCCACCGCCGCGCAGGAACATGCCTCCGCGCTGTGGATTTGCAGTGTTCGGCTTCGCCCTCCCATCGCAAGCGCCGCGGTTTGCTTGGCTCGCCCGTGCAAGCTCGCCCCAGGGCGACGGGTCGGCGCGCCTCGCGGGGGGGCCGCGAGCCCCTGCAATTGCATCCGCGAGCTGCGTCGCGGGCAGCCTGTCGATGGCATCGTCGCCCCGCGCCCCAGCTACTGCCCGCGCTCGTCAACGGCGTCCGCGCGCCCGCTGGCGAGCAGCGCGGTCGCCCTGGCGGAGAAGCGCCCGCGCGGCGGCCCCGTCACGCGGCGAGAGCCCTGGCGCCGCGGCGGCGCAGCAAGCCCGCGCGCAGATTTGCGCAAATCAAACCTGCGCCCAGGTCCCAACGTCGCGCGGAGCGACGCGCGAGGAAAATGCGGGCCCGCGCCAAATCATCGGCGATTGGGTCGCTCGCTTTCGGCACGGCGCACTGGCAGCGCGTCGCATGCGCCAGCGAAGCAAAAAGCGATCCTGGAACTCGCTGGCTGGTTCCGCACCGACGACGCCTCCCTGTCGCCTACCCTCCTGCGCGCGGCCTCGCGCGCCATCGCGGTCGCGCGACGGCCCCGAGCGCGCCCCTCGCGCGGCGGCCCTGCGCCGCGCGACGGGCGTGCCGAGCGCTCCCCTGGCGGAGGCCGAGGGCGAGGGTCAGCAGGCGCGCGACAGCTAACAGCCGCCCGATCATGTCCGCGGCCGTCGCTAATAATGCGCCCGACAAGTCAGAATGCTCGCGGCTTCTCCGCGCGCGCGCTGCTCTCCGCGCGCCCGCAGGCGCGCCCGCCGTGCCGCGGCAAGCGAACCGATAGAAAGCGACCGGCCGCGCCGCGACGCTGGCGGCGACGAATCTCCGGGGGCGCCCTGGTCGCTCTTCCCGGGAACGCGCGTGCGCGTGCGTGAACTCGCGGGATCCGTCGCTGACTTCTGCGCCTCGCCAGCTCGGCGCGGGGCCGAGCCAGGCGCGGGCGCGCGGGGCGCGCCCCTTTGTCTCCATCCAGAAAATCAGCCGCGATCGCCAGGGGGCGGGGGGGCAGCGCTGCCGCGGCGACGAATGGTGGGCGGGAAGCACGCGCGGGTAGGACAACCCCCTGCTCCTCTCACGCGCGCCCCCCCTTCCTCGGAACGCCCAAAGACGCTGCTCGGCGGCAAACATCTCGATGCGATCCCCGCGTTTCGCCCGGGCGCCCCGCGGCCGCCCCCGCTCCGCCAACTGTCGCGAGCAGCCTGCGCCGCTCGCGCGGGCGAGCGGAAGCGACGATTGATAGCGGCGGTCGCACTGTCGGCGCATATATATATATATATATATATATATGGGGAAGGACTCAGTTGCTGAAGCCCGATCGGGGGCGATGACCCCCCCCCCCAGCAATGTCCGGCAAGCCCAGCCCCTTCTCCGACTGCACCCCATTCAATCGCCGACGACCTCTCGCCCCCTCGCCTGGCAATTGCCCGAAGAAAAGGGATCGCGGGGGCGCGGAAAGGAACAGGGGTGCGCCGTCGGCGGAGGGCGCCGCCCGAAGCACGCCGTAATCCCCCCCCCTCTCCGACAACCCCCGGCGGCAATCCTCGCCCGCCTCTGCGCCCCCCTCCCGCGGTCTCGGATGGCGCGGAGGGCGGGGCGCTGCAGACGGTCGACAACTGTCGGGGCGGGGACAGAAGAGGCAGGAACGCCGCCCATCGTCGGGGGAGCGGGCGGGCGCGCGGCCCGCGAGAGGAGGGCGCCCGGAAGGGGGCGGCGAAGCCCTTTGGAAAGCTCACATATTCGATGCGCAAAAACACGTTCCGAAGCCCCGCTCGGCCCATGCCCGCTCGCACTTATGGAGCATGCTCCCAGACTGGCATGCAGTCAGCAGCTCCACTCGCGCTGAGACCCACCTGTGCGCAGACCCACTCGCGCTCGAGCCTCCTCATGCACGCGCGCATTCGCCCTGCGAGCGGGGCGAATATTGCAGCGCGGGTTCGTGGCCCGCCGCGCGCGCCGCGCGCTCATCGCCGCGGAGCCGGGCCTGGACAGAGCGCTCAAATCGCCTCGCCGAGCAGCTCTGGCGCTGCGCGGTTGCCTCTACGGCGGCAAATGACGCTTCAATTGCAGACCTCGCGCGGGCGCTCTTGTAATCGAGCTCGGCAATCCTCGCGCGATTGGCGATGGGGGGGCAGAGCTGCGCTGCCTGAATTTGCGCGGGAGCGCCTCCGTCCTTCCGCTAGATTATCCCTCTGTGCTCTCCATGCGTCGACCGGGTCCGCCGCCCCTGGAAGCGCGCCATTCGCGCTGCCATGCATGCGCGACGCGCCTCCGTTCCCTCTTCTAAATGCACGTGCACCGTGCCGCCCAGGTCGCCCACGGCAGGCGCCCCCGCCCTGCGCGCGCCGCGCCCCGCGCGCAGGGGGGGGCAATGCCCTCGCCGGCGCAGGGGCGAAGCCTGCCAGCGCCGACCGCCCCCGCGCCACCCCAGCGCACCGCGGCGACAAGAAGCGCTGCTCACCGAAGCTCCATGGCGAGGCGCGCGGCGTCGCTCATAACGGTAATGACACAACGAAGTGGGCGAGCTCTCCGCAGCGCGGAGGGCGGTCTTCCCGGCGCCCGCGCGACGGCGTCGCGGGGGGGCGGGGCGGCGGCGGGAGCGGTCGATACCTCTCGCGCGCCAAAGTTGTCGGATGCGGGGCCGCCAGCAAGTCGCATGCATCAGTATAATATCTTGGGCGCGGGGGGTGGGCGAACGTCGCCGCGGCGGCGAGAATTCCGCGCCGCGCGAGCACACCCGCCAGAAACGCAAAACAGATGACGCGCGACGTGGCGCGCTCCCAACCTGGCGCCGCGCCGCCCGATGCCCGCGGGCCCATCAATGCCCCGGCGCCCTGACGCGCGCGCGACGTCTTTTCCAGCGACCAGTCCGCGGGCGCGACCTGGGCAGCCGAGCGGCGATGTCTGCTATGGCATTTGCAAGGAGCTCCCGCTGCGACACCTGCTCCTCGTCCAGCTCCACCAACGCCCGGCGGGCGCTCCTGCGCCGCCGCGGGCGCTCGCGCTGGGCGAGGTGAGACCGGGCGTGAAAGGGGGGGTTCCTCTGCGCGACGTCGAAACGCTGCGTCGACGCTCCGCCGTCTGGCTCCACGACGTGCAAATTTAACAGCGACGAGCCAGCTGGAAGCCCGTCGCAGCGATGATGCGACGCAGCCAACGCAGAAAGGAAAGCTGTCACTTTCATTGCGTGGGCGCCCGCTTGGACTCTGCAGCGGCGCCGCCAAGACCGTCGCGCGCGCTGTTCTCCACCGGCGGCAATCAAACCAGCTGCGCCCGAACGCCGCCCCCGCGCCCAAGAGCAGGGCCCACGCGCGCGGGCTGGGCGGGCAAGGGAGACGCCGCGTCGAAGAGCGGCAGCGCGCGAGCTCGCGCCGCCCGCCCCGGTCTGGGAGGAGAACCCAAGGGCCCGACGCCGAGCCTGCAGCGCTGCTTCTGCAGAGCGCTCGCGCGGGCCCCCCCGCTGCCCACTTGCCCGCCCTCGCTGCGAGCCCTGGGCCTTGTCTGGCCAGGGCCAGTGCCCAGCTTGGACAGCGCCTCCGATTCGCTCGCGCGGACAAGGCGCGGCCGCGCGCGCCGGCTCGAGCCCCGCGCCTCGACGGCGCCACGTCGCGCGGCGAAGACCGCCGCGGGGCCGCCGCTCCACTGCGCGGGGCGCGACGAGTAGCCGCGGAACAGCGCATTCTCTTGCTTAATGGAGATTTGGAATTGCACCTTTTGAAAGGCTTTGTTGCGGGCCCACCGCGGAAGGTGCGCTCGAAGACGCAGACGCCCACCGTTGTGGGCGGGCACAAATCGGCCACGGTTGCGCGCAGGTCGCGCGCGCGGCAGCGCGACGCGACCGCGGCATCGCTGCGCAGGCGCGGGCCATCGCGCCGTCGCGCGCCGGGGTTGCGTCGCTGCGGGGGGGGGTCGCTGCCCCCCGCGGCGCGTGCGCTTCGCAGGTGATTTGCAATTTGGTGGAGGCGCCTCGCGCGCGCCCGCGCGCGAGCGGCGGGCGCCCCCCTGGCGCGCACTCTTTCCCCCGCCCTCCACCCGGTCTGCTGCGCGCAGGCGTGGCGCGAGGCCGGCCACGCGGCGGCGCGTCGAGCCCTGGCCCTGACACCCCAAGCCAAAGGCGTAACCTTACGACAGAACCTCCACCCCGACACTAACAGCCTAACACTAACACACGGGCCCCACCACCCTAATCCGCGCACACCAGCCCCGACACCCTAACCCTAACACCCTAACGCGAACACCTTACCCGAACCACCTGACCTCCTAAGCCTTGCCCCCAACTCCTAGCCCTGACACTCTCACACCACCACCCCCAACCCAAACCCTCACACCCTAACCCTATCCCTAACGCCGTAACCCTAGCACCTTAGCCCTGACACTAACACCCAAACCCTAACACCGAAACCCTATCATGCTAACCCTCACACCCGAACCCAAAGAACCTTAACACACAAATCCTAAATCTCACCCGCAAGCCCCAACACTCTAGCCCTTACACCCTAACCCTAACAAGCACGCTAATAAGCCTGACCCCCGAGCCCCAGCCGGGACCCTAACTCACTGACCCTAACACCCTAACCAAACCCGAACACTCTAACCCTGACCTACCCCGAACCCCCTAACCCTAACGCACTAACACTAACCCTAGCGCGGATTAGGGTGGTGGGGCCCGTGTGTTAGTGTTAGGCTGTTAGTGTCGGGGTGGGGGTTCTAGGGTCAAGGTTGTAAGGGTTACTGTCGTAGGGTTACGCCTTTAGCTTGGAGTGTTAGGGCCAGGGTGTTTGAGTTAGCATGTTAGGGTTAGTGTTGAGCGTTCGGGTTCGGTTGATCGGGTCAGGAAGCAAGGGTTGGGGTTTTAGGGGTGCGGGGGGTAGGGTTAGGGGTCAGGGTTTCGGCGCGAGGGCGTTGTGGTTCCAGGCGAGGGTTACAGCTTCAGGGTCAGGGTGTCAGGGTCAACGTAGGGTCAGGGTGCGAGCGCCTGGGCGTTCGGATTAGGGTGTATGGGGTCAGGGTGTTAAGGTTCGGGTGTCAGGATTAAAGACTTCTGCTTGATTTTGTTACAATTAAGGTGTTGGGAAACGCCTGCTCGTGTTATAAGGCAACCAGGTTCGGCTGTTAGGGTTGTGGAGGTGGGGGCTCGGTTTATGGTCTCAGAGGTTCGGGCCGGGTGCTCATCCATGCCCCGTCCGATGCGATTCCAACAGCCCGGGCTCCAGAATGTGGAACCGAGAATCCGGAATCCGGAATCCTGGAATCTCGGAAACCGGATTCGACTCCGGAATCCTGGAATCTGACATCCGGAATCCGGAGATCCCGAATCGCGCTAGAGCCTTATGTATATATATATATATATATATACTTATAGATATATATATATATATAAAAAATATATATATACACATATATACGTTATATATATACACACTTCCCAGGGGGGGTCTTTAAATCCGCGCGGGGGGAGGGGGGGGGGGGCGGGGGCGGGGCGGGGAGGGGGGCGGGGGGGGCGGGCGGGCGCGCGCGCGTGGGCGGCGCGGGGGAGGGGGGGGGGCGATCTTTAATGCGAGAGAATCTATGGATGGGGGGCAGCGCGCGCGCGGCCTACGAGGGCAGGCTACGAGGGGACAACCTACGGTGCAGTTGACTACCCTGCACCGCGCTTGACCACATCCACTGCTCGCGCAAACATCCCACCCACCCACCCGCAACTTGGTTTGCAAAATGACTTATGACCGTGGCGGTGGGCACCAAATTGCACTTGGCAACGACAGCGACGCCGACGACGACAGCGACGACGACGACGACGACGACGCCGCCGACGCCGACTACGACGACACCGACGACGTCTCCAACGACTTCGACGACGCCGACACACGACGACGACGACGACGACGCCGACGCCGACGACGACGACGACGCCGACGCCGACGCCGACGACGACGATGACAACGACGACGACGTTCACGACGCCGACGACGCCGACGACGACGACGTCAACGACGCCGACGCCGACGCCGACGACGGCGGCGACGACGACGACGCCGTCGACGACGACGAGACGACGACGACGCCGACGCCGACGACGACGACGAAGACGACGACGACGTCGCCAACGAAGACGAAGAGGGGGGAGGAAGGACGACAACGACGACAACGACGACGACGACGAGGGAGGAGGGAGGACGGCGACGACGCAAACGACGAAGAAGGAGGAAGGACGGCGACGCCGACGACGACAACGACGAGGGAGGAAGGAAGACGACGACGACGACGACGACGGCGACAACGACGACGACGGCGAAGATGCACGCGGTCCAGTCCACAAGTCGGCTGCCGTTGCTCGGGCGCAATTCCGCCCCGGGCTGGCGGCCGGCTTGTGGCCCACAAGCCGGCCGCCACCCCTGCGGTCCGGCGCCGCCCCTGTGCCTCGGATGACCTCGGGGGCGACATATAATCGGCGACGGCGAGCCCTGCGGTCGTTGCCCGGCCGCCGCGAGATGCGTCTTCACCTGCGCGAGCACAACGCTCAGCCAGTGCGCTGCATGAGCGACCGCAGTTGGCGCAGCTGCAGCTGCAGTTGCAGCCGCGTCGGCTGCGGCATCATCAGTACAATTGGAAGTTGAAGCAGAAGCGCAAGGGTGTCAGCAGGAGCACCCACAGCAGGTAGTTGCAATAACGTCCAGGTGGGCAATGGCGACGGCGCCGGCAGCGCGAACGTCTGCATGGGGAGGGGGCGGGGGGGGGGCTGCAGCCGAGCGGCAAAAACGTGTTCCACCGCTTCCCAGCTGACCAGGCCTCACTGCGCCACGGGGCGCGAGGGCGAGGGCGATGCGCGCGTATGTTCCATGGTTGGTTTCTTCCACTGCCGCAGTCCAATCCTAGCGCACCTTCTCACGTGGTTCCAACAGGGACCCCAGGGAAAGAAACTTTTGAGACCGGCGATGCCGATTTCTCACGTCTGCTCGGCTTCACTCACAGGGTCGCCGCACGACGCTGTCACTCGCACTTCTCGAAGTCAGTATGAGATGCAACGCCGCGGTCTCAGCAGTCCCTTTCATTGGCGTCCCTGTAGGAAACGCATCGTCCTCCTGATCTCACATCGCTGCGCGCTGCGTCGAGCGCTGCATTATGCGCGGCTGCTCGCAAACGCGCGAAGTGGCGACCGTGCGCGCGCGGTGCCAAGCCGCGAAATTTCACGCGTGATCCGTGGATGTTGGATTTGTCGTCTGGTTTTGGCGCGTGGGCCCAGAACATCGCAGTGTTCTCTGTGGGCCCCAATTTAGCAAGTGCTAAGGGGCCCATTGCGCGCGGCGCAGTCTGGGCGCATCGCGACGCATCCTGGACAGGGGCACGCCGCCCAGGACGCAGCGCCCAGTGTCGAGCTTGTACCCCGTGGTCTGCAGCGATGGGGAAGCGAATCTTCTCCGCTGGCCGAGGCGGTGCGCATTGTTGCCGAGGCGCATGCAATTCCAGCATAGAGTGCAGTGCGACAGCGCAACTTTTTTTTTTTTTTTTTTTTTTTTTTTTTTTTTTTTTTTTTTTTTTTTTTTTTTTTTTTTTTTTTGTTTTTTTTGTTTGTTGTTGTTCTCTCATTTTGTTTCTCCCCTTTTTTTTGTTTTCTTTCTTTTCTGGGCCGCGCTCTTAGTAAATCTCTTGAGGCGCAGGGCGAAGTGCATTGACGGTGGCTCAGGGAAACCAGGATTCCGCCCCCAGTCGATTCCCGCTCCCTCGAGCTCGCCCACCCGCAAGAAGCGCGCAGACATACGCAGGCGCGCGCGCGCGCGTTGGACGCATGCAGCAACCTGTGGGACAAGTGCCTGATGCGACGCGCAAGCGTTTGACAAGCGAGGCAGGGCGGCCGCTGGCATTTAAGGCGAAGCTCAACGATTACGCCGCGGGTCCGACTCCGAGTGGGCGAAGCGTCCTGCGCACGCAGAAATTCGCGCACGCCATCAGCCCGCGCGGCCCGGGGCGGAATTGCGGCGCGCCCGCGCCGGCGGCCGGCTTGTGGCCCATGCGACGGCGGTGCTCGCGGCGAAGATGCACGTGCGCAGCATCCCCAGCACCAGCCGCGATACGCACATTCACATTGTCCTCGCACCAACGACGCGCAGGACCGCTCGCCCGCCCAGCGGCGCTCGGCGAAGCGAGACTCCCCCAATCCGAGCGGGCCGGAGCAGCCGTCTCGGCCTGGCCGCAAGGTCTGGAGACGCGACTGCACTCCAGCGCGTCGCGCTGCGAGACTGCACGCTTCAAGAGGGCCTGGCCGCAAGGGCGCGGCATCCGCATTTGGCTGCGTCGTCGGCTTCGGGCGCGGCATCGAAGCCGCCCGCGGCGAGCCACCGCCGCCCCTCTCCATCCGAAGCGCCAGCGCTGCAACTTCTCATGCGAAGCGGAACGCAGCCGCGCCGGACGTCGCGTTCCCTCCGCCAGTGGGGGAGCGACTGGGGGGATGCTGGAGGAGGAGCGTCGGCGCCCTCCCAGGGCTGTCTTGGTGCGTCCTTTGAACTCTCCCAAGCCTGATTCAAGCCTTCTGGGGCCCCCTGGCGCTGTCTTGCGGGCGCTATAAAACCGCCGGGCACGTTCGAAGTCTGCATTGAAACCTCTCTGGCCCGTCCTGGCGCTCCACCGAACTGGCTTGGAACCCGCGCTGGGGCAGTCTTTGCTTGCGCATGCGAGACACTCGACGGCGCGCGCGCCCCGGGCTCTCGGCCCCCACCTCCTTCGCGCGCGGAGCGCCCTCTGCTGGAAGGGCGCCGGAAGCGCTTCCAAATGGGCACCGACAAAGAAAAGGCGCCGGGTCGATCGGGGAGACTGCAACGGGCGGGCCGGAGGGACGGGCCCTCTGGACGCCGGGTGGATCCGGGGCTGCTGGGGCCAGCGAGCTGAGCGGCGGGCTGCGTCGTCGACCAGCCCGAACCAAAGTGCGCATGCGCACGCTTCAATCGGGCGCGCCATTCGCTCGCGCGGGCAGACCGGCCCAGGGCGCCGCTGGGCGCCGCGCTGCCAGACGTCAGGGCGAACCCGCGCCAGCATTAACGAGAGCTTGCCGTTGACGTGGCGGCGTCCCTGCCAACGCGCGCAGCGCGCAATTTCAACGCGGGCGTCGCGCCGCGCTCCGCACGGCGTCCCTCGCCGCCTCAGCCGCGCGCGGCGATGCCCCGCGGATGCCGAACTCAGATGCCCGCCGCTCTCGGCCGAACGGCGCGCTGGCCCACCGCGACCAATCGCTTCTTGTGCTTTGCGAACTCACTGTCCCGCGCATGCCTCTTGACATTTTCAAGCTGCGCGGCGGCGCGCGAGACGGCGCAAACTGTGCGCGCGCAGACGGCAGCGACGCCTGCATCACAGCGTCCAGCGATCTGTCAATGTCAATGGCGCTCTCACCTGAGAGAAGACACAGCGCATTTCACGCTCTGCCGCCGCCGACCTGTCATGCGCGAGCGCGGCCCGCCAGGCTCGCTCAGGGTCAGCTCGAACGCGGGGTGCTCGACGGGGTCGATGTGATTTGCGCTTGCGCGGGTCACAGCTGCGGCCTGGAAGAAAATTAGCAACCCGCACTGGTCGGCGATCCGAGCAGCGCGTGCGCGTTGCCGGAGCGTCATACTTCGCGCGCGTCGAGGTTCAAGGTCGCGCTCTTTCCGGCGGAACTGCGCGCGCGGCCGAGCGAAGGAGAAGCGCGAACGTGGTCTGGCGCGCTGATCTCTGCGCCCATGCGTTCTGCTCTGTTCTATGTCCCAGACTGCTCCGCCCCCCTTGTTGGTCATCGGCGACCCCCCCCGGAAAATACCAAATAATGGCCCCTGAAGACGATGGTTTTCAGAGGGGGGACCTGGGGCACATTTGGCCTTTCAAGCTGTAGTGGGAGGGAGAGATGAACAACTGGTGGCCTGGGCGAATACAGCAATGACGAGGGAATGGCGAGGAGAAGCGCACTTCATTTCCAATCACGGCCCGCCCCAAGGGGCCACTCTGCGTTTTCGCGGGCGCGTAGCCCCGCGACAGGGCGAACAGCGACGGCTGTCCACGCGGCCGCTGCAAAAAGCTTCAAAAGCACGCAGCGGCCCCCTGACCCCGTCACCGACGACCATGCAATCCCCTGTTCAGCCCCTTAAACATCCACCCCAGCACGCTGTTGAACGCAAGGATGCCGAATCAAGGGTTCCTAGCTTCGCGCTTCGCGCTGCGCGAAGCGCGAATAACTATGCGCTTTCGCGCCCCCCCCTGGGCCCTGGGACAAGACGAGGGGCTCGCGAAGCGCGGGGCGCGAATATCTTCGAGCCTTTCGCGCTTCCCCCGGGGGGCAAGACAAGGGCGCGGGGCGATGGGAGAGTCCGAGGCCCGCAAGGCATGCAGAGGATGAGGACTGAGATGGATGTGGGGACAGGACGACGAGGGAGGATGGCCGGCCCTCGAAGTTGGAGATGCTTTTCGTGCGGAGCCCAATGATTTCTGATAAGATTTTCGTAAAATTAGGAGAAGGCTTTCGAGCGGAGACCATCAAATTCGGAATAGGTTTCGCGCGGAGCCCCAGGAGTCTTGACATGGTTTTCGTAGGGCGCCCAGTTGGTTAGGATAAAGTTTTGGCACCAGACTTCCGATGAGATCTTCTCGCAGGCCCCAAGAAATTCGGACTGGGTTTTCGAGCGGCGCCCATGGAGTTCGGATATGGTTTTCGCACGGGGTCCAGTGAGTTAGGACAAGGGTAGATCTTCGTCGGGGGGGGGGGGCGAGAGTTAAAATAAACTTTCGGGCGGATCGCAAGGGAAACCGATTTGGATTTCGCGCGGAGCCCATGGAGTCCGGGCGCGGCTTTCACGGGGGGGGGGGTCAGTGGGTTAGGATGAGGTTTTCGTGGGGGGGGGGGAGGGGGCTGGGACTTGAGATAAGCTTTTCGGGCGGGTCCCAAGGAATGCAGAATAGGGCTTCGCGCGGAGCCCATGGGGTTCGGATGTGGTTTTCGCAGGGCGGCAAGTGGGTTATGATAAGGTTATCGCAGGGGGGGGGCGGGAGTAAGGATATGGCTTTCGCGCGGAGCCCAAAGAATGAGGATCAGGTTTTCGCGCGGAGCCCATGGAGTTCGGAAATGGTTTTCGCAGGAGGGCAATGAGATAGGATAAGCAGGGGGGGGGGGCCGGGAATTAGGATGAGGCTTTCGCGCGGAGCCCAAGGAAGTAGGACATGGGATTCGGTTTTCGCGCGGAGCCCATGGAGTTCGGATATGATTTTCGCAGGGGGGGGCAGTGGGCCAGTGGGTTAATATTTGCGCGCGTGTGCGCGCGTGTGTGCGGGGGGGGTGGGGGGGCCGGGGGGGGGGGGAAGGAATTTCGAATAGGTCTTCGCGCGGAGATCACGGAGTTCGGACATGGTTTTCGCGGGGCGGCCAGCTGGTTGGGATAAGGTTTTCGTTGGGGGGCCCGGAGTTGGCGCGGGGCCCAAGGAATCGGAATTCGGTTTAGGTTTTCGCGCGGAGCCTATGGAGTTCGGATATGGTTTTCGCAGGGGGGGGGCAGTGAGATACTATAAGGATTTCGTAGGGGGGCTGGGAATCAGGATAAGGTTTCCGGGCGGAGCCCAAGGAATTGGGATTAGGTTTTGGCGCGGGGCCCATGGAGTTCAGATATGGTTTTCGCAGGGGGCCCGCGAGATTGGATAGGGACTTCGTAGGGGGGGCTGGGAGTAGGATAAGGTTTTCGGGCGGAGCCCTTGGAATTCGGATTCGGTTCCGCGCGGGGCACATGGAATTCGCAAGCTTTCTGGCGGAGACCCGGGCGTTCCAGCTAGGTCTTCGCGCGGGGCCCATGCATTTCAAATGTGGTTTTCGTCGAGAGGGGGGGCAGTTAGGATAAGGTTTTCATGGGTGCGTGTGTGTGTGTGTGTGCGTGTGCGTGTGCGCGCGTGTGCGCGTGTGTGCGTGGGGGTGGGGGTGGGGGGCAGGAGTTAGGATGAGGTTTTCGGGCTGAGCCCAAGGGAGTCGGATTAGGTTTTCGCGCGGAGCCCATGGTGTTCGGACGTGGATTTTGCAGGAACCCAGTTGGTTAATATAAGGTTTTCGTTGGGGGGCCTGGAGTTACACTGGAGTTAGGATAAGGTTTTCGGGTGGAGCCCAGGGAATTGGGATTCGGTTCTCGCGCGGAGCCCTGGAGTTCGGATCCGGTTTTCGCAGGGGGGGCCAGCGAATTTGGATATGGTTTTCGTAGGGGGGCCGGGCGCTAGGATAGGGCATTCGGGAAAATGCCCAAAGAATTCGGAATATATTTTCGCGCGGAACCCATGGAATTCGGATGCGCGTTATCGTGTTGGGACCGATGAATTAGGATACGGTTCCGTAGGAGTAGGGGGGGCCGGGAATTCGGATAAGGCTTTCGCGCGGGGCCCTCGGAATTCGGACTAGGTTTTCGCGCGGAGCGAATGCAGTTCGGATGTGTGTTTTTTGTTTGGGGGGGGGTCAATGAGTTAGGGCAGCGGTTTTCGTAGAGTTGCGATAATTTCGCGCGGGGCCCGAGAAAAAACTGATTAGGTGTTTCGCGATGTGAAATGATGCAAGGCAATGCGAGGCAACTCAAAGCAACGCAGCGCAATGCACGACACGTCGCAACGCTATTAGGGTTCCGCGCGAAAACCTAGTCCGAATTCCGTGGTCTCCGCTCGAAAACCTTATCCTAACCCCTGGCCCCCCCTCCGAAAACCTTAACCGAACTCACTGGCCCCCTGCGAAAAACTCATCCAAACTCTACGGGCCCCGCGCGAAGCGCGAGCAACTTCGCGCCTCGCGCCGGCGTCGCCCAGACCGCGAAGCCCGCGATGCAATCCCTCACTGGCCCAGCCCCAAGGATGCGAGGCGCGTCTTCGCTCTGGAAACCGTCGTAGGCTCAGACCGCGAAGCGCGAATAAGTTCGCGCTTCGCTCTGACGTCGCCCAGGCGCGCGAATGCGAACGATGCAACAGAATCCGAACCCCTCCCATCCCCCTCTGTGAAAGCGTTATGCCCGGCGCCGGCGCAGAATCGCAGATGCGCTGCGCCGCCGCCCGACCCAAGCGGCGTCGCGGAACCCGCGGGCTGGGGGCCAGGGGCCAGGCGCCGCCGCTCAGGCGGCCCCCCCGTCCTCGCCCTCCCTCGCCATCCGCTGCAGGATCCACCGCCCCCAAATGGAGGAGCGAGCTGGCCACCCCCCCCCCGTTCCCTCCCTGGGGGGCGGGGAGGTAGACGACGAGACCAACAACGACGACGGCAGCGACAACAACGACGCCGAGCAGGGGGGAGGTGGCGGAATGGGGAGGGGCCGGGAATGAAGTCGAGATGGTCGAATGCGAATGCAGGGGAGGTACGTCAAGAGGGCGGGTGAGGAGATAGGCACGAGGAAGAGGGAGGGCCAGAGGGAGGGATGATCCGGATTTGGAGAAGGGGGGAAGAATTGGATGAGGATATCGGTGTGGGATGAAGGCCGGAGGAGGGGGGTGCCGCGGAAAGACGCCAGCCTCTGCATTTTGTCCAGCACCACGGGCATCTTGCTGCAGCCCTGAGGGGGGCGGAGGAAGCGCGGCGCGCACATGGCGAAGGGGAAGTGCGCGCGGGGTGCCGGATGGGCGCGAGCAAGGGAGAACGCGGGGGGCACCTGAACGAGGAGGAGCGGGAGAAAAGGAAGGGCGCGTGGAAAGGGGTGCGAAAGAAGCGCAGGGCTTAGGAGGGGGGACGAGAAGGAACAGAAAAGGCAGCGAGGGGGATGGCTGCGAGTGCGCGGAGGAGCAGAGAGGAGATAGCTGGGATTCAAATAATTGACAGACGAGGAAGAGAGCTGAGGGACGCGACGCGCGGGGGCCAGGGGGCGACGGGGGATGACGAGGAAGGGCGCGCCACGAGGAATCGGACGAGGAGGGGGGGGGGGGGCCGAACTACGGGGGGGGGCAAGAGAGAGAGATAGAGAGAGAGAGAGAGAGAGAGAGAGAGAGAGAGAGAGAGAGAGAGAGAGAGAGAGAGAGAGAGAGAGAGAGAGAGAGAGAGAGAGAGAGAGAGAGAGAGAGAGAGAGAGAGAGAGAGAGAGAGAGAGAGAAAGAGAGAGAGAGAGAGAAACAACAAAAAAACAACAACAAAAAACTCGAGGAGAGGGCCAGGTGGACCAGGGGGGCGAGTCAGCAGAAGAAGCCCAAGGCCCAGGACGAGGGGGGGGGGGGGGGGGGGCGCGAGGGAGCGAACCGCAGGAGAAGGAGAAGCACGCGCGAGCACAGAGACGGGTGCTCCTGCCGCAGGTCAGCCCCTCCCCCGCTCCTCTCCTCGTACTCCTCCTCCTCCTCCTCCTCCTCCTCCTCCTCCTCCTCCTCCCCCTTTTCCCCCGCGCCCCCCACCTCCGCCCCCCCCCCCCCTCTCTTCGCCCTCTCGGCCCCGGCGGGTCCCGCCTCGTGATGCGTGACGCTCCCACTCTCCTACTCCTACTCCTCGCCCCTCCTCTAAGCCCTCGCCCTCCTCTCCTGGCGGCGGCGGCGGGGCGGACGCGGCAAGCGGCATGGGCCCCGGCCTTGCCGTCCCCGATGCCCTTCTTGGCGAGCTGCTCCCGCACCTTCATGGCGAGGTTCTTGAGGTCGCTCTTCTTCTCGGGCTTGTGCCCGATGATCTGGCTGTGCGCCCAGTGCACGACGATGCACATGCGCCCGTGCCGCTTGGCGGCGTCGAGAGCCGATTTGCCTCCAGACTCCAGGGGGGTCCGCGACCCGCGCCGTCGCCCGAACCCAAATGCGCCCCCCGCCCCGCGGCCGCTCGCAAACGGCCAGCCCGCGGCCGAGCGACCGAGTGGCGCGCCTCGCCGACGCACTAAGGAGTCGCCAATAACACGACCGCCGGGCGCCGGGGCCAAACCGAGCTCAAGATTCGCGCGATCGGCCCGTGGCCGACAGGGCCAATCGAGCAGCCGAGGAGCCAGCAGTGGGCGAGCAGGCAGCAGAGGCCAGCAGCGGAAGCAAGGGCAGGCAGGGCCAGGAAATCAAAAGGGCCTGCGGACTTCTTCGTCTTCGGGAACGCCGCGGCGAGGCTGGTGAAGATCGCCGCGAGGGACGCCGCCGTCGCGACGAGCTTGCTAGAGTGGAGCTTCGCGGTCATTTCCATCGGCCCCGCCAATGCGGCGACGGGCTTCCGGCGGCGGGCAAGCGGGGACAGGGGGCCCGATGGGGGGGGGCCGCGGAGCGGCGAGGAGGAGGAGGAGGAGGAGGAGGCGGAGGGGAAGAAGGAGGGGGAGGGCGAAGATGGGGGGGGAGGGGGAAGCGGGGAAGCAGCGGAGAAGGACTGCGACGACGGCGACGAGGCGGATGAGGAGGAGGAGCCGCTGACCCTCCGACCTCCGACATCCGTCTCCAATCCTGCGACAACCCTCGCCGTCGCCTCCAATCCTGCGACGACCTCCCACCCTCCGACCTCCGACATCCGTCTTTAACCCGCCAGTCCGCCGCCCCCCACCGTCTACCCCTGGAAACCTCCGGACCTCTGCCACTACATGCCTCGACCATCCGACCCTCCGACCCTCCGACCCTCCGAACCCCGACCGACCTCCGACCCTCCGGCCCGAGCCGCCGCCGACCTCCGATGATAAGGCGGCGGGCGCGTGGCGGCGAAGCCGCTGTGTATCCTCCAAGCTCTTGCGGAGGGCCTCGTCGCTGCAGATCTTGGTGGAGTCCACGAGCGACTTGGGAGGGGCCACCCCCATGAGCTCCGTCGCCTTGGCGTTGAGGTGATTGTCCCAGAAGGCCACCGCCTTCGCCCAGAACTCACCGACCAGCTCGACCCACGCCGCGGAGAGCGCGCTCATGTCGCAGATCCAGCCTGACAGGAATGGCGAGGAGAGCGGCGCGGGCGCGAGAAAACACAAGTGGATGTAGGAGAGCATAATGCAGGATATGATGGGAAGGAAGACAACGACGAGGAGGGGCCGAAGAGGGCGACTACGACGGAGGCGGAGGCAAGGGCCAGGGCGACGAAAGACGATGGAGAACAGCTGAGAAGTGACGGGTCAGAAGCAGGGGAGCAATACAAGAGCGGGGAGAGTGGAGGCCAGCGGGCAGGAGTCGGGGGGGAAAGGGAAGGAAGAGGAAGACAAGGGGGAAAGACCAGGACCTCCTCCGCACCTTCCTCCTCGTCCCCCACTCCGTAAATCCTCGAAAACTCGACGGGCGCGGCCCTGCCAGCGGCAGGGCGCAGCAGGCGGCAGGCTGCCGCCTGCTGCGCCCTGGGGCCCCCGAGCCCTGGGCCCCCCCGATCCCCGACGCCCCGATCCCCGGGCCCGGGCCTCAGGGCGAGGCCGCGGCCGCGGGATGAGGGGGGGCCGGGAGACGGCAGCAGAGGCACCGGCAAGAGCAACAGAGACATGGTCGCGCAGCGGCATCGAAGACGGACGATACGCAAGCGCAGCTTCGACGCCCGGCCAGCCTTCAGAATGAGACTTGGCCCGCTCCGCCCCGACGCCCTTGAACCAAGCCTCGAACGAATCGATCTCCTTCTTCGCTGCGATGGCGAGCGCGGCCACCCCTTCGGTCAGCGGAAGGGCCTTGGAGATCACGGGGGAGCCGCCCTCGCCCTCGGCCGCGAATTAGCACGCGTGGGCCATGGCCACGCGGGCATAGCGCGCGAGGAAGTGCATGCGGAAGGTTGTCTTCCCATCCACGACGACGTCGTCCAGCTTCTTGGCGTTGATCGCGACTTGCTCCTTCTTGCCAACGAGGGTGCCGACGGACATCTTGAAGGCCTCCTCCGATAAATCAAAGTCGAAATACTTCCCGACGGCGGCCAGCCCGTCCGTCGCGACCAGAACGCAGCCCATCAAAGTCTCGAACGGCTCGGTGAAGGCGGTGACCAGGCTCTTGTTCACGAGCGGGCCTAAGCGATCCACCGCCCACTTCCTAAGCTCCTCGAGCTGCGCGACCTCGACGGCCGAATCGCCATTGAGGGTCACGATGGGCTCGAGGGCCGGAAATGCCTCGATCAAAGCCGAAATCCTCCGCATATCATGAAGCGGAGGCGTCTCCTTGCCATCGAGGACCGCCGCCAAAACCCCAGACGTCCCTAGCTCAATCCACGAACTCATATCCCTTACAGCTCCAGCGAAGTCTTTCATGCTCGACTCGAAGGCCTGGACCTCCAACGCGCCCAGCAATTCCTCCGAGGGCCCGGCAGCGCGAAAACCCCAAGGCCCAATCAACGCCCGAAATGAAAACGAAACACTGAAGCCCAACGCACAGAAAAATGCATCCAGAAACCGATCGAAGCCGACATCGCGGTTAACTCCGCGCCCTCTCGCCCCGAGCCCCGGGGGCCCCCGCCCGCCAGGGCGCGGCTGCTCTGCCTCGGACCGTGATGCGCGAAGCACGATTATCTTTGCGCCCCAGGGGTGACCAAATGGAATAAGGAAAAGTCCTTCAAGATACCGCCAAGGGTCTCCTCCTCAGACGAAGGATCCTGAGCAGGGAATTGACCGAGCATCAAGGGTTCGCGCTGCTTGAGAAACTCTTTAACCGCGGCCTGCGCGGCCACCTTGGCGGCCGTCGCCCTGCGCTGCGCGAAGAGATCGAGAGCGGCCGGGAAGGAAACTCGGCCAGCCGCCATGGAGCCCGCCTCGGACGCGATCGCGTTGCTATCAGCCAGCATCTTGAGCTGCTGGGCCATCGGAACGTCCGGCGCGGCGTCGAGCTGGGCGGTCGACCGCTTCGCGCTCTCGAGCCACCCCACCAAGTCGTCGAACTCCTGGCGGCGCGGGCGGGCGCAGAGGAAGGGGGGGGACGGAGATAGGGGAAGCGATGAAAAGAAAGGCCAGGCAGCGGAAGAAGGGGCTGGGGAAGAAAGGGGGTGGAAGAAGATGGAGGAAGAACATCAACCGTCCATGGGGCTCCTCCTCCCACCTGGCCCCTCCCCTCCATCGTCCTTCCTGCCTCTCCTCCCCCTCCTGCCTCCACCCCTGCCTCCTCCCTCTTCGCTCTCTCCTGGAGCCGGGTGTCGAACGCGTCGACGAGGGGCTTCCCCTGCGCCGGGTACTGCATGAGCAAGTTCAAGAGCCTCGAAGTGTCCGCCATGTCCATCTTCGCCTGCTGGAGGCTCGCGCGGACCTTCTGATCGAAGGACTTCGCCGGCAACGTGAACGCCAATGACATGGAGCGCAATTCCTGCGAGAGGTCGCGGTCCAACTGGGGGGCGGGGGGCCCCGTCGGCAACGCGTCGAGGCACTCGATCACCTTGGAAATGACGTGCTTAACCTCCTCGAGCGGGGCTCTGGAGCGGAGCGCGGCGGCGATCAACTGCTTGATGTAAGTGGACTGCTTGTCCTTAACGTCGCAGAGTGACCCGAAAGACTCCTGCAGCGACCTCGCCGACAACTCAGTGGCCCAGACAGCGGGGGGCGTCGAGGACCACATGGACGCCTGGGTCGGGCGAGCGCTGCAACGAGAAAGACGAGAAGACGAGGCCGCGAGAGGGGGGGAGGGGGGGGGGAGCGGGGGGCAGGGGGGGGGAGGCAGCGGGAGAGGAGATGGGGAGGTGCGAAGGCGAACGGGCGAGGACGGTTCGAAGTGGCCCTGCCCAGCGATGCCTTGAGAGTCAGACGCATGTCCCACAACAGCTCGCACGTGAAAGGCTGCGCTGGGTCGGCCCTGGCGAACTCCTGAAGGCTGCGGAAGCCCGAGTCCCACTCGGCGTACGACTTATCGGAGGAACCGCTCTCGATGCGCTTGCGGTGCAACTTGATGCCCTGCTCAATGATCATGAGGCGCTTGGTCGCCAACGAGTACTTAGTCTGATCGGCCTCAGCCTTTGCCGCCTTGCCCTTGGACTGGCAAATGGCGATCCAACGCTGGGCGAGACGGCGAGTCACGTCGCTGTGCTTGTTGAACATGCGGGACGTCGCATCGCAGCCCATGAACTCTCGCCACATGTCCTTCTCCAGCACGAGCACGTCCTTCTTCGGGCGGCCGCGACCGCGACGCTGGCCGCCCTCACCTTCCTGACCCTCCTCGGCGCTCTCGTCGTCGCCCTCCGGCGGGTCGTCGCCGTCGCCGCCTCCGGTGCCTTCCTCGGCTCCTTCCTGGAGCTGACCGCCGCGCCTCTGGCCGCGACCGCCTCCCCTGGGCTGGCCTCCGCCGCCTCCGCCGCCGCCTCTGGGCCTCGCCGCAATGTTGATCCTCTTGCCTGGCGCCTGGGGCGAATCGAAAGGGACTGCAAGCGGGCGACCGAGGGGCGATAATGGGGGGGGGCCCGGGAAAGCTCCTGGAACATGAGCGGGCTAAACAACCTACCCAACCAAGGATACATGCACGCGCCACCGATGGCGCAATGGCAAAACGCCTGAACGAAATTCCGCTGCCTCGCCCAGAATCCAACGTCTTCTCAGAGTCTTCTCCCCCCCCATACTCCTGCCTAGCCCGCCTCCCGCCTCCCCCCCATGCCCCTCCCCGTGTTCCTTCCTCCCCTACTGCTTCCCCCGCTACCCCCGCCCCGCGCCTCAACGGGGGCTTCTGCGATCTACGATCCGCAAAGAGCCAGCAGCACTGAAGGCTTCTCCAAGGTTTCTGATGCGCATGGCCCTGAGGCCATGGGGCCCCTGGAGCCCTGGAGAAGGGCGCGGAGCCCAGGGGCGCGTCGCTGGGGCCCCAGGGTCGAGCGCGAGCGGAGGGCGCCAATGGGCCCACCGCGTAGCTCGCGCCAACTGCACTGCGCAGAGCCCAGAGGCCCAGAGCCCAGACATGGAGCGCTCCACGCATCTCCAGGAGGGGGGGCACAGTGGGGCGGGAATGAATACGATTGGACCCCAAAGCTCCTCAATGTCGCCATCCAAAGAGGCGTCGTCATCAGTGTCGGCCAGCCGGCCGAAGCTCCCTGCAGCCCCAGAAAGCCTCACTATCTTCCTCTCGCCCTGCTGCTTCTTCCCGGCACGGCGCTTCTTCTGCTGGGCGGCCTTCTTCTCGCGTTCCTTCTCCTTCGCGGCCTCCTCGGCGGTCAGCTCGCACTCAGCCAAGATGCTCGCCAGTGCGCCCTGGCATGCCACGCGCTGCGCCTCGGCGTCCGCCGTGGTCAAGTCCTCGAACTTCTGCTCCGCGAGCTCCTCGTCGCCGTCGGTGCTCCCGACGTCCTCGTCCTTCACGAGCTCGCGTCTCATGCCCTGGCGGTTCTCGATCTTCCACGGAATGTCCCCGCTGTCTGAAGGCACCTCTACTCCTTTCACCCCCTCTATGACGACGATGACGTGCCCCAACTTCTTGTTTTTCCTGGGGTCCCCAAACTTGGCCCTGTACCGCTTGATGGGCCAAAAATCGTTGTCGGGCCTCCTCAAGCAGGAATCCGCGCACCGCCTGCTCTGCACTGCGACCTTCTTGACCCCGCCTGCGGGGGCGAGTCGGGCAGAGGCGACGGGGCGAGAGGAGCCGGCCGGGGAGGAAGATGGATAATAGAAAGGTGCGTCGGTTAAGAAAAGCGCAACCCAAGGAATAAAGGACGAAGAAATAAAGGAAGGGATAAGCGAATCTATTAAAAGAATACAGGAAGGGATAAAGGAAGGAAGAACGCAAGGGGGAATTACGACAACTGACAACACGAGCGAGGCCAAAATGCCTGAGCGCTTTCCGCTGGAGCCAGTGCTGCGCTTGGTGAGGAGCCTCTTCTTGGCCCTGTCGATGACGATGTTCTTCTTCTCCTTGTGCGCGTCGAGCAAGCTGGTGTCCCTGCCCAAATCGCTGATGTATTTGCTGCGGTCGCGATCTGCCCGAGTGTGCGAGATGTCGTTTCTCCAAGCGGTGTCGCATGCCCAGCAGCCCGAGCCGTCGGCGCACGACGCGGTGAAATCCCCTGGATCGTAGGCCCAGCGGACGCAAGGCCTATTGTCCGGGTCGACTGGGTCCATGCTAATCCCCTGCACCGCGCCGCACAGGAAGGCACACGGCTTCCCCTTGCGGCGAGCTGCAGGGGGGGGGGCCAACAGCAGGACAGCAGGAAGAGGGCGAGGGAAGGAGCTAGGGGGCGGGGAGGAGTAGCGGATGGAGGCGACGGAGGCGAGGAGGACGAGGAAGAGGAGGAGGATGACACATTGGAATAGGAGCGCGACGAGAAGGCGGAGCAGCAGAACGAGGAAGAGGAGCGGAGAGGACGAGGGGCCGAGGGGGCAAGATGGGGGGGAGGAGGGGGTCCTTCTGGCACTGAGTCTGACTGTGCTCCACGAGCGTCTCCCCATTGGACTCCCCCTTGGACTCCTCATTCCTACCGGCGTCCTTCGCCAGTCGCTCCTCAAGCTTGACCTCAGGAAGGTCGCTCTTCCTGTCCGCAGCGACCAACTGCCCCTCGGTGGCGGTGATCTGCTCGCTCTGCGCCTGCGTCTGCTTCGCGCCCGACTTCTTCCTGCCCTTCTTCGGCATGATGGCCGCAGCGCGGGTGGCGAACTAAGCCAAATTCGCACGCCCATGCACCCACCTCCTCCTCCGCTCCTCCTCAGCGCACCCCCTCCTCCACCGCGTCGCTCCCCCCCCCCCGCGGCGCCCAGGGCCCCGGGCCCAGGGCCAGAAGCGGCTCCCGGGCGCCTGCGACCTGGGAGGGCCCCCCCGCCGCGGCAATTCCCTCACCCGCCCCTCGAACTGCTCTGCGGTGCTCGCCCGCCGCTGGCCGCTGCGCCCCAGAGCTCGGGCAACGTTGCAAGCCTCCGTCGTCCTCATCATCGCCCTCTCTCGCTGCCCCGACCCCATCATCTCTCTGCTGCATGGCCCCCGTCGCCCTTCCCCCCATCCCCCTCCTGGCAACTTCCCCCTGGCAACCTCCTCCTGGCAACCTGAAGGGCCGATCTGTTGGGACTAGCTCCGACTGGGGAGAACGCAATACCCCGCAAGCGCGGATAAGAGCGATGGGGGGGGAGGCGGGCGACGCGGGCGTCGAGCGGGCGGCGACCTCCCCACGAGGGCCCCAGGACGGTCTTAAGAAGAAGGCCCCAAGAGGGGCCCGGTAAGGCCCCGAGAACGACCGCCCGCAACGCGCCCGCGCCGCGACCGCGCCTCCCCCCCTCCCCCCCTCCCCCCCCCCTCCCCCCCCTCCCCCTCCTCTTGGGAACTTCTAGGGCTTCTCGCGGGGCCCGCTTGGAGCCGCCCCGGGCCCCCCCTGGGCCCCCCTACGCCCGCTGAGGTCACTTAAGCCAAGAGGGCCCCAAGACGGCTCCAAGAGGGCCCTGCGGCATGCAGAATCCTCGCCGCGGATCCCCGCTTCAGTCTGACACTGCATCATCTGGACCAGCGCCACCGGGCAACATTCCCGAGGGCCTGTGTTGGCGAGAGAACGGGGGCGGAGCCATGGGCAATGCGGTAGCGGCGAGCCGCGCGGGCGCGGCCTGTTTCTCCCATGGCCTTCTCTCCCTCAGTATCTGAAGCATGTGCTGGGCCGAGAGCAAGATCGCGACCTGCCCTTGGCGAAAGCAGCCTGGCCCCACGCGCGATGCGGCGCGCCGCGACGGCGAGCCAGTTGGGGCCGCCCCTTATGAACGGCCCAGACGGTCGGCCACCCGACTCCCGACCGGCGGACACTTCCTGGTCCTGGAGGCTCTCCATGGGTCTCACGACTGTCAGATATCTTATGATAGTATTGTAAGATAGTATGGTAAGAACGTCCTTCCTGGAGACTCTCTCCGTGGACCTCATGATGACAGTGGCACGAGCCGTCATCAAGTCAAGGCTAGCCCAGCCGAGCACGCAAAAAAATGCAAACCTGCCGAGAGATCGGAAAGGAAAACAACGCGCGGCCCCAGCCCCCCCCCTCCCCAGGCCATCTTGAGCACGCGCTCATGTTCTTCATCCCTCTCCCCCCCCGCCATCCATTCACCCCTTTTCCCCCCCTTCATCCCACCGCTACTGGGCCGCTACCCCCGGGCCGCCCGGGCCGCCGAGCTTCGGATCGACGGGGTCGGGGCTAGATCCGAATGTCAATCGCGCATGTCCTATCTATGCATGTTCTACCTCAACAGGGAAGGGGTACTGTTCGTTTTCAAGGGCGGGCCGTCGCATTCGGATTCCAGGCGCGGTAGCTCCGAGGAAGTGCGCAGCGGGAAGCCGACGAAGGGCAGGGCGGCGGGCGGCGGGCGGCAGGCGCTGGCTCTTCAAAACGAGGACCCAACGCAGGATGGCTTTGGAAAAACTGAAACGAAACAGAAGCCCCAACTTGACCCTAACCTGACTAAACAGCACTGTGCTCGGCCTGAAACCGATGACGGCGACGGCGACGCCGACGGCGACGAGGCCGCTAAATGCGACGACGACGGCCGACGGCCGCACCGAAAGAGACGTCGCCAACGATGGCGAGCTGCGAGCCCAGGCAGGCACCAGGCCCTCAGGCGCTGCCTACTGCCTCTCGCCTAGCGCATGTCCTCGGGGCGGGGTCGGGCAATCGGGGACGGGCGGCGATTCGGCGACGTAGGTCGCGCGAGCAAGCTGATGCCAAGATGCGGCGAGAGAAACCAGAGAATGCGAAAGCCTGAAGACGGCACGACTAAACGACCCCCCAGAGGCCGCCGTCAAGGGCCCCCCAACCCTCTGGCCCTCTGGGAGATCCTTGGGAAACCCCTGCCCTAGCTAAAACCGTTGGCCGAAACCTGACTGCTGGCGCTGAAGACTGCCGATGGGGGTCGGCCTGAGACGTCTCGGCAGAGACCCCCCCCAAATCGGCGACTCCTCGAAATCGTCGATGTCGCTGGCCTCCACCGCGCTCTCCGACTCCGCTTGCTCCTCGCCGCCCACGTCTGCCTCGGCGGACCGGCGCGCGAGCCGCCGACCGAGGGCCGAGGTTCCGCTGCCCTCGCTTGGTCGGTTGGTCGGGCGGGGGCGCCGCGGCATCGGGAGGACGATCCGGCCGACCTCGCTAGGGCGACGAAATCTATACATATCCACTGCTCCCTGGCCAGGCCCATCCTCAACCCCGCAGCGGTGTATACGCCACGCCCTCCTGGCTTGGCCAGGAGGGCGCATACACAGCTCCTGGGTTCATGATGGGCATGGTCAGGGAGCAATGGATATGTATAGATTTAGTCGCCCGACTCGCAGCGTCGTCGGCCTTCGCAACCAACTGCACAACGACGCTGCGATCCAAGCCGTCGGACACTAGTCGCCCGAGCACGAATGCCGAACGCCGACGAATCGAGCGCCGAATTCCGAGCGAAACAAAACAACAATGGCTTGCCATCTTGCCCTCGCCCTACCCCCCCTCGGCCCTACATGCTAACTGCCGAGGCCCAGGCCGCGCCCATGCTATCGTCGTCATCCTCGCCGTAGACCTGCATGGCGGAGTCCGGGCCCTGGGAGTCCACCTCGACGACGCCGTGGTCCTGGGCCAACTCCGGCTTCGTGACTAAGAGAATTGCCTTGGCCACAGGCGCGTGGATCGCGATCGCGAAGTTCAACGGCAACAACACGTACGCGCAGAACATGTTGCCGGCCAAGTCCACGCGCAAATCCTCCTTGAAGCTCTCCTGGGGGACGGTGGATTGCAGGTCGTGCGAGAAACCCTGGATCGCAAGCGACTCTGCGCCCGATCCACCGCCCTCCGCTTCGGAAGGCCCCGCTGCCTCCCCCATGGAAGCACCCCGATAAATGGGCGGCCCAACCCTGCCGCACGGCCCGCCGGCCGATCGCACAATACATGTATAGTGTATAGCGCCCTGACACGCATACAGTGTATAGTGCATAGCGCATAGTTGATGC
>CAUYUJ010001870.1:0-20000 GCA_963575745.1 Prorocentrum cordatum | reverse complement strand
CGAGTGCAGAATCAACTGACAGGAAATGTGATGAGCATGAGGGGGAGGGGGAGGAGGATGAGAAGGACGAGGAGCGGGGGGAGGGAAATGAGCAGCCTTGATTACAAGTCTGCTTCAGGCGCGCACAGTGCGGCAAGGACCTTCAAACTCGACTCGAATTGTTTCTGCACCATATCTCCCTGTCATCGCCCACCATACTGGCACGAAAATTGTATGCCACGTGGATAAATTCGGCTTGGTATGAGATGAGATGCGGTTGATGAGGTTGGATGAGATGAGATGGGGTTGAGGTTGGGATGAGGTTGATGAGGTTGGACGAGGTTGATGAGGTTGAGGTCACTGATGGGGCCCTGGCAGGCTCAGACCTGGAGCTACGCCTACGCCGCCAGGAGCATCTCTGGCAATCGTTGTGCGACCAAGTGCTCTCCCAGGGGCACCGACCACGCCGACGGAGAGCTTCGCGTCGATATTCTGCTGCAGGCTGCCGATCGTCTCGACGAGGCGGTCGAGTTTCGCAGAGAGCACCTCGCGGTCCGTCTGCTTCTCGTCGGCGGCATTCTGCAGCGCGTCCATCTTCTCGCCCAGCGCGTCGATCTTCTCACTGAGCGTCTGCAGATCGACACCTTGTTCTCCATGGGAAGCCGCTGCTGGCGATGCAGATGCGGCAGCCATCACCGTATACGGGTCAATCCCGCCATCGCGCAGGTCTGCCGCTGCCGCAGCTGCTGTCGCACCAAACTTGCCACCTCCACGCTGCTCGAGCAACGCTTGCGCTGCCTCTGTCATCTTCTTCTGGTACTCAGGGCTCCACGCCCAGCGATATTCGGGATTCTCTTCGATCGTCGTGGTCTTGAACCATCCTTTCTGGTAGACTTGCCTCCTGCACTGCTCGGTGCACCAGTGAATTACCTGATTCTGGTGCTTAGAGCCGAGGTGATTGCTGTTACTCACCCAAACCTTCTTGTTCGTGTAGCTGTGCGAACAAGCAATGCATGTGTGCATGGCGTGCTCAGCCTCCCAGGAAAACCAAGGCGCATTGCACCGGCGCGCAGTCGCCCCCCATCCCACAACCACCGTCTCTGGAGCATGCTCGGGCACAGGGTACTCCAGGGCCATCCTCGCGCTGTCTGAACAAAGCTAGAAGCGCCAGCAGCCCCGCTGTAGAGGCAAAACAAAGGTCTGAGCAATATTGCCCTGGAAGGGGTCGCTGATGCCGCGGCGACTGCGGGGGGGGGGGCGGTCCAGGACCAGCCCCCGCTTCACTTGCTGAGCATGGGGAGCAATGGTGCTCGGGACGGTGATGCTGATGATGATGCTGGTGATGGTGTTGTTGATGATGATGATGATGATGATGTTGATGTTGATGATGAGGATGATGGTGATGACGACGACGACGATGCTGATGATGATAATGACGATGGTGGTTACGACGATAGCAATGATGATGAGGGTGATGCTGATGAGGATGCTGGTGATGATGCGTGATTGTCGGACGACGGGTTAGTGAGTCGTGTTACTAGCCATACCTATGTATACCACCAGCGACATATAACGTGGTACTATGGACTATGGGTGGTGATAAATATGGCGAGTGGTTAACGGTTAACGGTTAATGCGATCGTAGGAATGCCATGGTGGAACAAGGGCCCCAACGGGAGCCCCGACTGGCACAATTGAGCCCCAGGCACCTCGCGGTGCACACGAACCCCATCGATCGTTTCGGTGCACACCCGCACACCCCCTGCGCGCAAAGACAGACGGCTCGAGCAGCATGTAAGCTCTTGCGACAGGCGATTGGGGGAGTCTGCAGCAAGTGCACGCACGAAAATCTGTAAAATCTGGCCTCGGTCAGCCCCCGCCAGCCGTAGTTTCACATGCATGTTCACATGCATGTGACATTGAAGATGAAACTTTCATATGCATTTTCACATGCATGTGACATTGAAGATGAACCTGTTTCATATGCATCGCACCCTGTGTTTTTACAGGTCCGACGCGTTTCACATGCATTTTCATATGCAAGTGAAACGCCTGATTTTCACATGCAATGTTTTGCTCCAGTTCAGGGCAAAAGGGACCGGGGCCAGAAAAATATGGACCGGGCAGCGGCATTGCAGGCTCGGACTGGGAAAATGCGATGAGATGAGGAGAAATCGAGGAGGATGAGCTCAGGAGGGGGAGGAGTGCACATGAGGAGAGGAGGATGCTTAAAACTGCTGGACACGGTGGGAGTAAAGAGCTAGGATATTGGAAAATAGGAGGCCGGCAGGGGAATGTCCAGGCAGCCTGGCGTCCTACCAAGCATTGGGTGCCGAGGAGGCAAATTAACCTAGTTGTAGGTCGTCAGGAAAGACTATGGCTACTGGCGCATGGCCAATTGAATGACTCGCCTCGCGCCGTATGAGAAAGTTGGCGCTTCGTATAATCACGCCAACACCCTTGGCGCTTCGTATAATACTCCTCATTCCACCATGTCTGTGGATCCACCATCCACCTGGGAGAAGCGACCTGGGACAGGAACGACTTCAGGAAACGATTCGGGCCGCCTCCTGAAGTCGCCCTTGTCCCAGGTCGCTTTCTCCCCGTCCCACTGCTGCTGCCGCGCCCACATCTTCGCTTCGTTTGCATCGCGTGCTGCCTCGGAGGAGGAGGAGGAGGAGCGAGGATCGAGGGGGGGGAGGAGGAGGAGGGGGAGGAGGAGGGGGAGGGGGAGGAGGAGGGGGAGGAGAAGGAGGAGGGGGGAAACAACACATTCTCTCCTGGCGCGCGTGCTCCCGAGAGCCTCATGTGGATGAGCAAAACCGATATTTGCCATGCCCCTCTTGGGCCGAGGATCTGCGCAGGCGCCCTCGCCTGGGAAGGGGATGGAGATCCTGGGCCCATGAGGCGCATGGCAAAGGTCGGCATTGCCCCCCCCGATCCCCCGTTGGAGCGCGCGGTTGCTGCGAAAAAACTTCACCATGGCGCCCGCTGCTCCCACTTGTGAAACGGCGACGCCACGACAACGATAACGACGAGACGTCGACGACGACCACGACCACGACCACGACCGCGACGATCACCACGACCACGACGACGACCACGACCACGACCGCGGCCACGACCGCGACCACGACGTCGACGCGACGACGCGACGTCGGCAACGCAATGATCCGCCGACCTGCTGCGAGGCCAAAGCTGCGCCGAAAACTGCTTGCTCGTGCTCGTGTGTGTGTGTGTGCGTGTGCGTGTGCGTGTGCGTGTGCGTGTGCGCGTGCGTGTGCGTGTGCGCGTGCGTGTGACAGTGCGTGTGCGCGTGCGTGCGCGTGTGTGTGTGTGTGTGTGTGTACGTGAAGTTAGCAGAGAACATGCGAGACAAATACAATCAAATGTTGTGCGAGATCCTCAGGGACTGAAGAGGAGGGAGAAAGAAAGAGAGTGAAGACGAGGAGGGGAGATGTGGGAGAGGAGGAATGGGGGGGGGCAATCGGCCGTCGGCCGCGACGGCCGGGGGATGGGGGGCGCGCCAGGCAGCCCCTTCATCTCCTCGATGGAAGTTTCCAAATTGTCAAGCCACTGTGGCTTCTGAAAGTCACGATCTAACGCGCGAGTGGGGACTGACTCCGCTACGACCACGAGCTCCGCGCTGGCAATCTCGCCGTCGCCATCCTCGACCCCCCCCCCAAGACAGCAAACGAGAGGGCCCAAGAGGGCCGATACCGACCAAACTTGGTCGGTATCGGGGCCCCAGATTACCCCAGGACGGCTCGAGGCGCCCCCAAGACGACCCACGACGCTTCCAAGGGGGCCGATACCGACCAAGTTTGGTCGGTATCGGGGCCCCGGATCACCCCAGGACGGCTCGAGAGGCCCCCAATACGGCCCACGAGGGCCCCCAAATGGCCGATACCGACCAAACTTGGTCGGCATCGCAGCCCCGGATCACCCCAGGACGGCTCGGATCACCCCAGGACGGCCTGCGGGCACGAATGACCCCCTGCCCCCCTCCCGACCGCAGCGGCCGCAGCCCCCGCTGGCGCCGCGCCGGCCTCCTTGCTGGCAGCCCTCGGGCTGACGCCGCGGGCTCGGGCTGAGGCCTCCTGACGCTGCGGGCTCGCGCTGAAGCCGTCATCTCTGGCTGGACTGGGGCGGGCGTCATCTTTGAGGGCCTCTGCTGGTGCTGCTGGGCGCATCTCCTGCTGCATGACTGTGGGCTCCTCCTGCTGGCCGCCGGGGAGGTCGGCCTGATGCTGCGGGCTCGGGTTCACGCTGCGGCCGCCATCTCTGGCTGGAATGGGCTGGGCGTCATCTCTGGGGGCCTCTGCTGGAACGGGCTGGTCGCCATCTCTGTGCCGGGTGACTGAGGTCGCCTCCAGCTTGCTGCCTGGCGGCCCCAGCGCGCCCAGCGCGCCCTCAACGTCGGCAGAGGAGCGAGCTCGACTCAACGCCGCGGCCTCAAGGGCGCTCGACGGGGGCGCGGGCGCGGAGTCCGCGACCTCGTCCTTTGCCACGTCGTCCTCCTCCTCCTCTCTCTCCTCAGACTCGGGTTTCCCCTCCTCGTGCTCCGCATGGCCGCTTGGGGGCAAGCTTCCGCTGGCGCTGGCGCCCTCCCGTGCTGGCCCTGTTGGCGCCGCCTCCTGGAGGTCGGCCTGGCGCTGTGGGATCGGGCTGGCGTTGCGGCCGTCATCTCTGGCTGGAATAAGCTGGGCGTCATCCCTGGGGGCCTCTGCTGGAATGGGCTGAGCGGCCCGGCGCGCCCATGTCAGCAAAGGAGCGCCCTCGACTCAACGCCGCGGCCTCAAGGGCGCTCGACGGGGGCGCGGAGTCCGCGACCTCGTCATTTGCCTCCTCGTCCTCCTCCACATTGCTCTCCTCCGACTCGGGTTTCCCCTCCTGGTCCGAGGAGAGGAGCAGCTCCTCAAAGCCGCCGGGGGGCAAGCGGGCCCGCCGGCGAGCCCTGCTGGCGCCCTCTTCTGCCAGCCCTGCTGGCGCTGGCGCCGCCCCCTGCTGGCCGCTGCGCTCCTGGGACTCCTGGGCGCCGACGCGGGTGGGGGCCGGGGAAACAACAAGCAGGAGCAAGGCGAGGGGGGGCGGAGGTGGGGAGGTGGGCGAGCCTTGAACTCGCCCATTGCTTTTCTAACGTAGGCGTTGGGTGAGAAAATGTCGGCGTCGAGGGGCCAGTTCCCGCGCCCCTGGGCGCCGACGGGAGAAGGGCGGGGGCGAAGACGGCGAAGGAGCAGACGAGGAACAGGCGGAGAAGGACGAGCAGGGGGGGAGGGGCAGGGGGGGGGGAGACGGGAGGAGAAGGGCAGCAGGAGGGCGCCTTCGGGATCTCTGCGAACGATGAAAACGGGGCCAATTGCCCTGCCCCTACCCGGCGAGGGTGAATAGGGGCGCAGGTGGGGGGGGGATATAGAGCCCCAATCCTTGGCGGGCGCCGCTGTCGCCGCCGCCTGGAAGAAGGACTTCGTCGCCGCCGCGGCCGACGCGGCCGCCTTAGCCCTGGACTCTGCCATGGCCTGAGCCTTGGCCTGAGCCTTGGCCCGAGCCTTGGCCCGAGCCTTGGCCTCCGCGGCCTCTCGGGCCTTGGCCGCCTTGGCCTCCCTGGCCGCGCCCTTGGCCTCGGCCCTGCCCCGGGCAGCCTTGGCCGCTGGAAGGCCCGCCTCGCCGTCGCCCTCGCCCTCCCCTTCGTCGCCCATGCTCCTCTTCATCTGGTCAGTGAGGCGACGAGCTCCGAGCTCCGGCGACTGAGCCCGATCGACTGAGCCCGAGCCCGAACTGCTGGGCGCGGAGGCGGGGCATGATGATGAGGACAGGGCGAGGAGGGCAGAGAAGGGCGGGGCGGCGTAGCATGGGCGAGATAAACACCTCCTCATCCTCCTCCCCCCCTGAAGCCTAGACATGAAACGCAATGCCTTGCAATGCGCTGGAATGTCTGTGCCAACAACCAATCAACCAACCATTCAACCAAGCACGAGGCGGCGGAGCGTGCCGACATGCATCTTTGAATGAGGCATCTGAGATTGCCTCCCGAATGCGAGCCCGCCCGCAGTGCTCAGCCAACCAACCAGCCAGGCAGCCAACCCGCCGAGGGCCACCAACCAACCAACCTGAGCCCTGGGCCCAGCCGAAGCCCTGGGCCCTGAGAGGCCCTCCCAGCGCCTTCGAGCCCCCCTGCAAGAGATCCCTTTGGGGCCCAGCGGGGCGGTCATCGCCGCTTGAAATCTCGTCGCGAATTACAGGCTGTAATTCGCGACGAGATTTCAAGCGGCGACAACTCGGGGCGCCGATGGCCGATGGCCCATATCAAGTGAAACCCACGTCGGTGCAAGCGCTGTCTGGGGCACTGCGAGCCGTGCACTGCCACGCCAAGGCGCCGCAAGGTGGCCCGGGCGGCCGATGTCAGATGTCCGAGACGACCTGAACGGTGCGACAGACTCTCTGACAACGGCAACACTGATCGCAAACCAGGGACTTGCCGCGACGAACCGACGTCCGCAATGGGCCGCCCAAGCGCCCGACTCGCCCGACCTGGCCTGGCGGAAACAATCGGATGATCAGGGACCCCTCTGCACTGCGCGGCGATTGTCTGTCAATCACGAACGACAGAATGTTTTGCAAGTAAACAAGCAAAGGTCATCGCACATGCGTCGTTGCATACAGTTCAGAAAACCCTGGCCTGAACGTCGCGCGCCCTCGCGCCACGCCGCTGGCCCAATCGCTCTAAGGCGCGGAACTTCCCATGGCCCAAAGCTGGCGACGCACTGCAACTGGCCAGGTCGCCTGCCTCGAGCTCGCGTCCCCGGCCGAGCCAGCCGAGGCCCGGGGCTGGCAGGTGGCCGTTGGAGGTGCGCCGAGGCTCGGCTGCCCCGAAAGTGTGACCATGCACTTGCACTCATGAATGCGCATGCAAACGTCCTCTTGGCCAAGCAACCACGCAGTGCAATCGCCCTCCGAGCGAAGCGACCATGCATGCATGCGCAAACGCGCACCGCGCAGTGGCGACATGTCTGCATATATACGTACACTGCACATGATAGCATTAAGCTATGCGTTTACACTATGCACTATGCGCTATACGGTTATACGGCCTTGCGCACATATTCGCATGCTGTGGTTACGCTTGCACTTACTGTACACGATGCCATGTATCCTGTATACTTAAACTCGCCATCGCGCGCGGTGTGCATGCGCTCAAACACTGCTGGCTTTCCAAAAAAAAGATACAGAGCTGCTCGCCCAAGGGGGGGGGGGCTGGCCGACGTCTTGGGCCTTCTCGATCGAATGCAAGGACGTGTCAGATGATTCCAGGACTCATCAAGCACCAGCCCCGGCCCCGCCCCCCCCGCTAAACCTCGTCGCTCGAGGCTGTAGCCTGCGCCGCTGTAGCCTGCGCCACATTATTGTTCAAGGGTAAATGGCGAGCGCAGCAGCAACCATGGCGGCCTCAGTGTCTAGAGGCAATGTCCGAGGATTGATCCTGAGGTGGGTGGACTTGGCACAAGCGTCGTCGTCTTGGACGCCATCGACCCCGGCCAACAACCATGCCATCATCCTCAGCTGGCCCTCGCTCTCAGCTATCATGAGAGCTTTCTTGCACACCTGAGCTGGGCGGAGTACATCCACGTGGCAGTTGCAATTTGCCCCCCACCCAACGTGAACCCCTTTGCTCAATACCTTCGCGATCGACCATGGAGTCGAATTGCTTCCTGGTGGCCATGGGACAGAACGCGGCTGCCGCCCCCCTGGCGGCGGCGGCACGGCCGCCGCGGGCGGCGGCGGTGGCGGCGGCGGCGGCGGCGCCCCCGCTGCCGCTGCGCCCGGGCCTCCGGCGCCTCCTCCCGGCGCCGCGCCCGGCGCCCCTGCCTCCTCCTCTGCTGCCGCTGCCGCTGCCGCTGCTCCCCCTGCGCCACCGCCAGGGCCAACGTTGTCTTCGTCGCCCGCGCTGCCCTCGCCATTGTCTGAACTGACGTCGCCGGCGCTGGAAGGCGGGTCGTGGGCAGCAGGGGCCCCTGGCGGGCCAGGGCCAGGGCCCGGCGGGCCCGCTCCTGGCCGCGGCTGCGGCTGCGGCGGCAACACGCTGAGGGGGCTGACGACCTCGCCGAGAACTCTCATATAAACCCAGCCCGCCTCGCCCTTAACTGCATGCATATCTACGTGCATATATACGTAGCACCCCGCCATTGGGGAAACAAGGGGTGGGCGACGCGGGCGTCCGTGGTCTATCTTACACAATAGATGTCTTGTTATGTTGTTTTGTTTATGTTTATATATATATATCGTTATCTCCATCTCCCTCTCTCTCTCTATATCTCTCCTTCTCTCAATCTTTCCCTCTCTCGCTGCGTCTCTCTCTCTCTCTCTCTCTCTTTCTCTCTCTCTCTCTCTCTCTCTCTCTCTCCCTCTCCATCCCTCCTCTACTCTCCTCTCCTCTCCTCTCCTCTCTTTGACTCTGCCGACCGCCTCCTCCTCCTCCTCCTTCTCCTCCTCCTCTTAATGCCCCAGTCCCACTTCGCCCCCCGACCGACCTGCACGCCCCCTCCTCTCGGGCGCGGCGGGCGCCGCCGCTGGCCCCCGCCGCCGTCTTCGTCGGGAACTGGTGGGCCATCGCGAGGGCGGCGCGGAGGGCGATATACCGCTGGCCAGATCTCCCAGGACTCCAGAATGCCTGACGCGATCGCTACACCACCGACACCGTTGATGTGGGACAAATGCAATACTGAAGCTGCCGTGGCCTTTAACGCGAGCAGCGTCCGGGCAATGCCCCACGCAGTCTCAAACTTAAAAAGTCCACACTGTCTCAAACAATCCACGCATCTCCGACATTTGAATCGCAGGGCAACTGGGTCCACGTCCAACTCGTTGCCCAAATCTTCTGGGGGTTTCGGCAAATCCGACGGGCGCACCGGGGCGCCAGCGCAATCGACGAGCACGTGCGTGACCTGGTTATGGAAGCGTCTTGCTCTCAACCTGGCAAAATGCATGTAGGTCCTGGCAACCATCACCGGGGAGTCATCGCCTTCGTCGTTACGCCAAGCATCTATGCGAACAAAGCTGTGAAGCACCTCCTTCCGCAAACCTCCAAGCTCTTCGCGAGCCGAAGGGCCGAAGCGTGCACAGAGCTGTTGGCAGAAGCGCATGGGCCTGGGTGGAGTTCATGACACGCATGACGATGGGGGTACTTTGTCTCGTCTCGTATATCACCCCGGTCACGGATAAGGAGATTCTGCGCATTCTGCTTCATCAATCTGACTGCGTTGTTTCTAAATCCTCCGTAGTTCATCGCCCTTCTCGAAGCCTGGCCCGAGGTTTCGACGAGGCCCCTGACAACGTCGGGCCTGACGGGCCAATCCTCATTCGAGGCGTCCCACTGATTCAACGATTGCAAATCCACGTGGTCCACGGGGTCAGGTGCTTCTGGCCAGAGCTCCTCATGATCTGCTCCTGCGCCGCTGCTCTCCTGCCTGTCCCTGCGCGGGGCTCGTGCGCTCACTAGCGGCGCGCCAGATGCCGCCAACTCTGACCTGGTCTCTGGCCGCCTGCCATCCCTTTTCCAAGCGCGCAAGTGGGCATTCAACAGACCATGGCAATGACTCGCATAAGACACCCTCTCGGCCGAAGAAGTCCCATGGGCCAGCCTGCAGGCAATCTTCACCTCGGCCAAGAGCCCCTCCAAGGCCATGTTCGTCGTCTGCGGCGGAAGGGGGCGAGGGGCCAGGGGCCGCGGCGAGCGGCGACAGAGGGCGAGTAGAGAAGAGGAGGAGGGGAACGCGGGCCGGCGGGGGGAAAGGAGGGCGGGAGGAGAGGGGAGGGTGATCTCTCTCTCTCTCTCTCTCTCTCTCTCTCTCTCTGTCTCTCCCTGTAGATATAAAGATATGTATATATATATACACATAGAGAGAGGAGGGAAAAAAAGAGCGCGTGCCCATGGGAGAGCCCTGGGGGCGGAGGGAAGCGATGGGAGGCGAAGAGAGAGAGAGAGAGAGAGAGAGAGAGAGAGAGAGAGAGAGAGAGAGAGAGAGAGAGAGAGAGAGAAAGAGGAGAAAAAGAGAGGGAGGAGAGAGGGAGGATTGAAAAGACGGGCGACGACAGATCGGCCACGTCGCCTCTCGCCGTGACCCTCGCCCCTCGACTTCCATGCGCCGGCAATCGCAGTGCATGGCATGCGCGAGACTGGGTTAGACCGTTAGACCACGAGCAAGAAGCAACAATTCGCAGACAGAAGGCGTAGAGACTGAGAGCAGTAATGGTCTAGGCTGCAGGAGCGCCTTGAAGAGCCTCTGCCGCAACTCGCGCATCAACGCCACGAACTGCGGGCCCTCAAGGCCGGCCGGCGACTGGGCGGCCCGGGCGACCGTCGAGAAGGCGCTGTCCAAACAGCAAGGGCTGGCTCTCAACAATTCTGCTGGGTCGAAGTCCGCGCGAGCCCAATGCCGGGCCCCATCCCCCCTTGCCCTGCTCGGCCCTCTTCCTCGCTCCTACGGGGCTAAGAAAGCGAGAGCGGCGGAAAGGCGCGGGGAAACTAAAGGGGCAAAGGCGAGGGGGGCGGAACAAAAAGGAAGCGAGAGCGGAAGATGAGAGAGAGGGAGAGAGAGAGAGAGAGAGAGAGAGAGAGAGAGAAGAGAGAGAGAGAGAGAGAGAGAGAGAGGGAGAGAGAGAGAAAGAAAAAGAGAAGAGAGGAGAGAAGAGAGAGAAGAGAGAGAAGAGAGAGGGCGGGGCGGCGGCGCCCCCCCCCCCCCTTTAGGGGGGATGCGCCCCGCCCCACCCCTCCTTCCCCCCTCCTTCCCCCAGCCTCGCCATCACCGGCGGGCTGCCGCCAGGCTCAAAGGATCGTCGGCAAGGATGGTGAACGGCCAGTTGTGGTACCTCCGCCCCTCGCATCATACAAAACGCATGCAACAGATTCGGAACTCACGCTGTGGCCACCCGCGCTGCTGCCTCTGCCTGATCGTCCTGCAATGATTGCGGCCCGTTCCAGCTAGGTCACCCAACTTCGCGCGTCGCGCCCCGCGATGCGCGACTGGGCACTTCAGAGGCCCAGGCCGCGGCGACGCGAAACGCTAATATCTTCGCGTCCCTGGGCCCTGGGGGCGACCACCTAATCCAGCCGTCGACCCTGCCGGGGCCTCTCCTCCGCCCCCCCCGCGCTCGCCCCCCTCCCCCCCCATGCCCCTCCTGAGCTGGAAGCGTGCCCAGACGGCGGCTGCGAACTCCACGCTCAGCTCCCTCAGCTGCTCGTACATCTCGAACTCGTCCATTCCGTGCTCCATCAGAAACCATTGGAGGGCCTTGATTCTCAGCGCCCCGTCGGTCTCGCCATACTCTTCGACGTTGGCGTGCAAATACTCCCAATATCTTCTCTGGCTAGAGAGAACCAAACCATCATCTGATAAATCTAAGAGCTCACGCAATCCCGATCCGCCCTGGGCGTCCAGATGCTGCAGCCTGTTGCTGATTGCGTCCGCTGGCATGCCCATGAAAAAAGCAAAACCTCTCGGGCGCGGAAGGCGGGCCGGCGGCGGCGGGGCGGAGTGCCGAGCGGAGGGGATTGAAGATTGAAGGCCAGGGATGGGCAGAGGCCTTCAACGCCAGTGGGCACGGAAGCCGGGGAGGTGGAGGGCGCCACGAAGACGGGCAACAGCAGACTGAGACCGGGGGGGGGGCGCCCGCCCGCGTTTAGGACGCGCGCGCACCTAGCGCGCGTGCGCTGTGTGCTACATCAGTCAGGAACTGCATCGCCGAGACCATCTTCTTGTGGCAGTGGGCGTGATAGGAATCAGGATCTTCAGGGTCCTTATTCAACTGATCACCGAAAGCGCGGGCCATCACGCGGCCGAGGATGCCGTGGGATAACACGCCTCCGAACTGCATGGCGAGGTGAGGCGCGAAGGTGTACCACCTGGGCCGATGGGCTGGGCCAAGCTGGGCGCCCCCCCGATCCAACTACTATACATCTAGCTGGATTCCCGAAGCGCGATTAACATCAGGCATAGGGCGGCCCGGGCGAGAGCCAACGGCGACCGCGGCACTTGATGAGAGTGAGAGCGCCCGCCTGCCCAGCGCCCAGGGCCCGACGGGGCCCGACGCCTAAAGATCTGGCGGCCTGGGCCCTTGTCCGAATGAAATCCCTGGTAGCGGGCAGAGCCGCCGCCGGCACCGCGCCCGCCCCGCCCTGGTCACCGAGCCCGACCACCGATTCTCCGCCGGTAAATCTTGAGCAAGACCCTCGAAGAAGGCCCCGCACAATGTCTCCGTTATATCCTGGACGGCCTGATCCTTGCGCTGCCCGCCGCAACAAGACCATCGGGGGGGGGGCGGATGGCGCGACGGGACGGTCTGGGCTGGACTGTTCGGCAATCGGAGAAACAGCTCAGAAGTGGCAGAAGAAGATAAAACACAATATAAATCTGGCACGCAAATCAACAACTCACGAGCAGCAAATCTGACCGAACATCGACGGGGCGGGGCAAGGAGGCCAGACAGGCGCACGAGCAAGAGGAGAAGTTGGGACCCATGGCAATAATGCTGGACGCGCTGGACGGAGAGGTCCCCGTTCAGAAGACCCCTGATCTTGTGGTAATGATTCAACCCAGCAGTTACCCCGTAAACTTCGCCTGAAATGAACTTCCTGCCGCGTGTCTCGACGGTCCGCGACAGCGCGATATCCAGCAGCGTGGCGCTGTAAAAGCCGCTGTGGTCAAGGGGGGGCGGCTCAACCTTCGAGAAGAAATCCGTCTCCAGGTCCTCCCCTCAATCCTCAATCGTTCTGCTCGCGCCTGGCCACCTGCACCCTGCCCCCTGCGCCGCGCGCACCTGGCCCCATAGTGCCGACGTCATGGCCGCTCAAGCCCTGAGACCCCTGCTTCCCTGCTCTGGCGCCCTAGCCCTGGCCCCCTCCCGCCCCGGCCCCTGGCTCACCAGGTCGTGGATCGCCAGCTTGATGCTCGCGCTCATGCCGGACATGCTGGTGGAGAAGGACACCGAGTGCAGCCGCTTGATGAGGGCCCTGCTGTCGAAGATGGCTTCGACCTCTCGGTGCAGGATGTGCGCTGCGCACTGGCCGTCCATAATGATAATGCTTCCAAGCCCTGTCCTGGGCCCAAGGGCCCAGCATGGGGCGGGGGCGCACGCGGGGGCGGAGATGGGGGGTCGGCGGGGGGAAGCGAGACGGCGGACAAGGGGGGAACGAGGATAGGGGGGCAGAGCTGGCAGAAGGAGGCGCGGCAGAGGGGGGGCGAGAGGGGGGGCCCGAGGGCCGAGAGAAGAACAGGATGGGGAGAGGGGCCGTTCGGCGGGGGGGCATGAGGAGCGAAGGGGCCAAACCCTTTGCCCAGCCCAGTCGCGCCCTCCTCATCTCGCATCCTCCTCCTCCGCCTCTCCTCGTCGTCCTCCTCCTCGTCCCCCTCCGCTCCTCCTCCTCCTCCTCCTCCTCCTCCTCCTCCTCCTCCTCCTCCTCCTCCTCCTCTTCCTCCTGCTCATCCCCCTCCGTGCTACCGTTGGCCCTGCTCAGAAAAACAGGTGGGAAGGACAGCGGCACGCGATTGACTGCAACGAAGTGGCCCACTTCCTCTGGCCAAGCCAAGAAACCTCGAGAGCCGGCCGCGGGCCGCGGGGGGGGGTCGGAGGCTCGGGGACGGAGGGGGTCGCGGGGTCGGGCAAGAAAAAAAACGCCGCCGCCCCGCCGTGACATCTCGGCGCTCTTATTTACCCAGAAGAACCCGACTGCGCCATCAGCTCCACCGTCCCTACTTTCGGCAAAGCCTTGTTGAGGATGGTTTTGTATTCATCGGCACTGAGCATCTTGGGCATCGCATTCGCAGAGGCCTTCGGGTTTCGATATCGGGCGACGTCGGCGAGCTCCCGCATGGCGCCGAACTGCACTCTTAATCGGGGTCTCGTCTGTACACCGGGCAACCACGACCCAGGACGCACCGCCACCTTTGGTCGACATGCTGTTCTTGAACGTCTTGTTAGCGTCCTTCGTTGCGATCGTGGTCGTCGTCGTTCGTCGCTCGCCATCGCCATCGTCGTCGCCGTCTTGAAACGCAGATCCTTCTGCGCTGAGAGCGCCGACAGGGACACCAACGCAGCGGCGGCCAACTGGCCCTTGAACGCACGTGAGATACTCGCATCTATGGGCCTTCCGACGCACCAACTCTAATAAGGTGAACCAGCCCTCGGGCCCTGCCCCCCGCCCTGCCCCCGGCCCCCGGGCCCTCGGCCCCCCGGCCCCCGGCCCCCGGGCCCCCAGCCCCCGGGCCCCCGGCCCCAGACCTCCCGAACAAACCCGAACCCCTCGGACCCCTCGAAGAGGACGGCTGAGGACGGACCCGCGGGGCCCTGGCTGGGCGGCGGGCGGCGGAAACGCCCGCAGGGCGCATGGATGAGAACGCCATCCTGAGGCACCCCTCCGCAGTCCAAGCTCCCAACGATGAGACGCCCTCCCGGAGCTGGCGCTTCTCGCGCCTGATCCTCAGCGGCTTGTAGACCCTCAATATAGGCTTACGTATGACAGTATCCGTCCTCGGTTGTTTCTTATTCCACGCGAGCCGCAGTCCCTGGAACATATGCGACAAGCCTAAGAACTTATTCTTCTGGTACCGAGCATTCTTAGTCTGACTCTTCAAGAAACTCCGCACGATTCTACGATCATCTGCATCATCTATCCCCGCGCGCCCAAGCGTCGGCCGAGCCGAAGGCGCCTCGCGCCCACTCCTGTCCTGCCCCGTGCCCCTCCTCTCCTGCCCTACCCCCTACCCCCGCCCTCTGCCCTGCCCCCTGCCCTCCATCCCCACCCTGTCCTACCCCCTAGGGCCCCTACCCCCTGTCTCTGTCGCTGTGTCTGTCTGTCTGTCTGTCTGTCTGTCTGTCTGTCTGTCTGTCTGTCTGTCTGTCTGTCTGTCTGTCTCTCTCTCTCTCTCTCTCTCTCTCTCTTGTTTAAGTTGTTTGCTTTTGTTTATTTCCCCCCTCTCTCTCTGTCTCTCTCTCTCTCTCTCTCTCTCTTTTTCTCTCTCTCTCTCTCTCTCTCTCTCTGTCTCTCCCTGTAGATATAAAGATATGTATATATATACACATAGAGAGAGGAGGGAAAAAAAGAGCGCGTGCCCATGGGAGAGCCCTGGGGGCGGAGGGAAGATATGGGAGGCGAAGAGAGATAGAGAGAGAGAGAGAGAGAGAGAGAGAGAGAGAGAGAGAGAGAGAGAGAGATAAAGAGAGAGAGAGAGAGAGAGAAAGAGGAAAAAAAAGAGAGGGAGGGAGAGGGAGGATTGAAAAGACGGGCGACGACAGATCGGCCACGTCGCCTCTCGCCGTGACCCTCGCCCCTCGACTTCCATGCGCCGGCAATCGCAGCGCATGGCATGCGCGAGACTGGGTTAGACCGTCAGACCACGAGCAAGAAGCAACAATTCGCAGACAGAAGGCGTAGAGACTGAGAGCAGTAATGGTCTAGGCTGCAGGAGCGCCTTGAAGAGCCTCTGCCGCAACTCGCGCATCAACGCCACGAACTGCGGGCCCTCAAGGCCGGCCGGCGACTGGGCGGCCCGGGCGACCGTCGAGAAGGCGCTGTCCAAACAGCAAGGGCTGGCTCTCAACAATTCTGCTGGGTCGAAGTCCGCGCGAGCCCAATGCCGGGCCCCTCCCCCCTTGCCCTGCTCGGCCCTCTTCCTCGCACCTACGGGGCTAAGAAAGCGAGAGCGGCGGAAAGGCGCGGGGAAACTAAAGGGGCAAAGGCGAGGGGGGCGGAACAAAAAGGAAGCGAGAGCGGAAGATGAGAGAGAGGGAGAGAGAGAGAGAGAGAGAGAGAGAGAGAGAGAGAGAGAGAGAGAGAGAGAGAGAGAGAGAGAGAGAGAGAGAGAGAGAGAGAGGAGAAAAAAAAAGAGAAAGAGAGAGAGAGAGAGAGAGAGAGAGAGAGAGAGAGAGAGAGAGAGGGGCGGGGCGGCGGCGCCCCCCCCCCCCCCCCCCTTAGGGGGGATGCGCCCCGCCCCACCCCTCCTTCCCCCCTCCTTCCCCCAGCCTCGCCATCACCGGCGGGCTGCCGCCAGGCTCAAAGGATCGTCGGCAAGGATGGTGAACGGCCAGTTGTGGTACCTCCGCCCCTCGCATCATACAAAACGCATGCAACAGATTCGGAGCTCACGCTGTGGCCACCCGCGCTGCTGCCTCTGCCTGATCGTCCTGCAATGATTGCGGCCCGTTCCAGCTAGGTCACCCAACTTCGCGCGTCGCGCCCCGCGATGCGCGACTGGGCACTTCAGAGGCCCAGGCCGCGGCGACGCGAAACGCTAATATCTTCGCGTCCCTGGGCCCTGGGGGCGACCACCTAATCCAGCCGTCGACCCTGCCTGGGCCTCTCCTCCGCCCCCCCCGCGCTCGCCCCCCTCCCCCCCCATGCCCCTCCTGAGCTGGAAGCGTGCCCAGACGGCGGCTGCGAACTCCACGCTCAGCTCCCTCAGCTGCTCGTGCATCTCGAACTCGCCCATTCCGTGCTCCATCAGAAACCATTGGAGGGCCTTGATTCTCAGCGCCCCGTCGGTCTCGCCATACTCTTCGACGTTGGCGCGCAAATACTCCCAATATCTTCTCTGGCTACAGAGAACCAAACCATCATCTGATAAATCTAAGAGCTCACGCAATCCCGATCCGCCCTGGGCGCCCAGATGCTGCGGCCTGTTGCTGCTCGCGTCCGCTGGCATGCTCATGAAAAAAGCAAAACCTCTCGGGCGCGGAAGGCGGGCCGGCGGCGGGGCGGAGTGCCGAGCGGAGGGGATTGAAGATTGAAGGCCAGGGATGGGCAGAGGCCTTCAACGCCAGTGGGCACGGAAGCCAGGGGAGGTGGAGGACGCCACGAAGACGGGCAACAGCAGACTGAGACCGGGGGGGGGCCGCCCGCCCGCGTTTAGGACGCGCGCGCACCTAGCGCGCGCGCGCTGTCTGCTACATCAATCAGGAACTGCATCGCCGAGACCATCTTCTTGTGGCAGCGGGCGCGATAGGAATCAGGATCTTCAGGGTCCTTATTCAACTGATCGCCGAAAGCGCGGGCCATCGCGCGGCCGAGGATGCCGTGGGATAACACGCCTCCGAACTGCATGGCGAGGTGAGGCGCGAAGGTGTACCACCTGGGCCGATGGGCTGGGCCAAGCTGGGCGCCCCCCCGATCCAACTACTCCAGCGCCCAGGGCCCGACGGGGCCCGACGCCTAACGATCTGGCGGCCTGGGCCCTTGTCCGAATGAAATCCCTGGTAGCGGGCAGAGCCGCCGCCGGCACCGCGCCCGCCCCGCCCTGGCACCGAGCCCGACCACCGATTCTCCGCCGGTAAATCTTGAGCAAAACCTTCGAAGAAGGCCCCGTACAATGTCTCCGTTATATCCTGGACGGCCTGATCCTTGCGCTGCCCGCCGCAACAAGACCGTCGGGAGGGGGGCGGATGGCGCGACGGGGCGGTCTGGGCTGGACTGTTCGGCAATCGGAGAAACAGCTCAGAAGTGGCAGAAGAAGATAAAACACAATATAAATCTGGCACGCAAATCAACAACTCACGAGCAGCAAATCTGACCGAACATCGACGGGGCGGGGCAAGGGGGCCAGACAGGCGCACGAGCAAGAGGAGAAGTTGGGACCCATGGCAATAATGCTGGACGCGCTGGACGGAGAGGTCCCCGTTCAGAAGACCCCTGATCTTGTGGTAATGATTCACCCAGCAGTTACCCCGTAAACTTCGCCTGAAATGAACTTCCTGCCGCGTGTCTCGACGGTCCGCGACAGCGCGATATCCAGCAGCGTGGCGCTGTAAAAGCCGCTGTGGTCAAGGGGGGGCGGCTCAACCTTCGAGAAGAAATCCGTCTCCAGGTCCTCCCCTCAATCCTCAATCGTTCTGCTCGCGCCTGGCCACCTGCCCCCTGCCCCCTGCGCCGCGCGCACCTGGCCCCATAGTGCCGACGTCATGGCCGCTCAAGCCCTGAGACCCCTGCTTCCCTGCTCTGGCGCCCTAGCCCTGGCCCCCTCCCGCCCCGGCCCCTGGCTCACCAGGTCGTGGATCGCCAGCTTGATGCTCGCGCTCATGCCGGACATGCTGGTGGAGAAGGACACCGAGTGCAGCCGCTTGATGAGGGCCCTGCTGTCGAAGATGGCTTCGACCTCTCGGTGCAGGATGTGCGCTGCGCACTGGCCGTCCATAATGATAATGCTTCCAAGCCCTGTCCTGGGCCCAAGGGCCCAGCATGGGGCGGGGGCGCACGCGGGGGCGGAGATGGGGGGTCGGCGGGGGGAAGCGAGACGGCGGACAAGGGGGGAACGAGGATAGGGGGCAGAGCTGGCAGAAGGAGGCGCGGCAGAGGGGGGGCGAGAGGGGGGGCCCGAGGGCCGAGAGAAGAACAGGATGGGGAGAGGGGCCGTTCGGCGGGGGGGCATGAGGAGCGAAGGGGCCAAACCCTTTGCCCAGCCCAGTCGCGCCCTCCTCATCTCGCATCCTCCTCCTCCGCCTCTCCTCGTCGTCCTCCTCCTCGTCCCCCTCCGCTCCTCCTCCTCCTCCTCTTCCTCCTGCTCATCCCCCTCCTCCTCCCCCCTCCAGCCGCGCCCGGGCCCGGCGCCGGGCCCCCCCCCGCATCCTCGGCGCCGCCAGGTTGTGCCGAGCAGCGCGGGACAGATACTCGAACTTCAGCCGCTGGCACGAGCTGGCGAGGTCGCTGCCAAGATAAATAATCACAAACTCGACATGGGATGTCATCTCCAGAATGGAATCCCAATCCAAAGAGGGCTCGGACAACTCGATTGCGGCGAAGATCGTGCTACCGTTGGCCCTGCTCAGAAAAAAACAAGTGGGAAGGACAGCGGCACGCGATTGACTGCAACGAAGTGGCCCACTTCCTCTGGCCAAGCCAAGAAACCTCGAGAGCCGGCCGCGGGCCGCGGGGGGGGGTCGGAGGCTCGGGGACGGAGAGGGTCGCGGGGTCGGGCAAGAAAAAAAACGCCGCCGCCCCGCCGTGACATCTCGGCGCTCTTATTTACCCAGAAGAACCCGACTGCGCCATCAGCTCCACCGTCCCTACTTTCGGCAAAGCCTTGTTGAGGATGGTTTTGTATTCATCGGCACTGAGCATCTTGGGCATCGCATTCGCAGAGGCCTTCGGGTTTCGATATCGGGCGACGTCGGCGAGCTCCCGCACGGCGCCGAACTGCACTCTTAATCGGGGTCTCGTCTGTGCACCGGGCAACCACGACCCAGGACGCACCGCCACCTTTGGTCGACATGCTGTTCTTGAACGTCTTGTTAGCGTCCTTCGTTGCGATCGTGGTCGTCGTCGTTCGTCGCTCGCCATCGCCATCGTCGTCGCCGTCTTGAAACGCAGATCCTTCTGCACTGAGAGCGCCGACAGGGACACCAACGCAGCGGCGGCCAACTGGCCCTTGGACGCACGTGAGATACTCGCATCTATGGGCCTTCCGACGCACCAACTCTAATAAGGTGAACCAGCCCTCGGGCCCTGCCCCCCGCCCTGCCCCCGGCCCCCGGGCCCCCGGCCCCCCGGCCCCCGGCCCCCGGGCCCCCAGCCCCCGGGCCCCCGGCCCCAGACCTCCCGAACAAACCCGAACCCCTCGGACCCCTCGAAGAGGACGGCTGAGGACGGACCCGCGGGGCCCTGGCTGGGCGGCGGGCGGCGGAAACGCCCGCAGGGCGCATGGATGAGAACGCCATCCTGAGGCACCCCTCCGCAGTCCAAGCTCCCAGCGATGAGACGCCCTCCCTGAGCTGGCGCTTCTCGCGCCTGATCCTCAGCGGCTTGTAGACCCTCAATATAGGCTTACGTATGACAGTATCCGTCCTCGGTTGTTTCTTATTCCACGCGAGCCGCAGCCCCTGGAACATACGCGACAAGCCTGAGAACTTATTCTTCTGATACCGAGCATTCTTAGTCTGACTCTTCAAGAAACTCCGCACGATTCTACGATCATCTGCATCATCTATCCCCGCGCGCCCAAGCGTCGGCCGAGCCGAAGGCGCCTCGCGCCCACTCCTGT